>OX465263.1:1976447-2383343 GCA_949987775.1 Aproaerema taeniolella
CCCCTCGGGAACGAGGTCCCGAATGGAATGCTAATGTAAAATAAAGGGCGTTAAATTCATATGTCTGAGTGTTTTTATAGTCTTAAATATTTGATGTTTGGGTCCTAATTGCGTAAAATAAAACAAATGTTACACAAATTATTTTATACTAGCGGAGTGCTAGTATAAAATAATTTTACAATGGAATTTTTCTGCTGAAAATTTTAGCTTTTCTTTCGTATTATTAAATATTTTCTTCTTTAATATTTACATATTTATTTGGAAACACTTCGTTTTGCAATAAAAAAACAATCATAACAACGTAAAACACGAACACCCAATGTACAATTGTACACCACATCTAGTCTTTTTGACGTAAGGGCTATGTGATGTATTATTTATAAACTGTGAAGTTTGCAATTAAATATATAATAAATAATCTAGGATCGAGCGCGGGCTGCCTTTTTGCGGTATATTGCGTAGTGCCTAAGTAGGTAAATTACGAAACTCCTCAAGAGCGTTAATGAATTTTTCAACCCCTAAATATCAACGGATCTCTGTCAAATTTTGACATAGTGTCAGGAACACCAAAAACTAGGTTCGTAGGTTTTAATTTTTTTGATGTTTTTAGTAGACAAAAAGATATTTGAGACTAAAATTAAATATTTTTCGTCAAAAAAATTCTCAACATTTAAGTATTAGCCTTACAACCTGTATGTACAGTTCAACAAAATTTCAGCACTCAACATAATCTCCAACTCACTGCAGAGTGACACATTTCCCTCTCCCTCCCTATATTCTTCAGAATGGCGCCTGCAATTTGTCACATCCCCCTACGGTATAATTGGATGAATTTCAATTAAATTTTGAATTACACCGTAAATGGTACGATGAATTTGCTTGAAATTATCGTTTAATGCTTGATTAATAGACACTTTTGCATTTACTCGTACCTTGAGTGTTAAATTAAAGTAATATATTTTATGATAAACTAGCTGATGCCCGCAACTTCGTTTGCGTGTTAATTTTTTTTGTACAGAGTACACCGATTGAAAACATTCTATCTTACGTGATTTAGATTTTTACATACACAAGTTTTTTCTCGCACTCCCGTTCCCGTGGTAATTTTGAAATATCCTGTTGCAACTAAGCTTTAAGTTTACTAAGGTACCTGCATGCCAAATTTCAAGCGTCTAACTTAAGCGGTTTAAATTTTTCATACAAAAGGATTTTCCCGCTAATTCTCGTTCCCGTGGGAATTTCGAGAATTCCTGTCTTAATGCACCTCTACGGTACATAAGCTACGTCCCTTCCAAATTTCAAGTGCCTACGTTTAGCCGTTTAGGCTGTGCGTTGATATGTCAGTCAGTCAGTCAGTCAGTTTCTCCTTTTATATATTTAGAAGATGAAATAGTCTCCTTAGGGAGGGTGGGCATGACGCGCGCTCTGGGTCCTACCTGGCGCAAAGGTTGTCGATTGCTATTCAATGCGGAAACGCGGCGAGTGTGATGGGCACCTTTGCGTCCGGTACGGCACAAAGCGGGTTATTTAACTTATAAATAGGACGTGCGATTAGTCAATTTAGTATTTAAGACCTTAAATAATTTAATTTTGACATATGTATTTTTGAATTGAATAAAATAATTAATTTACTATTAAGATAAAAAAAAACAAAAGGAAATCGTACTTATTCCCTATACATTATGAACGTGTGAGTCCCCGGCAGAGTAGAATAGGACCACCCTCTTTCTTACCGAGGTGTCGTACAAGGCGACTAAGGTAAATATGCAAGCAAGTTCATCAGCACAGAGAGAAGGAAAACTCTGCAATTATATCAAAACCCTCGCCAACCCGTCTGCCAAACGTGGTGAATATGGCATTTACCCCTCATGTTATCGAGGGAGGCCCGTGCCCCAGCAGTGGGGACGTATATATGGGCTGATGAAGTATGAACGAAAGTTTTTGATAACTCTGAAATTAAATATTTTTGTATCACTCTCAATAGTTAACGCTTATAACTTTCAACTGCTGAACCCATTTTGATGAAATATAGCTAAAAACTATTTCGATTATGCCTGTTTTTAAATTAAAAAAACTGCATCTAAACCAGTTCATTCATTTAGAAGATACGGTTCCATAGACAAATACACAGATTCACAGAAACAGATACAAATGTCAATCTTATAACACCCCTTTTTTTGTCGGGGGCTAAAAACAATTTGTTTATTTGTATTATTTATATATATTTATGCACCACCAACTATTCTTACCTTACTGCTGTCCTACCCTAAGGTTGCCTGAAAAAAATTGCCACCTAGCAATAAGGCCGCCTTGTTGTACACTATGTTTTATGTTCTGTTAATTGTATTGTATGTCTTTGTGTGCAAATAAAGTATATTGTATTGTATTGTTTTTTAAACTACGGAAACTTGTCTGCATAAATCAGTACTTTATAGTGCTTTACTCACTCTGTTACAAGTCGTGCATTGTGGGATAAGCTAGTGAAATCTCACAAATCTGTTTGAAGCTGATTAGCAAATTATACAGAAGCCTATTCCTATTGCGCCCAAAAAATATTTCTACATGTGTTCTCCTCATATGTGCGATGGATTTATTTTGCCTGTGATATATGATGCTAGCCAGCTCTTCTTAGGCGTAATAAATCATTAAAAAAGATGAGAGTTATTCTCTAATTTATAGGTATACGGCTAACTAATTATCTCCATTTCACTCGTGGTTTAATGTATTTTATAAGCCTCTGGATAAATCCATTACAATTAGTTTATGTTCTGCATTTTAATTTGCCAGATTATAAATACCAATAAACCACTTTTTAACAATTTAAGTTTTTTTCAAGTTTTTTGCTCCCTGTAACTGGAACTTTGTGCCACTGGTGTATTTAGGAATACTTTACTAACCGAAAGGGAAAGAAGTGGAAGTTATTGAGCCCATCATGCGACTGTCTGCCTTGGACACTGACAGATGGGTTAATTCGGATTTACCGAGTCTTTGCCAAATGAGCGCGCTTCAAAGTTTTTGTGGTTGCCGTCTCGAATGAAGATGTCGTTTTGTGAAGTTGGAGATTTACTGGAGCTTGTGCCTTCGGGTAGTACTGAAACCTTGACCCTTCAACATTCAGCTTAAGGTGACTACAGCACCTAAATTACGATTTTATTATACGTAGACAAGCATGACGCACTGCATTAAATCGAAGAAAAAAATACTACGGTAATATTCAGGACATAAACTAGATAAGTAGTTTGTTGAAAACATGATTCAGCACTTTTAGTTCGATAGAAAAAGCTCACAAAGTCACCTCTAAATACCACTATTGTGTATCTTTTAAGCTGTAAAAACGATAGTTAAATGCACACGGGAACTTGAATTTGTTATCAAAATGTTCGTGATTGAACACTATTCCTATGTGTGCTGCCTTTATCGGGTGCTGTAGTCGCCTTAAATCTTTGTATAAGTATAAAAAAACTAAAAACATTTAATTACATTGACAAGGAATTCTACTGATATATTGACAAGAAAAGGAAGTGGACGGTACTATGCAGGCCCCTTTTCAACCGACTTCAAAAAAGGAGGAGGTTCTCAATTCGACTGTATGTTTTTTTTTTTTTTGTATATTTGTTACGCGATTACTCCTGCAACTGTTGTCCGATTTTCAAAATTCTTTATTTGTTCGAAAGAGTATACTCCTGAAGAGGTCCCATATAAATTTTATCGAAAATGATTCAGCGCTTTAAAAAAAAATCAACAAAAACAAAATATACTACAAACTAGAACATCATCTAAATAAATGAATGACATTTCTGTTTGTAGTTATTTGCTAATAGGCATTGTAGTCCGCAAAAAACTAGATATCTACTTTGTGCGAACTGTTGTTGGGATTGAAGTCGGTGACTCATACGTTTTTAACGTGGAAAATTATGACAGATGTTATTCACACTAAGGACCGTATTACAGAAGGAGATTTTAACCGTGTGGTGATCGGTTGAGAATAACACCACCCCATCTCTTTCCGTGGGTGTCGTAAGAGGCGACTAAGGAAACTCAAATGAGACCTGCCTCCGAGTAATCTATCCCAGGCAACGAAACTTCATTTTTTTCTGAATCTGAGGTGTCGTCCAATGGTCTCATGCGGTGTGGTAGGCTCTGTAAAGGGCCGTCTGGTTCGCGACCACCCTCCTACCGAAGTCCGACGCCAAACAGCTTGCTGTGTTCCGTCGGTGCGTGGGAGTACCAGTGCCTTTATAGGCATTTTCTGGGTTGACTCGCTCCATCGTCGACTTCATCTTTGACCTTATGGTCAAGATTAAGGTCAAGAGTTAACCCATCTTATAATAAAAAAATAAAAAAGGAGACTCAAGTCTTGATCTATACTTAAATATTGTTTGTTTCTTTCTGTCACTATCAAAATGACAAAGACGACTGCTATTCAAGTATAGATCAGACTCTGAGTCGCGTTCTGTAATACGGACCTAAGACCCAAACGGACTGTACTGAAATGAAAACGATGTTTTATAATGCATTGAAACGAAAACGATGTTTTATAATGCATTGAAATGAAAACGATGTTTTATAATGCATTGAAATGAAAACGATGTTTTATAATGCATTGAAATAAAAACGATTTTTTATAATGCATTGAAATGAAAACAATGTTTTATAATGCATTGAAATGTAAACGATGTTTTATAATGCATTGAAATGAAAACGATGTTTTATAATGCATTGAAATGAAAACGATGTTTTATAATGCATTGAAATGAAAACGATGTTTTATAATGCACTGCATTTTCTCATTTATTGATTAAAAACCGTTTTTAAGAAGAGAGTAAAGGAGCACTACCTCTCCCTTAGTTAACCGTGTGTGTAGTTATGTATTTATATAGATATATATGTATGTGTTTGTATGTATGCATTTGTATGTATTATAGATATTTGTTATTTTGTTTAGGTAATAAAGTATGTTTATTAATTTAATTTAAATTGTATTGTAAGTTTCATTTTCTTTTTCACGTTATTGTGCACGTCGTACTCGCCTCACTTCGTCCAATCTCTCTTGTTAGGTCTGCTGTAAGAAATTTCTACCTAGAAATAAGCAGTGCCTGTTGTGTCGTCTCTCTCTTCTATGTTTATTTTTGTATGTCTATTGTGCACAATAAACAATAAATAATAAAATCTTTGAGTTATATTAACAAAAAGTATTTTATGTATTTACGGTATGTATGTTACCATAAATTCCTTTCAAAAGCTCTTCTGTCTCATAAAGTGTTATCGTCACCTTTACTCGTACAATGAATCGCAGTAAAAGACGTGCCAGTATACCTTTGTTTACGTCGCAAGTACTCAGAAAATCTCATGAAACATAAAACAAACATAATACAACACAATAAAGGCCTATAACGTTTAATAGGCAATAGAAATTCAGTGCAAACTCTTGCTTCCGTGTTGTAATAAAATTTACAATTTACTGCTGCTGTACGGCATTATTGTTGAGTTAATAAATACTGTGGTTGTTAACATTATGTTATTAAAGTTATTTGACGTACCTAATATGTGTGTACATTATTTATTAGTTAATTCAATAAAGTTCCTTAAGAAATACTCGTAATTAACTTTCGCTGAACGAGTGCTTGACTTGAATGTTTGAATTTATTTAATTGTACTTTAATTGAATTAAGTTGTATTTTTAAAAGTTTCTATTTTTTTAAAATAAATATACAAATTTTTTTTTATTGTAATAATATGATTATAAAATTATAGCGGTGGGGACGTATTGAGCTGATAAAAAAATCACAAATTTCGTGCCTCACACGACCATCGAGCACATTGGAAATTAATCTTCGGAATTCTAAAAAAACTGGTTCTGACTTTTTCCAAAAAGGTTAGGCTACAGGGCAAACCCTTCACCCGATTGTCTTTGTTTTAGACTCAAATTGTAGCTGACTAAATTGTTCAAGGAAATTTTACTCAAATTTTTGATATCATTCTTCGTTTCCAAAATATCGAGCGCCCAAATAAAATTTGGATTTTTTTTTCACTATTTCAGCCACAACTTTTTTCGTGTTTGACTTTCTCGAATAATGCTTTTTGCACCTTACAGATCTTGCAAATACGCGTCTTTTTTTAATATCATACCTTCACAACTCTCCGAGATAAAAAGGATCGCACTTTTTCGTGAAATCGGAGGCAATACTGTCGAACGAAAAGACATTTCCAATGTCAAAAATCAAGATGTTCCAAATTTGTTTTTTTTTAGCGTATACTCATATACTTTCCCACCAAGGGGCACGGGCATTTGATTAATTTTGTAAAATTATTAATTTTAGCAATTGTATCGCCATCTAGGTATATGTATTTTGGTTTTATTGAAAGACTAAAATAATTTGTATTATTTATAATAAATAATAATTTATGCAAACATTATGACGTCATCCTGTTCATTTCACTCTAAATACTTCTTTTCATTGTTTCTTCTTTGAACCCAGGACCCGACGCTGCCTCTTAATCGGCGGGTCCTGGGTTCAATCCCCAGTCGGGGCAAACATTTGTGTAAAAAGCAGATGTTTGTTCTCGGGTCATGGGTGTTTGTGTTTGTCTGTATGTGTTTTCCAAGGGACCCACGACACAAGGGAAAACCTTAGTGTGGGCCTTTAAGTGTGTAGCGTTTATTTATTTATTTTATTTATTTAATTATTATTCTTGACTGATTCAAAATCGCTCTCAAATTCTCTTCAAAAAAAATCTCCTTATCTAATATTTAGATTTTTCAATGTAAGCGAAAAAAATTGAACATAAACGTTAAAGAAATTGCTTATTATCATAACAAGCTCGTAACAGTTAAACTAGATTACTTTGGCAAATATTTGTTATCCGTGGATTACTTTTAGTACCTTTTTGTAATAACGTCCCGTTATTTGTAAGGAAATTATATTTTTTGAAAATTAATTACGGGCTTCCACGCAGAACTGGGAGTGAAAGAAAACTTAGAATGTGCCAGCTTAGAATGTGCTGTGCAAGCTTGTTTTTTAAATTATATTTTGACAATTATTTTATTACGTAGGGATTGGAATGTTTTTTGCTTGACAAGTATATTTATTAATTTTGCGAAAGGATAGCTCACAATACGTTAGTTTCATATTTATTTTTATGTATGTTTTTCATTTTTCAAATTCTTACCATTGGATAAGCTCTTCTGTCACTTTTTTGGGTCCTGGCGGAAGATCAGCGCTGTGGGAAATCCAAAGTGGTTTACCCACAGTACGTATGCTGAGTCAGCGCCCTTTCACTGCCTTACTTATTGTTTAATTGTAGTTTTACTTTTACTTAATACTTAGTTATAAGATTATTATCATTATTGACAATGATTGTAATAGCAGTGAATAAAGTTTTTATCTATCTATCTATCTAGCTACCTACTCTCCCCAGATATACAGTAAAAGCCTGTAGTGGCATGCGAGAGCTGTCTAATGGGCGAAAGTCTGACCACCTCTTACCATTATACTACCAGTTCTATCTGATAACCCTCACAATTATTGGTGTCAAATGTGGCATCAAGCGATTTTCTAGAATTACTGATGCTCTGCCTACCCCTTTAGGGATTATAGGCGTGAGCGTATGTATGTAATTACGGGTCTGTTTGCTGGGAATGTAATTATGTAAGACGAGAAATGACATACGACCGATACCTGACACTGTCACTTGGGCATCTATTCTGTAAGTCTACAAGCAATACTTCGTGGTGTTAGTAGTTAAATATACACACATCAACGCGGTCTAGGGATATTGCACGATTTTTCATACAAAAGAGGTCTGTTTGAGAAGTTATAAAAGCATACTCGAGATACATGGACGGTTATAATTTTCATACGAGCAAGTGCTAAACCTGAATTTTCAATTCCAGTCAAAAAATTTTATTTTACTTGAAATTTGTGAAAACGTGACAGAAACGAACACGAAAATGCACTTTTTGCCTGTTTTTTGTATGAAAATACTCGAATTTTCGCAATTTTTTTTTCATTTTCGTCACGTTTTCACAAATTTCAACTAAAATAAAATTTATTGATTAGAATTGAAAATTCAGGTTTAGCACTTGCTCGTCTCAAAATTTTATAGCGCTCCATGTATCTCGAGTATGCTTTTGTAGCTTCTCAAACAAACCTCTTTTGTATGAAAAATCGTGCAATATCCCTAGACCGTGTTGATGTGTATATTTCTTTTATATATTTAATTGTATAGTAGAAACGTACCTATATCAGCCCATATAGGTACGTTTCCACTGAGGGGCACGGAGCTCCCTTCGAAACACGCAGGAGATTTTAGGCCATAGTCCAGAACGCGTGCTTAATGCGGGTTGGTGACACGCGCGCCTTTTAAAAAACAAATTTTCTAAGACGTGCGGGATTCATCACAAACAAGCACATTTCACCATTTAAGTATTTGCTAAGCTGTCCTTTACACGCTGTATGTGGTTACTCAATCCGTTCTTTGTTAAATAAATAAAAGAAGACAAGAAAAGAAGACAAGAAGAGAGAAGAAGAAGAAGAGGTGCTCAGCTCCTCAGGCCATGCAGGCGAAGGAATATGTGCAACCCACTGTGTACTCTCTCGCCTCCATGACCTGAGGAACCGGGCTAGTGCAGCATTCAAGAGATCCAGAAGAAGAAAGAAGAAGAAAGAAGAAGGTACTGCAAGGTGTCCCTTAGGGGGCAGATAATAAAACAGCTGGATTCTTCCTCAAATCTCCAATATAATCAAAAGACTATTTCTTCTTCGTTATAGTATAATTTGCATTTACATAACATCACAGCTGAAAAACTAAGACACCTGCTTAAAAAGTGCTATTGCACGCCTATGATCGAATACATTTATTCCGCGAGCTAAACACAATTAATCCGCAAAGATCAAACACTCAATACACCACGATCAAACAATGAATGACGCAAGGCCAGATCTTCAATCATTTCGAATCATGACATCGAATACCATTTCAAACCTTTGAAATTGATATTCGAATTATCTTCTTCGAAATGATTGAATGAGAAAGAAGTTGCGTTATGCCCGATCCTCCGTGAAGGTCTGCATACCACAATACACACGGCAGCACATCAAGCTATTCCGAAACGAATAAATAATACAACAAAAAACTGATATCAGTCAGTTTAAGACATTAAGTGGCGCTTTGTGGTAAAGCAGTTATTGCTTTCGACTCTTAATGGCTAAACCAATCCTGATCAAACATAAAAATAATTATCTCAATAACGTCAAATTTAAAACAAAAAAAACTGCATCGAAATCGGTCCATTCGTTTAGGAGCTACGATGCCACAGACAGACACACAGCTGAAACACATATACGCATACGTCAAACTTATAAAAACTTTCTATTTTTGTCGGGGGAAAAAAATCAGGATTCCAAATTAACATAATAAACAATTCTATAACTCAACACTGCAACAAGGAAGCACTAATGTCACACATGAATCCCCCTCAACACTAAAAACTGTAGCAAAACTGCAGTGATTCTGCATTTTACTGCCAAACTCTTAACGTCTGCTCCATAAAGAATATAATACCACCCTCCTCTATCCTCGAGCTTGAAAGATTTCACTCGTAAAATAGTTCAGTCGTATGTGTTTCTATCTTAAAATAGTTTCAGATTGTTTGATGTTCAAAGTATAAGAGAATGGAGGAGTTGATTTTATAATTGATTTTATTTTTGCCGTGTGGTGTTCGGCTGAGAATAACACCACCCCATCTCTTTCTGTGGGTGTCGTAAGAGGCGACTAAGGAAACACAAATGAGACCTGCCTCCTAGTAATCAATCCACGACACTTCATTTTTTTCTGAATCTGAGGTGTCGTCCTATGGTCTCATGCGGTGTGGTAGGCTCTGTAAATGGCCATCTGGTTCGCGACCACCCTCCTACCGAAGTCCGACGCCAAACAGCTTGCTGTGTTCCGTCGGTGCGTGGGAGTCCCAGTGCCTTTATAGGCATTTTCTGGGTTAACTCGCTCCATCGTTGACCTCATCTTTGACCTTTATGGTCAAGATTGAGGTAAGAGTTAACCCATCTTATAATAAATGTACCTATGTATGTACTAGTAATACTAAAAGATGAGAACAAAGGGGGAAATGGTAAATTAAATTTTGAAGTGCCGTGCCGTGCCGTTTGAGTAACAAAAAAGTCCCATTCTCCTCATGAAACTGAACAATTCTCGCTAAGAAACCTACAAGGAATTCTCAAAACAAATTTTCAACTCCCCAGTTTTACTACGAATAGGCGTAGAGTCAGTAGGGTCAAAAGAACGAATACGTATGTATATACTAGCTTTCCGCCTAAGGCTCCGCCCGCGTGGACTACATGATATATTGTGCCCAATTATGGGATAAAAAGTAGCCTATGTCCTTTCCCAGGCTGTAATCTATCTCTGTACCAAATTTCATCAATCGGTTCAGTAGTTTAGGCGTGAGAGACGGACAGACAGACAGACAGAGTTACTATCGTATTTATAATATTAGTAAGGAAGTAAGGATTAAAATCGTTTAATGTATGTTTGTATGTGTTTTATTGTAATCTTGACTTGTTCTGAATGTCCTATAAAAATAAAGATTTTTCTATTCTATTCCATACAAGAACAAGTCAGCTTGATTGCACAAATTGTATGGGATTCGATTTTTTTCATATTTCAACCTATTTTCCTCAGGGAAAGTTGTTTAGTTTTGTGGGCTGATTCAGATCCTTAATTTTTGATAACTTATATTCTAAAGTCACCTGTCCTCACTAATATCCCCCACCTGTCCTACCGTATACCTAGTAGTTCTCAACGTATCGGAGAGTCGTATCCTCACCGTCTGTTTATGTCTAATACTTGTAATACGCATGCTGGTGAGCGTCTACCGCTTCAACGCATTTTGAACATGTATAATGATAACTTACTTCATATAGATATTTTTTCTTTGTCACATTATTCATTTAGAAAGATCGTGTATCAAACCTTGCTAAGTAATCAATAAAAATGTAAAGATTAAGTATGTCATGCTCTGGGAGTTCTAAGTAACGCTTTAAACATTCACTAGAAAATTAATTTTGTTATATTTTAGTAAAAGTGTTTCCATCTATGTTTCTTAAATCACATATTTAGATTGTTTGTGAAACCTGTGTGTAAAGTCTCTTAAGTGTTTATATTTAGATGTGGAAAACGATGCTGGCTGTACTATTAATCATAGTTATTGTTATTTAGATGAGTAAGTATATATAGTATTGCTGTATGTTATCCTGAATAAAATAAAATAAAATAAATATTATAAATGCGAAAGTAACTCTGTCTGTCTATCTGTTCTAAACTTCTGAACCGGCTTTTTGAATAGAGAGAGATAGAGTCTGTGAAAGGACATACTTGGCACGATATAATCTGTAGTCCACGCAGGCAGAGCCGCGGGCGGAAAGCTAGTGTCCTATAAACGTTTCAAAAATACCCAACAAAAAGAAAATCTAAGATTAGTTAAGAATTTTGTAAACTAATAAAACATTCTTAATTTTACAGTTATAGATTCTGAAATCTTATGAGGCAGGAATTGCGTATGTATGTTTTTTGAAGCGAAAACTTCTTAAGCGGCGTTGAGCACTCTTAGTATGGGGAAAAAATGTTCAACTCGCGATGAACTCGCGTCAGATCGTCAGATGTCACGTGACCGTGATCGAAATTGCGTAAAATAGGGTAGAACCTTTTTTGAAGTGAAAACTTCTTTAGCAGCGTTGTGTACTTTGAACAAATACTACATACTCAAAGACTTTGAAGGATGGGTGGAAACCCGGACGGATGGCAGCCCTATGGTAAAATTATCTCTGTGACAGATGTCAACGATGTCAACGATTATTCGCACATAGTGCGCGAATACCGATAGACTATTTTACTGAATTGAAAGTAGACAGTTTGGTCGAGTGGAAAAGTGGCTAGATTTTAAGCAACAGGTCGAGGGTTCGAACCCTGAAAGAATAACGGACTCTTTTCGTGTATTTTGTTTTATTTCCATATTAATGCACAACGTTAATGTTCAAGACGAGTTAAGTTTTCACTTCTGCCGGCACTCCCGGAGTGCAACCCGTTTTTTTTTATACTAAACCTCTTTTAAATTACACCACACAATAGCAGCTGCTGCCATATCGAACAGCGGTACATCTTTAGCGTAGCCTTATTGTTTTTTCTCGGCGACAACCAACGTTGAACACTCAGTATTGAATTTTCAGCTTTGTCGGTCTCTATTGCTTTTTCATTGTCATTTTCTCTTCCCTTGCAAATGTGCCTGACGCTTTGTGTTTTTAACGTTTTGAACAATGTAATATGAAAGGAGTTTACTTATTGAAGCGAAAACTTCTTAAGCGGCGTTGTGCACTTTGAAGAATGGGTAAAAAAATGTTAAACTCGCGTCAAAACTCCTGATTGAAAATTCGTACGGCGGAGGGGTGTTTAATAAATATAGGAAATTAAAACTGCAAAGGTTAAGATGTCATCCGGTGTCAGCATAGAAAAAAAAAATTAAATATTAATGCACAACGTTAATGTTCAAGTTTTTACTTCTGCCGGAACTTTCACAGTGCAACCTGTTGTTTTTTTTTATTTAAGACATTTTGTACTGGGTACTCTATACTCTTGTTTCATTAAATAACTCTCAGAATGTTATCAAATGTGGCGTTAAATGGACTACCCTAGCAGGCAGCAGGGATTACAAGCGCGAGTGAATGAATCGATTTACTCTTCTTCTTATCAACGCATATCCCTCCACACCGAGAGGCAACAGCCTTTCTTCTAAACACGAAGGGGATTTAGGCAATAGTCTACCACGTTGGTCCTATGCGGGTTAGTGGACCGCTCGACTTTCAAAACCGAATTTTTCTTACACGTGCGGGTTTCGTCACGATGATTTTCTTCACCGCTGAGCAAGTGATAATTAATTAGAAATCCGTACATACATAAATCCGAAAGGACGAATTTAGAGGTACAAACCCGCACCAGCAGCTCTAGCACGATAACGACAAACTCGCGCTCGGCTCACGCTGAAACTTCACTTTGATTGCGCGAGGGTCCCGCGCAAAGCTTGCCCGCCCTATGGCGCTGTCAATGTTGACATTTTGACATAGACAGCGGTATTGTCGCGGCGCTGTCATTATCGTACTCAGCCTGCAGCATTTGAACCCACAACCTTTTGATTACGATTCTGGCTCATTACCAACTAGGTTATCATCGATTTCTATTAGATTTAATTCTCGGTATTGTTAATTAACTAAAATCCTCACTAAATAAAAGTATGCGTAGGTATTCTTCTTTTACGTCATAATGGAGAGACAGATGAATCAGACTTTTTGCACAGATTTGGTTAGACGGCTCGAGGGTGACATTTGCTTCTTTCCCACGCAAAGGAAGGCGTGGGCGGAAAGCTAGTAATACTAAAAAAGCAAAATTGGGATACTAAGGACTGAAAAATGACATAAGGTAATTTCCCACGCAAACTTTCACACTGGACTGGAAGGGAAAGAAAAACATAGAATGTGCTAGCTGTTAACTATTCTCAGGCATGCTGTAGACGCTAGTAAGTAGGACGGGAGTTTTTTGCTATATCGTGGGCGAAAAAAAAATTTTTCTCCATACTTTGTAAGGTTATGGAAAGGGTCCTAAATAGCAAGCTGCTGACTTACCTAGAAGACAACGACTTGCTCAGTGATCGTCAATATGGCTTTCGCTGGGGACGGTCAACTGGGGATCTTCTGGTATATGTCACGCACTGCTGGGGCAAAGCTATCGAGAAACATGGCGAAGCTCTCGCCGTGTCACTGGATATCTCGAAGGCATTTGACAGGGTTTGGCATGCAAGTCTGCTAAGCAAGCTTCCTGCGTACGGTGTCCCTGCCGACTTCTGTGACTGGATAGCTGACTTTCTGAGAGAACGGTCGATCCGAGTAGTCATCGATTGCTGCTATTCTGACCTAATGGCTATTGACGCCGGAGTTCCTCAGGGGTCCGTCCTCTCTGCGACCCTTTTCCTGCTGCACATCAACGATATGCTTTTGCATGAAGTTGTTGCGTACGCAGATGATAGTACAGTCATGTAGAGATACCTGTCCGGTCCGAGAGCTGGTGGGGATGAAATTGTCTCAGAGAGGAGAGCTTTGGTATAGCGAGTAAACTCAACCTTAAGTCTTTTCTCCCAATGGGGTGACAAAAATCTGGTTAGTTTCAACGCCACTAAAACACAGGCGTGTCTATTCTCTGCGAAACTGAGTCCGTTTACTCTGACTCCTACTTTCCGAGGTACATCTGTTCCTATAACCGGTGAGCTTGAACTTCTTGGCATGAAGTTGTCTGCTAACCTCAACTTCGGCACCGCCATCGAGACCAAAGCCCAAACGGCGGCCAAAAAGCTGGGAGTCCTTAACAGGGTTAACCGGTACTTCACGTCCGATCAACTCTTGTCCCTATATAAGGCACAGGTAAGCTCATGCATGGAGTATTGCAGCCACCTTTGGGATGGTTCAGCCAAATACCAAATAGCCGCTCTGGACTCGGTGGACCGCAGAGCCAGAAGACTCATCGGTGTTAAAGAGCTGGTTAAAAACAAACTACAAAGCCTAGCTCATACGCAAAGTAGCTTGCCTATGTGCTTTTTACAAGATGTACTTCGGAGAGTGTGCACAGGAACTGCATGAGCTCTATCCGCCTGCCCCTTTCTTCCATCGGACATCCAGACGCACTGCGGGGAACTTCCTGCCTGCGACTGTATTTCCGAGTTCATATAACCCGGACCTCTTTAAAGTTCGAGTGAATAGGCATTTTCTGAGTTAGCTCGCTTCATCTTCGACCGCATCTTCAGAGCAAAACCATTATTAATAAAAAATGTATTTTATTAATAATTGAAAATAATGTATATGCTATTTGATTCATATACGTGGTCTCATTGATACCTTGGAGTTATGGAAAATCAAACGGAACAGGTTGTATAAGCGTTCAGAATCTTGTGCATTAAATTATCCTTATTCTAATACCTGAAACGTGTCGAAGTTCAAGATTTTGTTCCCGATGTTTCGGCGCGGTTGCAAGCGCCGTGGTCACGGATAGACTCAGGCATAGGTACTGAAAACAAAGTTACGTCTTGGGAACGACGGAAACAAAGGTAAAAACATAATATATACGCAAACTTCGACACGTTTCAGTATGAAATTATGTAATAAAATCGTAAAAGTTTAAAGTGTTACATCCTTATTTTCGTTGTAAAATTATGTATTAACTAGCTTTCCGCCCGGGACTTCGTTCCCGTAAGAATATAAGAAAATTATGTAGCCTGTGCGTTACTCTAGGATGCCAGCTATTTCTATACTAAATTTTATCAAAATTGGCCCAGCCGTTTGAGCGTGAAAGAGTAACAAACATCCATACATCCTTACAAACGCTAGCATTTATAATATTACTAGCTTTCCGTCCGCGTCTCCGCTCGCGTGGATTACAGGTTATATCGTACCCAGCTGTGGGATGAAATGTAACCTACGTCATTTCTCAAGGACTAATCTAACAAACAAACAATCTTACATTCACATTTATAATATTAGTAAGGATAGTAGGATAGGATAGGATAGTAACTTGATATCTAGGTTCTCCAATTCAATTACTAAATAGAGCATCAATGAATAGCTCTATCAACTGTACTGATTCGACTATATATCCAATCAAATGGTCGAATGTTCTAGCACAAAGCGGTCGTGGTCACCCCTTTCATGTGGCCAGATTGCCTAAATAGTAGCCGGTACATTCAAAACGCCATACGCACGTAATGTTATTAGTAGATGAGTTGGGTATTGAGAGGCTGAGATCGAGTTTGAGTTAATTAAATCTTCTTAAAGCCAGTCGACCGCGGGTCGTATTTAATTAATTAGGTAGCAAGACTACATTGCTTGGTAAGTATGTAGTAATTTTTATTCGGCTTTACGGAACCACAAGGAAAAGATTTTATAAATTCTTGGATTTCCTTAAATAAACATAAACCACAGACATAAATATAAACTAGTCTGGCCAGTGAAAGCACGACCTGAGAAAACGCGGCAAATTAAAAAAAATCTTTGTGTGGTATTTCTGACTATAGCTAGAGAAAAGTATTTTGATACTTGAGTATTCTTTTTTAATTTACGACAGTAAATTTTTTAAATTGTTGTTTACGAACTAAACGTATAATTCAATGCACCTATTTAACATTTTTAGATGTACATAACCTGTGTGTTTAATCTAAATTTCATTAGTTTTTAAGGCTCCTTCGAAACCTTGACTGTCATGGAGTAAAAAAACGAGTGTGTAAAAATTTACTGAACTATTTATTTAATACTAAATAAGAATTATCTTTATTTCTGAGAAAAGTCACAAATCCCAAACAAGAAGTCAAGAATTAAACATAACTGTTTTACCACAGGTTAATAAAATAGATCAATCTTCGATGAAGTTTGCATGAAACCTTATGTCCATAATGTCGGAGCCTCCTTTCTCACAACATAGAATTCATAGATTTTGTTTCTAATTGCATCAATATCAAGACTGTCTAAGTCCGAAACCGAGTTTTTGTGAGGACGTTTTTACCTAAAATCTACCTAAAAATCTGAGATCGCATGTAAACATTGTTGTTTTTCTTGGAAAACAACTTCTTTCTCTTCTTGTTTTTTTTTAAACTTTCTAATCATGGTATGTAGTAGTTTCCGCACGTTACTTTTCAATGTTTTATCCATATTAAAGCAATTAATATTAACAAATTATGAGTCGTAGCAAAACAATGACAATATAATGACAGACTTTGACGTATCTTTGTAAGCTTAATAATGTTGCTATATTAAACTTTTCAGAAAAAATCCTAGGTCACGCTTTCGCTAGCCAGACTATATTACATTAATTTTCGTGTCAAAATTCAGAACTTTCGAAATCTTAAACAACTAAACATTACAAGTTGGCGGTGGTGCCGCCTGTCACGGCAACCTTCATCAATTTATGAAGTTTTTGTTTTTAATTTCGCCACAAGAACGCTTATAATGACCACAAATCACATCAATGATTAGCATAATAGCCACCGTAACGGTGTTACCTTGTAAATAAGCCGGCCGGTTTGGTCGAGTGGTAGTGAGGTCGAGTGGTAAAATTGACAAACTGTACTTACCACATTTCAACGAATAAATATATTTGATTTGATTTGTTAACCCTCACATTTTGTGTCAAACGTGGCATCAAGTGGTTTGCTAGAACCAAAGGAACCTTTGAGTCGAATTTCAGCTATCCAGGTCCAAGGGTTAACAATACAATATACTTTATTTGCACAAAAAGACATACAATACAATTAACAGAACATAAAACATAGTGTACAACTGGAGGTTGATGAGTCAGTGAGTCAGAACCCTTTATTTTATATCTTAAGGCTGTGATAGATTGATTGAATAGTGTTTTGTTGAAGAACTCTATCCACTAATCTGAATCTGAATTGTTTTGAATCTCAGGTGACGTCCTATGGTCTCATGCAATGTAGTAGACTCTGTAAAGGACCGTCTGGTTTGCAACAACCCTCCTACCGAAGTCCGACGCTAAACAACTTGCTGTGTTCCATCGGTGCGTGGAGGTACCAGTGCCTTAATTAACATTTTCTGGGTTTGCTTGCTCCATCGTCGACCTCATTTATGACCTTGGTCAAGATTGGGGTCAAAAATTTACCCATTTCATGACAAAAAATAAAAAAAACAACAAGCCGTGTGGCAACCTCTTTCGCCTCTTCCAAATTCATAGCAAGTCGTTTCATTCATGCTTACATGAGACATAACAATAAGACTGGAATCTAAATCCTATTTACGATCGAATGTCCTATACGAAGGACAGTAAACCTCAATGATCATCCCACTCATTACTCTGATAGCAACGCGTACCGCCATCTGTCGGTGGTTGCTGTTTAATGTTCTTAAACAGAGTTTCTAAAACTTCTAGAATTACAATAACACTTTAAAATTTTAGAAAAATGTAACCTCCAATATAAAGGCCGGTTTGGTCGAGTGGTAGTGGCTCTGCCTCTTGATCGGCGGGTCCTGGGTTCGATCCCCAGTCGGGGCAAACATTTGTGTAAAAAGCAGATGTTTGTTCTCGGGTCATGGGTGTTTATGTTTGTCTTTATGTGTGTTCCGAGGGACCCACGACATAAGGGAAAACCTTAGTGTGGGCTTTTGAGTGTGTAGCGTTTATTATTTATTGTTATTATAAATAAGCACAAACAAACACACATCCACACACGTGTTAAGATAAGAAAAAAAAGATTTTTTCCAAGTAATCAGGTTACCAGACCATTCAAGACGTTAGCGATAATCTTTGAAAAGGTTTCCTATAGTAAAGCGCCGCTGAAACTGGTAAGAGCCGGCGCCAACGCTCGACATGAGGGATCAGGGGCCTGTCGTAAATGTGGAACTCAATAATCTTTCTCACTTGAGAGTGGACGAGCGTTTTAGGGGTTATTGGCGGCGTAAGTCAAGAGATTTTCGAGTATTGATTTGAAATTGCAAATAACTCCAAACAATTATAAAAACACTGTAAATTAAACAATAACTATATTCCCCCACTTTGATCACCTCAATTAAATGCATCAAAGGCAACTCGTTTTTGATCCCTGCGATACAAGCTTGACTTAGTGCAGGGGTCACAAGAATAGCAATTATATACTTTTTACCTTATTTTCGTCTTTTGTAAATATTTTTTGTAAACTTCATTTTTAGTAATAAATATTATTTTATTTTATTTTTATTTTTTACAAGAACTTTTAAACTTGGTAAAACTTTTGTTTTCTCTGACTGTGTGCAATGAAGAGTATCTAAAGTCCAACTAGTTCTATCAATGGAACAATCCATAAAACTAGTGGGGACTGTAGTATCTTCCATATTTCCATAACTCTAAATACAAAGTTCAGTACTCCCAACATTCTTTTTTTTTATTATAAGATGGGTTAACTCTTGACCTCAATCTTGACCATAAGGTCAGAGATGAGGTCGACGATGGAGCGAGTTAACCCAGAAAATGCCTATAAAGGCACTGGTACTCCCACGCACCGACGGAACACAGCAAGCTGTTTGGCGTCGGACTTCGGTAGGAGGGTGGTCGCGAACCAGACGGCCCTTTACGGAGCCTACCACACCGCTTGAGACCATAGGACGACACCTCAGATTCAGAAAAAAATGAAGTGTCGTTGCCTGGGATGGATTACTAGGAGGCAGATCTCATTTGTGTTTCCTTAGCCGCCTCTTACGATTGCTTATAATTGTTAAACGGTTGAACCAGTTTTGATCAAATATATTTACACTTAATTCGAAATCATTTACGACACACAGATACACACGTCAAACTTATAACCCCTCTCTTTTTTGTCGGGGGTTAAAATACATAAATAAGTAAACTTTACATACTCAAAGGCCCACATTAAGGTTTCCCTTGTGTCGTGGGTCCCTTGGAACACACATAAAGACAGACACAAACAACCATGACCCGAGAACAAACATCTGCTTTTTACACAAATATTTGCCCCGACTGGGAATCGAACCCAGGACCCGTCGATCAAGAGGCAGCGCCACTAACACTTTTAAAACCGGTCGTCAAACATACATTCTTAGTGACTTTGGTTCCAAAAAAATTTTGCCCAAATTGCCAACACGAAAGAAGAAGCGACCACATTAGGCCAAACAATTTCCCCAATTCAAAACGGGAACGAAGTCCCAAACGAAAAGCTAGTATAAAACATATTTTCGACGCTCTTCCTTATCATTTAACCCCTCAAACCCCGCCGGTGAGTTTTATTGTAGTCCAGCGATTTTACGATTACGGCAGGCATACGTGAAGGCTGCTCAAGTGTTTCAGTTCTAAAATCTCCTTTTATTCTAAAAGCCCAAGTTTTTAGTCGACTGTGTGATAGGTACCACTCGTAGCCCAGTGGCACTCGCTGATCGGAATCGATCATTGAGGTTAAGCAAAAGCACAGGGGCAGGGTAACTAATGGATGACCAAAGTAGCAATTTATTAGGGCACATTAAGGCCCATATTACAGAAGGAGACTCATGTCTTGATCTATACTTAAGTATTGATTGTCTCTTTTTATTTTATTTTATTTTATTATATTTTATTATATTTGGGGAGTTTACAGCAACGTTTACAACACAGAACTTAATTAAATAACTAAGAGCTAATAACAAGCTTCCACATATTGAAATAAAATAAATACTAGGTTCATTTACTATACGTTAATAAATAAGAAGACAGATTTGAATAACTCAGTACTTTCACAAATTGATCAACAAGGATTCAAATTAAAGTCGGCTGCGAGCGCATTCTTTTTGTCACTATCAAAATGAAAAAGACGACTGCTACTCAAGTATAGATCAGAGTCTGAGTCGCATTCTGTAATATGGACCTAAGTCGGCGGTCCCGCATGTTTTCGACTGCCTACAGTCGTTAAAATCGAGTCAGATGCCATTGTGTGGCTTGATAACGCTGACATCAGGACATAAGAAGGAAAAGGAGGAAGGGAACCTGATAGGTGACGAATGTTAAGCCAGCGGTCCTTGCTGTTGACGATTGACTCTTCTTCCTATTGCTTAGTCCCCAAAAACTATTCTAATAGGTACTTGTTTTTAAATTTTTTCAACTATTGAAATTTGTCACCTGTCAATCAGTTGTGAAAGCCTATATAATGTTTTTGAGGACCCAAATTTCACATTATTTCTTGCACGATTAAATTTCATTATTTTTATTAACTGTGTCTACGGTTATATTGATGGGGAGATCAAACGAATATTACAAATCAAATTTCTGCTTATAAAATTCAAATAAAATCTTATTACAATTAGCAAAAAAATAATATTTCCACAATTTTCCTGTAACTTTTTCCTTATAATTTGGTTTTGCATCAGACTTTTTCTTCGATGAAGTTGTATAAGGAAAAAATCCACTTTTTTTATTGTCCTCGGTGCTGCTATAATATAGGTATCTACCTAGTTATGTACTAACCAGCTTGCGTACAACGCAGATGTTAAGAGTATTAGATAGTGCAACAAAAACTTGAAAAATCATTTTTGGTAAATGTAAGGAAGACGTTGTTTGTGGTGTAGATATAGATAAACTCTTTATTTATCACACAGTGCAGCACAAACACAAAAACAAGTTAACAAAAACAAAATAGCACTTAATAGCTATTCGAGTGTGCACTGTGCCAATGAAAGGGCCCTGACTCAGCTGTTATGCCACAGCAGTCAGACGCTGCTGGGACGCTGATTTTTCTGCCAGAACCAGTAGTTTTATTGCGCCAGTAAGTGTGGTGTAATGTCAAATATAACATAATTAATATTTCAAAGCGGGTTCAAATCCTGGTGTGGACCTGTACCACTAAATTTGTCTTTTCGGATTTATGTATGGATTAGCTAAGCGTTGAAGGAAAACATCGTGATGAAACCCGCACGTCCAAGAAAATTAGTTTTCGCTTGACGCGCGGTCCACCAATGCGCATTGGGCCAGCGTGGTAGATCATAGCCTAAATTACTTTCGTGTTTCTGGTAACAACAAGTTCCTAGTGCTGCAATTGCAAGCATTCTTCTCCTGCGAGGTTATTGGTGTTTTACAAATAACCGTGTATAAATCCATATACGTTATTCATGATGGTGTCATGCTCTTCGGTTCGGCTGTGGGATTACAGAGGTCGGCCCTCATTACCATAATTAGTATGTTCGAATGAGCCGTTGGCCGTGGCAAATCCTATGCAAATGATGCTTGAAAGTGGGTTCCGTATAATGATGCAAGGTATAAGGTATATGTGATAGATGATCCTTTTTTAATTGGAACTGGTTTTTCGCCCAGAACTTTGTTCCCGTGGGTTTTTGGGAATATTATTATTATTATTTTTTATTATAAGATGGGTTAACTCTTGACCTCAATCTTGACCAAGGTCATAGATAAAAAAAAAATCAAAATCAAAAATGTTTATTGTTTTAACAATATTACACAGTATATGTAACAAGCTGGGGCTACTTTTTAAGCAAAAAGCCTGTGTTAAGAAGCCCCGCTCTTCATAATGATTCTACTTACATTTAAGTTTAAGTTTAAACTTAAGTTTAAGTATAGATGAGGTCGATGATGGAGCGAGTTAACCCAGAAAATGCCTATTAGGCACTGGTACTCCTACGCACCGACGGAACACAGCAAGCTGTTTGGCGTCGGACTTCAGTAGGAGGGTGGTCGCGAACCAGACGGCCCTTTACAAAGCCTACCACACCGCATGAGACCATAGGACGGCACCTCAGATTCAGAACAAATTGAGATGTCGTTGCCTGGGGTGAATTAATAGGAGGTAGGTCTCATTTGTGTTTCCTTAGTCGCCTCTTACGACACCCACGGAAAGAAATGGGGTGGTGTTATTCTAAACCGATCACTACACGGCGGAATGTAGTCTACATGTTATTAAAATGAAATCCCATTATTAAATACTAAAACGGGACTAAATTTGCGTATTTATGATGATTTACCTATTTCCCGACGTTTCGACGCGGTTGCACGCGCCGTTTTCACGGCTAGACCCAATGCGGCGAATTTAGACCCATTTTAGTATTTAATTTTGTATTCAAATCGCAAAAATTTAAGGTGAAATTCCTATAATTTACCAAAACAATAACAACAAATTAACCATAAATTCCTGCGGTAGTACAAAATGTCCAAAGGTACATTTTTAATACACATGGGAATAAAGAAACATATACATTGATATGACATTGACCCATAAAAGATTTCGTGACTTTGAGGAGACGACTGTCTATTGAAAATGGGTAACCCCCAATAAAAAAGATAAGTATTATACGTTTGACGTGTATATCTGTGAATCAATGCATCTGTGTATCTTAATGTATGTGTATCTGTGTGTCTATCTGTGGCATTGTAGCTCCTAAACAAATGCACCGATTTCAATGCATTTTTTTTTGTTTGAAAGCTGACGTAGTCGAGATGGTTCTTAGTTTTATTTGATCAAAATCGGTTTAGTCGTTTAAAAGTTATAAGCAATCGAATGCCGCGGTTATGCATTTTTTTAATTTTAGAGTTTTATTCTTCATTGACGTGTAGGTGTGTTTGCTGTCTGCTTCGTACCTTTTTAATAAATCAGATACAAGAGTCGAGTCCAACTTAGTTTTCAAACTTTCCAACTATTGGTCGAAGTTCCCTTTTGTATCGACCTTCGGCATTTCAAGATTTTCTTCTATATTTTTCAAGATTGTTTTTAAGTTTTTTGTTGTTACTTTGTACTAAAAGTGAATTAAGTATGTTGTGATTTTTATTTTTTGTTGGAAATGTTACGGAAATTTTAATTGCTAATGATTTCACAAGAAAAGTAAACATATTTTGAGTTAATTAACCTTTGTTGGTCTTTATACATTTGGGTACTGTGTATACAAGTCTGTAAGCCCTTCTATTCACACTTTTAAAAAAAAATTAAAAGAACACTTTCTTTCGAGACTCTAATGAGCATATAATATCTTAATATATATAAATCTCGTGTCACAATGTTTGTCCTCAATGGACTCCTAAACCACTTAACCGATTATAATAAAATTCGCACACCATGTGCAGTTCGATCCAACTTGAGAGATAGGATAGTTTAAATCTCAAATTATAGTCGCAATTTTTAATGTAATATAACAAAAACTTTAGCCACAGCAACGCGTGGCCGGGTCAGCTAGTATGTATTATATAATGTATGTATTCTATATTTATGTATTTATTTTATTGTAATAAGTATCATTTCATTATTGTTGTATTTATTGGGTATTATTATTATTATTATTTTTCTTCTGTAAACTCTGTGCGCAAATCTCTCTACCCCTTCTACTTATATACTATTTCTCACTAGTTAGGTTGGCTGGAAGAGATCTCTTTTAGAGATAAGCTCGCCTTTGTACACTTGGTTTTTCCAATTAATTTAATAACTATGTTTGTGCAATAAAGAATATAATCAGTAAGTGGGATGCGATGATTTTACTGAATAAATGGCAAAAGGTTGACCACCTCTCACCATTATACAGGGTGTAAAAGATAGCTCAGCAAAAACTGAAACCCTGGACTCGGACAATCATTCTGAATGATTTTCCAGTGGAATTTTTCCCCAGAAAGTGTTCTTTTATTTTCATGTTTTTTTATATTTTCTACTTACATTTGTTATTATTAATCGAATACAGTCCATTTTGCAATAAAAAAAACAATCATGACAACGTAAACCACGAAGACCAGCAATGTGTATCGCACTCCGATAGCAGCGCGGCGCGGGAGGATCGCGCGCGGGGCGCGGTTTCACGATACGTTGCGTAGCGCCAAAGTAGGTAAATAATGGAAACTCCATAACGTGACGTTTCCGGGAAAAAATAATCACTAATAGCTGATGATAGTTATGGGTAGATTCCACCATTTAAGTATTTGCTAAGCTGTCCTTTACACCCTGTATAACTTGTTCCATCTGATAATTATGATTTTGCATGCTGGTGACAGTTTGAATGTGCGAACACAATAATGTAAAATTAACAAACTGTACTTACCACATTTCAACGAATAAATATATTTGATTTGATTTGTTAACCCTCACATTTTGTGTCAAACGTGGCATCAAGTGGTTTGCTAGAACCAAAGGAACCTTTGAGTCAAATTTCAGCTTTCAGGTCCAAGGGTTTCGACTGGAGGTTGATGAGTCAGTGAGTCAGAACCCTTTATTTTATATCTTAAGGCTGTGATAGATTGATTGAATAGTGATTTGTTGAAGAACTCTATCCACCAATCTGAATCAATCTGAATCTGAATTGTTTTGAATCTCAGGTGACGTCCTATGGTCTCATGCGATGTAGTAGACTCTGTAAGGACCGTCTGGTTTGCGACAACCCTCCTACCGAAGTCCGACGCTAAACAGCTTGCTGTGTTCCGTCGGTGCGTGGAGGTACCAGTGCCTTAATTGGCATTTTCTGGGTTTACTCGCTCCATCGTCGACCTCATCAATTACTTGGTCAAGATTGGGGTCAAGAGTTAACTCATTTCATAACAAAGAACTATAAATTGAGTACTTATTCTTAAACTAGATTGGCCTCAAGATGGCCTTAAGGTAAACAGAAAATACAGTCGGCGAGAGCTACAAACACGGGGTGTATTCGTGGATCTGTCTGTACAAAAAACAATAGTGACGGAAGGACAGCGCTGTCCTGTGGCAGCACACGCTGAGTCAGCACCCTTTTATACACAGTGTTTCCTTGTTTTAGTTTTAATAATTATTAGTTATAAGTTGTAGTTTGTTTTGTTTTTGTTTTGCTGTTATTAGTTTGTTTATTGTGTGTAAATAAAGATCTTATCTATCTATCTATTAAATTATCTATTAAAGAATAAAAAAAACAAGCAGGCCGAATGGCAACCTCTTTCGCCTCTTCCAAATTCATAGCAAGTCGTTTCATTCATGCTTACATGAGACATAACAATTAGACTAGAATCTAAATCCTATTTACGATCGAATGTCCTATACGAAGGACAGTAAACCTCAATGATCATCCCACTCATTACTTTGATAGCAACGCGTACCGCCATCTGTCGGTGGTTGCTGTTTAATGTTCTTAAACAGAGTTTCTAAAACTTCTAGAATTACAATAACACTTTAAAATTTTAGAAAAATGTAACCTCCAATATAAAGGCCGGTTTGGTCGAGTGGTAGTGGCCCAGCCTCTCGATCGACGGGTCCTGGGTTCGAATCCCAGTCGGGGCAAATATTTGTGTAAAAAGCAGATGTTTGTTCTCGGGTCATGGGTGTTTGTGTCTGTCTTTATGTGTGTTCCGACGAGGGACCCACAACACAAGGGAAAACCTTAATATGTGGGCCTTTGAGTGTATGGCATTTTATTTAAAAAAAAAAAGGGCTTCACCACAATAACAGTAAACATTTTTTTAATCACCTCTGACATTCAATGCTTTTAAGTTTTAAACGGCTGAACCGATTTTGATCTCAGAACCATTTCGATCATGTCAAGTTTCAAACAACCAAAACACACATTGAAATCGGTCCATTGGTTTAGGAGCGACGATGCAACAGACATATACACAGACATAAAGATACCCACATCTGGTTTCACACGGCACGGGTAGCATTAGGCAGCGTTTTCGATGAAAGCTAGATTATTTTCGACATATTTTCCATTATTCAATAATCATTGTCGTATTTGAACTAAGTTAAATAAAACGGGCAAGTGCGAGTCAGACTCGCGCACGAAGGGTTCCGTTCCGTAACATTACCTATAAAACTGGCCAAGTTACCTATAAAACTCTATAAAAACCATTATTCCTCTATAAAAGCGGCAAAA
Organism: Aproaerema taeniolella; assembly: GCA_949987775.1. Lineage (NCBI taxonomy): Eukaryota > Metazoa > Arthropoda > Insecta > Lepidoptera > Gelechiidae > Aproaerema > Aproaerema taeniolella. The sequence goes on from OX465263.1 coordinate 2,002,841, forward strand.
AAATCACATTTGTTGTATGGGAGCCCCATTAAATATTTAATTTATTCTACTTTTTAGTATTAGTTGTTATAGCAGCAATCGAAATACATCATCTGTGAAAATTTCAACCTTGTAACTATCACAGTTCATGAGATACAGCCTCAGATAGACTTTCTATAAAAACGAGCAAAAAAATCACTTTTTTGTATGGGAGCCCCCTTAAGTATTTATTTTATTCTAGTTTACATACATACATAAAAATACTCAATAAAAAGAATATCCAAAAATTAAAAAAATAGATTAATGCTCAGCTCTATTTCAAATGTATGTAAAAATAAACCTGTTGGAGCCTTTAGGGATGTACGTAATTACTGATTTTGAAGGAAATTAAAAAAAAAACGATTTCTTTAAATTACAATTTTATTTTTACTTTTTTAAATTTTAATTTATTCCATTTTTGCAAATAATTATGAATCCCTAAGTTAAAGCAAACTCATTTCTGCCATCAGTGTTTTAAAATCTCATTTGAGATTAGTCTGTAACGTGTTGCTACGCAACGGTTGTTAATTAGATGTCAATGTAATAAAATAAGTAAATGACTTGTTAAAAAAACCACGTTTGTTGTCCATATGGGAGCCCTCTAAAATATTCAATTTATTCTACTTTTTAGTATTTTTTATTATAGCAGAAACCAAAATGCATCATCTGTTAAAATTTCAACTGTCTAACTATCACGGTTCATGAGACAGACTTTCTAGAAAAACGAGCAAAAAAATCACGTTTTTTGTATGGGAGCCCCCTTAAATATTTATTTTATTCTAGTTTTTAGTATTTGTTGTTATAGGGCACAAAGAAATACCTCATCTGCGAAAATTTCAACTGTCCAACTATCACGGTTCATGAGATACAGTCTGGTGACAGACGGACGGACGGACAGCGGAGCCTTAGTAATAGGGTCCCGTTTTTTTCCTTTGGGAACGGAACTCTAAAAATTATATTTACATAATTTTCCTCGTTAAAAACGTATGAGTCACCGACTTCAATCCTAACAGTTCGCACAAAGTAGATATCTAGTATTTTTTGTGGACTACAATGCTTATTAGCAGATAACTACAAGCAGAAATGTCATTCATTTATTTAGATGATGTTCTAGTTTGTAGTATTTTTTGTTTTTGTTGTTTTTTTTTAAAGCGCTAAATCATTTTCGATAAAATGTATATGGGACCTCTTCAGGAGTATACTCTTTCGAACAAATAAAGAATTATTCAAATCGGTTTATAATTGCCGGAGTAATCGCGTAACAAATAAAAAAAAAATACAGTCGAATTGAGAACCTCCTCCTTTTTTGAAGTCGGTTGAAAAACCCTTCTCTTGAATCCAAACTGCAGGACAACTCGTTTGGTAGTTTTTGAGTTAATCGCGTACAGACAGAGAGGGTTGGGACTTTGTTTTATAATTTGTAGTAGATAGTAACTGCTTTGAGCAATGCTTTTCAGTAGCTCAAGAAATTCGCCGCGATTAAATGTCAAAAAAGGGTCAAAATGACAATTCCAGAGGTCGAGGAAGCCTTTGCACGTGCCCTAACGCAATCAAAGTGAAGTTTAATCGTCATCTGAGTGGCATGACGCGCGATTTTGTTGCAAGCTGTATTAGCTACTCAGGTGGTTGACTTGCCACTGCATCAGGTCTAGTCCATTTTCATTGCAAAACCGCTCTTATCACAACAGCACAGGGTGCACGTGTTTGGTAACCTGATTTGCGGCCGTCCGTTCTTTCATTTTACTTCTTGACTTTTATTTGACTTTATTTAAACCACCTGACATTGAAATCGCAAAGTTTTACAAGCACAGCTTTAATAAACGTAGACGTATCTCACAATGACCGTAAATCGCATTTATTGGACTCCGCCACGCACTTTAAGATGTGCCGTTAATTTTAATTACACTTTCAACCAGTGAACACTTGCTGTAATCACTTTCACTTTGGATTTGGTTTTAACAACTTTTTTAAAGATTCTCCTTTTTTTATACAGACTTTTTCATGTCTTTTAAATCTTCTAAAAGCAACCACTTGAAAAAAATTGAGTCATTAGCATAAGGTGACAGACTATCAGGAAAGTTAATTAGTGTACATGTCACCGTAACACTGACAAACCTGTTATATTAAAATTAGACTTATCTAAATATATAAAAGGAGAAACTGACTGACTGACTGACTGACATATCAACGCACAACTTAAAAGGCTAAACGTAGGCACTTGAAATTTGGAAGGGACGTAGCTTAGGTACCGTAAAGGTGCACTAAGAAAGGAATTCCCACGGGGACGGGAATTAGCGGGAAAATCCTTTTGTATGAAAAATCTAAACCGCTTAAGTTAGACGCTTGAAATTTGGCATGCAGGTACCTTAGTAAGCTTAAAGCTTAGTTGCAACAGTATATTGCGAAATTCCCACGGGAACAGGAGTTAGCGGGAAAAAACTTTTGTATGTAAAAATCTAAATTAACACGCAAACGAAGTTGCGGGCATCAGCAAGTAATATTAGTAACTCTCGGTACTTTGTGAAGTTGAAATTATTTTCCTAATCTCTAAGGTATAAATCTGCTTTTTTATTATCTTGACTCCAATCTTGACCAAGGTCATAGATGAGGTCTACGATGGAGCGAGTTAACCCAGAAAATTCCAATAGAGGCACTGGTACTCCCACGCACTGACGGGACACAGCAAGCTGTTTTTCGTCAGACTTCGGTAGGAGGGTGGTCGCGAACCAGACGGCCCTTTACAGAGCCTACCACACCGCATGATACAATAGGACGCCACCTCAGATTCAGAAAAAAATGAAGTGTCGTTGCTTGGGATGGATTACTAGGAGGCAGGTCTCAATTGAATTTGTTATTGTTATTCTCAACCGATCACCACACGGCGGGAAAATTCTCATTTTTGGTAGCTAACTTATAGTCATTTCATAATATGTTCTTAATGCTTAGTTACTTTAGTCCGATATTGAAGTGTGACTTAGAAACAAGTTATCCAATAACTAACTACTGAGCTGACCTAGTTTTACGGACGGTTGAGTAAACATGTAGTACGTAATAAACTAATAAATAAAATTACCTTGCTGCTCACTAACAATATTTCTACAGAGGAGAGAAGTTATGTTATGAAATATGATAACACGGATGAGGAAAATTAGACGAAATTTAGTTCATACTAGCATTCCGCTCAGGACTTCGTTCGCGTGGGAATCCGGGAAAATTACGTAGCCTATGTTACTCAGGAATAATGCAGCATCCTAATGGTGAAAGAATTTCTGAAATCGGTCCAGTAGTTTTTAAGTTTATTCGTTACATAGAAAAATACAAATCGTTCCTCTTTATAATATTAGTGTACATGTAGATAAACATCTAGATTCAATAAATTATTTAGATTTCCACCCGGGATTTCGTTCCCGTAGGAATTTGGGAAAATTATGTAAACTATGTATTAATCCAGGGAGTCAGCTACCTCCATACCAAATTTTATCACAATTGGTCCAGCATTTTGAGCGTGAAAGAGTAACAAACATCCATACATACATCCACAAACTTTCGTCCTTATCTTCTACTGAAGGATACCCGGGACATAGTTCCCGTGGAAATTTCGGAAAATCCTTTCTCTTGTAAGTATGTTTTTAAACGATGTAAGCTATTTTTATACATTGTCTAAGTTTTAGTTTTATTTATTGTGGTGAGGCCCTAAATGGCGGGAGTTAAACAAATTTTTCATTTAAGAGTTATATTAAACCCTCGCGTGATTGTTGCACACCCGGGTGAGCACACAAGCGCGCGACAAGTTAAGAATGGGTACTTTCTTGACCACAGCCTATCTAAGGTCAAAAATGTGGTCTAGGACGTTGCGAGCTTATCCATACCCATCAATATGAACAACGTTTTCTTTGGGACCCATTCGGTTTCAACCGATCATCATGAAATTTTGCAAAAATGGTGTCAGATCAGAGGTACCTTCAGTAAATACTTACTTTTTATCTTGATATTTATACGGAACTACGAGAAATAAAATTCAGAAAATTCCAATGAGAACAGAGCCTCGAACAGAAAGCTAATTTCTAGTTAAAACTCAGAAAAAAGCCGTACAGGCAACAGCATGTGAGTTTGATTGCAAACACACAAATTCACAACGAAAGCCGACGTACTGTCGTGTGTAAAAGTTCATTTTGGTGAAAATACAGGACAATGCCTCGGTATATAAACCGACTTCAAACAAGCAAAAAATAAAAACGAAATCATTTAATATGCTATGTAGTACCTACTGATCTATTTTTAAAGTAGGTTTTTTTTTCTTAAAAAGTTTATTTATTTTTCAATTTTTTGCGTAAATAATAGAATAAGTACATGCAAAACAATGTAAGTGCCTATTCGATTCGAGGGTTGCCCTCGATTACCCTGGGATTCCATCATTTGATCCTGACCTGGTGATAATGAGAACACATTTTCGAACAAAAAAGAATTTTGAATATCGGTCCAGAAATGACGGAGAAATCGGTGAACATACGTTTTAAAAAAAGATACACACAGTCGAACATAAAAAGGAGGAGGCGTTTTTTGAAGTCGATTAGAAATACAGGACAATTTTTTGGTATAAAAGTGAACCAGCAATGAACATAACTGTCCAAACAGCAGTGTATTGTAAATACGGTTGGACTGACCACTGTTTGTTTAACTGACTGTTGTGCAATGTGCAATGTGCATACACGTCGCCTGAAACGTGCAATGTCAACGGCATAGGAACGCTTTGATTTTTAAATTTTATTTTGCAGTTGTTAAAAATTTTCACAATTATAGAATGGAATTATTATAGCCCGCGAGTCACACCACTCAGATGGCGGTTGTGTTTCTTCTATAATCTATTATATGGGATGATTTTAAATAATTTAGCGAAATTTTAGGGCTGGGTTTTCCCATTAAACTGAACAACATTTCCCGAAGAACCGATTTGAAATTCTCAAGGGAATAATTTCGATTTTCCCTTACCATGGCAAATCAGTTATATGAAGAGGCATTTTTTTTGTATAGATCTATGTTCCTTGGGAAAGTTGTTTAGTTTTGTTGGAGGCAAAAAGTTGTCGGTTTTGTAAAAAGGTTTTGCCATGACTAGAAATTAAATCTGATATCCGATTTTTTGCCTTCTCTCTACAAATGAAAAAACCGCCTTCCAAAATCGCGCAATACACTTGAGAACAGATCAAGTTTAACACTTTGGTCTAGATCTTTACCATATAAGAATAACAAATGAAATTTATATAAAACTGTCCAGTACCATCTGCTCTTGAATTTAAATACACATTTAATTACTTTTTCATTTTCAAAAACTAAACTTTTACTAGATTTAACGTAATGTAACTAGTGACACAGATCAGTTCACGGAGTAACCAGGACCTTCGCTTGAGCTTGCGAGAACCTTTTTCAGTTTCAGAGCAAGGTGGTTGAGCTAATAGTTCCGCTGAGAAGCGATAGGTGGCGCTATTTCGAATTTTCATCATTTATCAGTAAGAAAAATAAGAGTATTTTTAATATTTTAGTAGGTGTAAAATATGTCTTTGTGTTACAACAAACAAAATAAATATCCCTGGGCTAGATTGTGTTCAAGAGCAAACCCATTAATTATTTTTAAAAATATTATTTTTTTCTTAAAATGTTACACAAGACACAGTAAGAAAAAAAAGATACGAGTTAATAAAGTATTATATGGGCTGGTAATAAGGCATTAAGGTAAAAAAATAAATAGTACATGATAAATAGGGGACTCGAAGACAAGGTAAAAAGCTGAATTTTATGAAATTGAGAAAGAAAAAAAGTGCTGATGTTTTTTTTTATTATTCGTATGATATAATTATGACTATATCCTTACTTTCTTACTGATAATAGAATTGCGAAAGTAACTCTGTCTGTCTGTCTGTCTTTCACGCCTAAATGACTGAACCAATTTTGATGAAATTTGGTACAGAGATAGATTAGAGCCTGGGAAAGGACATAGGCTACATTTCATCCCACAGTTGGGCACGATATAACCTGTAGTCCACGCGAGCGGAGCCACGGGCGGAAAGCTAGTTGCCAATATTTCAACCATAAAAAATAACAAAACAGTGCATTAGAATAAACCTCTAAGCACGAATTTCAAGGGATGATAAAGCTTTTCTCTGTAACTAACAAAAACACAATAGCCAATTTAACTTTACAACAAAAAGTTTTAATGGAACAATGCCAAAGTACACACGGTAGCACATCAGGCTATACATATTGATCTTGACGTCTTCCTTACCTCGCTCGTAATAGCGCCGGCTTTCATAGTGCAAATGGTAACCTGACATGCGACTGTCTGTACATATAAAGTACTTGTTTAATGTAGCTTACACCCCACTATATGTCAAAAGCGGCTGAAATTGGTGCGTACTTGTAATGAACAAAGAAGTAAGTGTAATTAATCACTCTAAACCACGCGATGAAAGTTATAATGGCACCACCACATACCCTGACGTTTTACAGCAACTATGAGCAACCATAAAGTCAGGGTGTAAGGGACAACTTAGTAAAAACGGAAACTCTGGAGCCAAACCTAGTTCTATGTTCGACTGTATGTATTTTTTTATGTTTGTTCACCGATTGATTTCTCCGCCAATTATGGACTGATTTTCAAAATTCTTTTTTTGTTCGAAAGAGTATACTCCAGAGGTGGTCTCATTTTATTTAAAATGATTAAGCACTTTTAAAAAAATCAACAGAAACAAAAAATACTACAAACCAGAACATCATCTAAGTTAATGAGTGACATTTTCGTTTGTGGTTATCTGCCAATAGGCATTGTAGTCTGCAAAAAATACTAGTTATCTACTTTGTGCGAACTGTTGTTAGGATTGAAGTCGGTGACTCATACGTTTTTAACGTGGAAAATTATCCAGTGAAATTGTCCTCAGCAAATGTTTTTTTGTATGCTTTTTTTAAATATTTATTCTGCTTTAAAACTAAATTATATATTTAAATCCACAATTTTTTTCAATAAATGAATAATAACAGCGTAAAACGCGAAGACCAGGAATGTATATCGCATTCTGATAGCCGGCGCGGTGCGGTCAAAGTATCGCAATACATTGCGTTGCGCAAAAGGAGGTAAACAATAAAAACTCCTAAACTTGACGTTCCCGGAATAAAACAATTACTTGTAGCCGATCCTAGTTTTTGGTGGTTCATTCCACCGTTTACGTATTTGCTAAGCTGCCTCTGACACCTTGTGCATGCTTTATAGAACCGCGGTTACTCCTCGTACCATTACACAAGGAAAGTTTGGAAGTTCTTCCTTCCATAGAAAATATTACTAATTTTCGTTTCAGTGTAAAAGTCAGAGGCCATTGTGCGGTTTGATAACTCTGACACCAGGGTTAGCCAAGTTCACCAAACACTTGACAATACCTACACGATAAGAAGAAGAAGTATAAAAATATTTAATTTTAACCATCGACAACAAAGAGAGGTATTATAAGTTTGATGAGTGTATTTGTGTGTCTGTCTGTGGCATCGTAGCTCGGAAACGAATTGATGCGTTTTTCTTAGTTTTAATCTGACGTAATGCAGATGGTTCTTAGCTATATTTAATCAAAATTGGTCCAGCCGTTTAAAAGTTATAAGCGATGAATATCAGGGTTTATACTTTTTATATCAACTTTTTATAATAGGTCTTTACCTATGAAATTGCCGTTTTTCATACAATATTTTTGGAAAACTGAATTTTCTATACTAACGTTTTTGGATTTTTCTCGGGAATACGAAATTCAAATTAAGCAAAATTGTGTGGGAAGGTTTGGTCAACATTAAGTTAATTTTCACCATACTTACTTTATTGAAAGTTGAAACTATAACAACGGTTTAGGAAAAATAAGCAATGAAACGGGCAACGGATGAAACGAGCTATATTTGAGCTTCTTTTTCAGCAAATAGATCTAACGTAAATATGTATTAATTTGACTCAATATCTCCGCTTCATGGCCAAGGTTTTAAATAAAAAACAATTTTAGTAATAGCTGTTCAATCAAATAAATTATGAATAAAATAAAGTTTGAGAAAAAATCGGCAATTTCATAGGTAAAGACCTATTATCAACTATTATATCAACTATATATCAACTATTAATATGGTCGGCAACCTTTCCACAAGTACATTTGCCATTCATATCGTTTCTTCGGCATTCATTTAGCTTTTGGTTCGTTTAACAATAACTTTGTTAGTTTAGCCTTTCAGACAATTTGATTACTAGGTTTATTATTCTGATTATTATTAACTTCGTGTAGACATTTATTTGATTTTACTATTAAGGCGACTACAGCACCCGAATAAGGCAGCACACATAGGAATAGTGCCATCTCCGTCTCTCAACAGGCCTGGGCCGGCAGTGCGAACAGTGTCGATGTCGCATGTTAGAAAATGAGATTTGTGGAAAGGTAACCACAACATTATGCTGAGTCAGGACCTCTTTCTTGACCAGCGTTTCACATCACGATTTCCCTTGATGTTTTTTCTTTGTTTATATTTGTGTATTGTGTGAAGTTGTTTGTTTTATGTAAGTTGCTGGTCATTGAATAAACGTATTATCTATCTATCTATCTATCTAATCGAAAAATGCGTTAACTACTTATCGAGAGTGTTCAACCGCGATCATTTTGATAGCAAATTCAAGTTCCTGTGTGCATTTTACTATCGTTTTTACAGCTTAAAAGATACACAATATTGGGTTTAGAGGTGACTTTGTGAGCTTTTTCTATCGAATCAAAAGTGCTGAATCATGTTTTCAGCAAACTACTTATCTAGTTTATGTCCTGAATATTACCGTAGTATTTTTTTCTTCGATTTAATGCAGTGCGTCATGCTTATCTACGCATCATAAAATCGTAATTTAGGTGCTGTAGTCGCCTTAAGAGTATATGGGATCTAAATTACTGAGCGAAAGGGGAAACTCTAGGGTGTTTTTCTCATTTTAGAAGTAGTTGCTACTATGTAGACTGCGTACTATTTGTACGATGGTTGGGGTCGAGGAGAAATGAACAAAGCGAGTTCTAGTGACGAACTGATTTATTGTTGGGTTCTAGCCCGTATTTATACAGAAATGTAGTTAAACTTATACCGTCACTCATTATTATTTTCGTATACCCTACATCGTCATGAAACTGAACAACTTGTCCTCCTTGCTTATTACACCAGTTGTCTTAAACATTCTAGGTCGCAAAAAATAGCCACGTCCTGATTTTTTGAGATGTTATTAGGATAGCCAGCTACTTACTCTACCTAGGCTAAAGTCTGTAAGAGGGATGCGAGGGTTTTGCTATATAATGGGCGAAAGGCTGACCACCTCTCACCATTATTCAACTTTTCCATCTGATAACCCTCACAATTTGTGTCAAACGTGGCATTTACTAGTTCTAGAACCACTGATGTTCTGCCTACCCCGTTAGGGATTCCAGGCGTGAGTGTATATATGTATGTTACCCCAACCGAGAATCGAATATCTGGACCAAACCAAGTCATAATAATAATTCCAATATTGCGTGCAAATCACGTTAATTCCCAAAGCTAATTAATTGATATTGGTAACCTCAATTTTATGTGCATTATTATACGATAATAAATTGATGTGACGGATTAAACTGGTAGCTATAGGTCAGGCTATAATTTCATCTGGGAATAATTTTCCACGTTAAAAAAACGTATGAGTCACCGACTTCAATCCCAACAACAGTTCGCACAAAGTAATTAGATAGCTAGTATTTTTTGCAAACTACAATGCTTATTAGCACTCATTTATTTAGATGATGTTCTGGTTTGTAGTATTTTTATGTTTTTGGTGATTTTCTTAGAAGCGCTGAATCATTTTCGATAAAATTTATATGGGACTACTCTTTCTAACAAAAATTATTTTGAAAATCGGTCCATAATTGGCGGAGAAATCGGTGAACATATATAGAAGAAAAAAACATAGAACCTCCTCCTTTTTTAAAGTCGGGAATTCTATAGATTAATGGTAGAGCTTGCGCGGCATATTTTCGACTCAAATTCATTTACGAAACAATAAATCGTCTTAAGACCTCTTGGAAGATATTTCACAAGATAAACTCAAGTAATAATGGCTTTTAAATTATGGTGCTGTTGTTGGAGTCAATTGAAATGAACTTTATCCGTCGCCATAATTTATATCCTTTTCCTAGAAGATTTAAAAAGTATCTAGTGCACCCTTGACAAGACTCAGTGGTATAACCTTTTTTAAATCCAGAAAAAAAAGAGGGGTGTTATAGGTGTATCTGTATATCTGTTTGTCTGTCTGTGGCATCGTTGCTCCTAAACGAATGGACCAATTTCGATTGGTTTTTTTGGTTTAAAAGCTGTCATAATTAGATCGTAGGTCCTGTGATGTGGCTGAGAGGGAGCGACGAGGGATTTGTTTAGTGAAGACTAGGAAAAGATGCAGAATCACTAAATTTTATGACTCAGTAAGTGAGTCAGGGCCCTGCATTTTAAACATTTTAAGATTAGGCTGTTTAAAAATATAGCTTAAGAAATGCAAGGCTGACGTGGCAGTGGGCAGGGCACATTATTCAAAGGACTGAACGTACGTCTTGGTACAAGATTCTTTGAGCGGCAACCGCGTACTAGTCCAGCGTAGGCAGGCCTCCCTCAAAGTGGACCGACGAGATCGTCGAAAGCAAATTGATTTGCCATTTGCCAGATGGCAAAGGTCTTTGAAAGCTGATAGATGCAAGTACAATATGATCGATCAATGTGGATCCTTCGGGATGTCTAGGCAACGACCCCTCAGTTTATTTTGAATCTAAGGTGGCGTCCTATGTTCTCATGCAGTGTGGTAGGCTCTGTAAAGGGCCGTCTGGTTCATGACCACCCTCCTACCGAAGTCCGACAAATCCCACGCACCGAAAGAACACAGCCAAACAGTTTGCTGTGTTCCGTCGGTGCGTGGGAGTACCAGTGCCTTAATTGGCATTTTCTGGGTTAACTTGCTCCATCGTCGACCTCATCTATGACCTTGGTCAAGATTGGGGTGAAGAGTTAACCCATCTCATAATAAAAAAAAGAGTTAACCCATCTCATAATAGTTTTCTTGCTATTGCTGTGATATTTCCAAGTTGAACTAGGAGTGAAAGAAAAACTTAAAATTTGCCAGCTGCCAACTCTTTGCAGGCATCCTGTGAAAGTCAGTAAGTGGGACGCGAGATTTTTGATCTGTTGCGGGTGAAAGGATGACAACCTATCACCACTATACTCCTGTACCATATTATAACCTTCAAAATTAATGTTAAATGTTTCGTCAATTGATTCTAATATCATATAACGCTCTGCCTACCTCGATAGAGATTATAGGCGTGAATGTAAGGCGTGATAATATGATTATGATTTGATGAAGTCACAGTCGGCAGTCTAATCTCGTCGCTATTCAGACAAATTTTAAGATAAATGTAACTGTAGTTTATCTAAATATTATAAAAGGAGAAACTGACTGACTGACTGACTGACATATCAACGCACAGCCTAAACGGCTAAACGTAGGCACTTGAAATTTGAAAGAGACGTAGCTTAGGTACCGTAGAGGTGCACTAAGAAAGAAATTCCCAAAATTCCCACGGGAACGGGAATTAGCGGGAAAATCCTTTTGTATGAAAAATCTAAACCGCTTAAGTTAGACGCTTGAAATTTGGCATGCAGGTACCTAAGTAAACTTAAAGCTTAGTTGCAACAGAATATTGCAAAATTCCCACGGGAACGGGAGTTAGCGGGAAAAAACTTTTGTATGTAAAAATCTAAATCACGTAAGATGGATGTTTTCAATCTGTGTACTCTGTACAAAAAAAAATAACACACAAACGAAGTTGCGGGCATCAACTAGTACTTTATGTTGTTGCTTCTTGATGGAACTCCATATTATTACCAATGAAAGACGTGATTTTTACACTATTTCTACTTACACACATCAACACGGTCTAGGGATATTGCACGATTTTTCATACAAAAGAGGTCTGTTTGAGAAGCTATAATAGCAAACTCGAGATACATGGAGGGCTATAATATTCAGACGAGCAAGTGCTAAACATGAATTTTTAATTCTGGTCCATAAATTTTGTTTTTCTTGAAATTTATGAAAATGTGACGAAATTGAAAAAAAAAATACGTAAATTCGACCATTTCCATACAAAAAGCAGGAAAAAAGTGCATTTTCGTTTTCGTTTCCATCACGTTTCCACAAATTTCAAGTGCAACAAAATTCCAGACTAGAATTGAAAATTCAAGTTTAGCACTGGCTCGTCTGAAATTTATAGTCCTCCATATATCTCCAGTACGCTTTTATAGCTTCTCAAACAGGCCTCTTTTGTATGAAAAATCGTGCAATATCCCTAGACCGTGTTGATGTGTATATTTGTTTAATCGTGTTTTTATTTAAATTAAGATACACCTAAAGATAATGTAATTAAAACCAGTCGTATAAAAATATTAACAAATAAGTGGAACTAGTGTAAAAATCATGTCTTGCATTGGTAACAAATGTTACTAAAAGCCTCTAATTAATGTCTTCAATGAATCCTGTTACAACTTAATAAATACCAAAAGCCTTCGAATAACATTTAATTAACTGTAACAACAACCGATTCCAGTTTACTGGTACTAAAATAAGATAGGTACCTTAAGTAAATTAATGGCGTAGTCTTTTGAGTGTCTATTAACTGGAATTGACGTTACAACTGAAATTATAAGAGATGTGGGTTTGAAATATATTTATTTGACTCTCGACAAAATAAAAATAGGTAAAAAAACTTTTTAAGTTAAACGGTTTTATGTTAAACATACATTGCAATGTTTAAGATAAATGTACTAAAAACCAAAAAATAATAAAATAGATACAGTCGTGGGAATTATAAACATATGCATAGACTAGACTAAAATAAAACCGTGGGGCACATTAAGTCGATAATTTGTAGACAATTGACGTGCCCCACGGTTTTATTTTAGTCTAGTCCAGTCTTTCCCAACGTGGGCGATAACGCCCCCTTGTGGGCGCTGCAGGCCTAAAGGGGGGCGGTAAGAGACCCAGAAAAAAAAGGGGGCGTTGTGTAGGGCTTTGGGGTCGATTTATAATTTCATCTACCTAGCTAGGAAGACTCTTAGACACCGACTGAGCTCTCGACTCTCGACTACATCTTGTGAACATCAACTAATATTAATTAAGATATAGCTCAAACTCGGTTCGATATAATAGACCGCGGGCAATCATGTTTTAACAAGTTTTTGTTAAATAATCCGATTTGTACATTCCTGTATCAATCGGCTGGTTCTATAATACTTGTTCTTGCTTGTCGAGTACGATTGGGCGTCGAATGAGATAAACGTGTTTATGCACGTTTGTCTTATTCCTGTTGGTGCGTGCTGCTTATGCAATCCTATATAAACGACGTAAATTTATTTTATTTTCATTTGCGGTTTCGCGCATAATCGATAAGCAGTACTTCATTATAACACTTACGTATTTCTCAAAACAAAACAATGTCGGAAGTAAAAAAGAAGAGACGGCAATACTCTGCGGAATATATTAAATTTGGATTTATTGAAAATCCCACAAACCCGTCGTCGCCTTTGTGTCTTCTATGTTTAAAAACATTTTCGAACGAAGCAATGAAGCCTTCAAGACTGCAAGATCATTTGAATAAAATGCATCCAGATAAGAAAGACAAGAATGTAGCATATTTTCAAGACCTAGAGAAGAAGCATAATATTCAGCCAAGTGTATCAAAACTATTTTCGGCGGCTGCTAAGCAAGATGACGACGGACTTCGAGCTTCGTACAATATCTCTTTGTTAATTGCTCAAAAAGGCAAACCACACAACATCGGAGAAGAGTTAATTTTGCCAGCAATAAAGGAAGTAATAACTACTGTGCTTCATAAACCGGCCGCAGATATTATCCGAAAAATTCCTTTGAGTAATAATTCTGTGCAAAGACGAATTGATGAAATGGCTGAAAACATTGAAGAATCATTGTGCAATCATCTGAGGACTAGTCAATTCTCAATTCAGCTCGATGAGTCCACTTTACCAACTAATGAAGCGTTGTTGCTATCTTACGTGAGGTTTATTAAAGATGAGAAAATACGTGAAGAACTATTGTTTGCCAGAAATTTGGAGACAGATACAAAAGGCGAAACCATATTCAATACATTGGAAAAGTTTTGTGAAGAGAAAGAGATTCCTTTGAAAAATATTATATCAGTTGCTACGGATGGCGCTCCGGCTATGACAGGGCGCCATAAAGGCTTCATAGCGTACTTAAAAAATAAAATTCCAGATGTCCTTGCTATACATTGCGTTATTCATAGACAACATTTGGTTGCTAGAAACTTAAGTGAACGACTATTTCAATCACTGCAAATATGTCATCAAAGCAGTCAATAAAATCCGTAGCAGCTCTTTGAATGATAGATTATTTCATCAGCTTTGTGTTACTAATGACGAAGATTTCAACCGTTTATTGCTTCATACTGAAGTTCGTTGGCTGTCAAGAGGCAATTGTCTGATTCGATTTTACAACCTGTTTGACTCTGTGATAGAGTTCTTGGAAACTAAAGATATAGAACTGCGCAACAAGCTCATAAAATCAAAGAATGATATAGCTTACATGACAGACCTGTATAAATTGTTCAACGACATGAACCTCCAACTGCAAGGCGATGAACTAAATTTAATTAAAACAAAAAATGTCGTTGCTGCTTTCGCAGCCAAACTGCTTCTGCACAAAAAGAATATGGGCAGACGTGAGTTTCACAATTTTCCGAATTATCAGTATCCTGCAGTAACGACGACTTGTTTGCCTACTGCCAACATTTGGAAAACCTCCACATTGACTTCACCGAACGATACCAGGACATTTTAAACTTGGAAATACCAGACTGGGTGTTGGATCCGTTTTCAAATGTCAACATAGCAATGTCACCTCAGCTGGAAGAAGAACTTATAGAATTGACAACAAACGAAGAAATAAAAATCAAGTTCAAAAATGGATATCAAGAATTTTGGCTTCAAAAACCGATCCTGCAATTGTACCCTGGATTGTGGTCAATTGTTCAACGATTCTTGATAGCATTCCCATCGTCATATTTGTGTGAACGTGGTTTTAGTGCTGTGGCAACGCTGCTTACTAAAAAGAGAAATCGTTTGCGTGTTACCGAACGTGGCGACTTGCGGCTGTTTTTGAGTAAATTGGAACCTGATATCAACAAACTTATTGAACAGCATCAGATTCAACCTTCACATTAGTTTTTATATAAGAATTGATTATGTTTGTTTTATTTTCAATAAAAGATACTCTGTCCGAATACTATAAAGTTGCGTTTCAATAATCAGTTATAAGTACGTATAAGTAAGTACGGTTTTTAAGTATGTTTAAAAAGGGGGGCGTTAAAAAATAATTTATTTTTAAAGTGGGCAGTAGACAAAAAAAGGTTGGGAACCCCTGGTCTAGTCTATGCATATGTTTATAATTCCCACGACTGTATGTATTTTATTATTTTTTGGTTTTTAGTACATTTATCTTAAACATTGCAATGAATGTTTAACATAAAACCGTTTAACTTAAAAAGTTTTTTTACCTATTTTTATTTTCTAGTTTTTAGTTTTTATTAAAAACATATATTTGGTATCGGCGGCCATCTTGTATTTCAATTTTTTATAGTATATTGTATTCTGCTTGTTGAGCCCTTTCATTTGATACCCATATTGATGGGATTAATAAAACATAAATTATCCGCCATTTTGTAGCGGCGGCCATCTTGAATTTATAATGATAATGAATAAACATAATTGTATTGTCACCAAAATCCAAAGTGTATACAAAATTTCAGATTAATCGGTTGACAGGAAGAGGGTGAAATTTGAATTACTAAATTTGACCCAAGAATAAAACAAACGGGGTGAGCTAAATAAAACCGTTTAATAAAAAGAAAGGTTGTATGAGTTTGACGTGTGTATCTATGTCTATCTGTGGCATCGTCGCTTCTACACGAATGGACCGATTTCATTGCAGTTTTTTTTTTGAAAGCTGACATAACTGAGATGGTTCTTTGATCGAAATTAGTTCAGCCGTTTAAGAGTTATAAGCAATAACTTGACTGCTTTAGTTGTATGGCAATCCATCGTGTTGGTGATAATGATTCTGCCACTGTCAAAGTACCACAGAAAACGCGAAAACAATATTGAATCGTGTGATTTTAAAACAACACAAGTCAACTTTTTTGAAACTTAAGTTTCTGAACGAATTTTATTCCTTAGGGGTCTAACTACTTATTGTTAAAACCATACCGTATTTTGACGCTGTTCTATGATAGTATTTAGAGTGTAAGGACAGTGTGGTATTTTGACAACAATTAGCTACACCACTAAGGAATAAAATTCGTTCAGAAACTTAATTTCCAAAAAAGTGTGATTTTTGTTGTTTGAAAATCACACAATTCTATTATAGTACAGTTTAATTTTTCAGACAAAAATAAGATAAGAAAAAAGATACTGCTGCTTTACCACAAAACATCTAAACACCACATAGATAATTGCTGAACTTGTTAATGACTAATATATCATTTTGTTGATGTTTAATTTATCCCTTTCGATATAGGTAAAGTAGTCTATATCCATACAGCTACTTCTAAACATTTTCTAAGTTTTAGATTCATTTTTTGTGGTAAGGTCCTGAAGTATTTTTTGTGGGGCTATATAAAATTTTAAATTTTAGAGTTATTGTTTCCATTTTTGCGTAAGTACGAACGTACTTCCAGAGTAGGTGTAGTAGAAAGTAATGTACGTAAAGGGTGGGCCGTGCAATTACTATGGAAATTGGGAGGACATATTACCTGTAATAAGGAAATGTTGTTCTTTATTGTTACAGCAGCTTTAACAATAAAACTGCTTCGTTAGTGAAATAGGACATTAGCATTTTTCCATGTGTGTTTCTCCATGGTGCATGTTATGTTTATTTATTTTTATGCGCAATAAAGAGTATTGTATTGTATTGTATTGTATAGGACAACGTTTATTGGGGTATAGTCCAGTATCATATACACTAATGAATTACGAAACTAGCTAAGTTACAAACACCTTTTCAACCATCTTCAAAAAAAGGAAGAGGTTCTCGATTCGACTGTATATTTTTTAGTATGTTTGTTACGCGATAACTCCGCACATTGTCGGTCGATTTTCAAAATTATTTTTTTGTTCGAAAGAGTATACTCTTGAATGTATACCCACAGTTTTATCAAAATTTATTCAGTACTTTAAAGAACTAAACGAAAACAAAAAATACTTACATGACAAAACGGCATCTAAATAAATATTACGTTTTGGTTTGTGGTTATCTGCTAACAGGCATAGTCGGTGATTCATAGGTTTTAACATATTTAATTTAAAGTGTTTATTACAATTTTCAATTTAAAGGGAATAAAAAAATTCAGAGATGACTACATTTTCCAGAACATTTTTCAAAATTTGATATCATTCTTCGTTTCCAAAATATCGAGCGCCAAAATAAAAAAATTGGAAAAAACATATTAATTTTTTCGCAATTTTTTTCTTTTTTTGACTTTCTCGAATAATTATTTTTGCACCTTACAGCGTATTCAACGCGTCTTTGAGCCTTTTTTGA
The DNA here is from genome assembly GCA_949987775.1 of Aproaerema taeniolella. Taxonomy (NCBI): domain Eukaryota; kingdom Metazoa; phylum Arthropoda; class Insecta; order Lepidoptera; family Gelechiidae; genus Aproaerema; species Aproaerema taeniolella. The sequence continues at coordinate 2,020,545 of OX465263.1, forward strand.
ATATCATATCTTCACAACTCGCTGAGATATAAGGGGATCGCAATTTTTCGTGGAATCGGAGCCTATACTGCTGGAGCGAACGAAAAGACGTTTTCAATTTCAAAAATCCAGAAATATGTTAAGGCTTCGTGGGAGAAACAGCCAACACCGTCTGTATGAAAGCATACTCTACGCGGTCCTCTCTTGAGTAAAAGCAAACGTTATTTATTCCACCGAGCCTTTACGAGAAATTTTCTTAACGAATACAAACATGGAAAGCTTCCCGTAAATTGAATTGATGTAATTATTCTTGCGAAGGAAGATACTTTTTTACCGACTTCAAAAAAGGAGGAGGGTCTATTTACAACTGTATATATATTTTTTATGTATGTTCACCGATTTCTCTGCCAATTATGGACCGATTTTCAAAATTATTTTTTTGTTCGAAAGAGTATACTCCAGAAGTAGTCCCATATACATCTTATCGAAAATCATTCTGCGCTTTTCAAAAAATCAACAAAAACAAAAAAATACTACAAACCAGAACATCATCTAAATAAATGAGTGACATTTTGTTTGTGGTTATCTGCAAATAGGCATCGTAGTCTGCAAAAAATACTAGTTATCTACTTTGTGTGAACTGTTGTTGGTATTGAATTCATACATTTTTAACGTGAAAAATTATTTGTTTCCGCAGTTAACTAACCTACGAAACTTATATTTTTGTCGTCTGCCTATTGCTTCTAGAGAGTACTAGGGAGAGTATTTTGGCATAATTATAAAGATTGTTTAGATTGTAAAATAAAATATATAAATAAATATAATATGGTTATGATTTTTGATAAAAGTTTAACGGGTATAACTTTTTTCCTACCATCAGTTTAATTCATGGTGTCATTTATTTTACGTAAGAGGTTATCAGCAACAAAAAACCGCATCAAAATCGTTCCATCTCTTTAGGAGCTACTACGATTTCACAGACAAATACATAGATAAATTCGTTACACTTATAAAACCCCTTTTTTATTTCTTCGGAGGTTAAAAATTAAAAAGTTGGTTCCAAACAATGAGAAATTTCGCCACTTGACTAGAAGGCATGACAGCTCAGTTGGTTAGAGCACCAGGAGATCAATCATGGGGTCGTGGGTTCAAGTCCCATTCGCGCCGAACATTTTTCTTTCCCTAGAATCATTGTAATCTTGTTTGAGAGTGTACTCGTATGTCTAGACTGGATATAGATTGAAGATACATATATTATTCAAACTCTAGTGTTTGTGATTTGGTGAAATGTTGCAGTTGCAAGGGTCCTCGGTAACTTATTGGAGTGTAAGAAAAATATTGAATTTTCTTGTAGGTATTCTAGAATAAACATATTCGAGAACGCTTGAGGAGAACGGGAGACAGTGCAGTTCAAACTGTAGGGCTGTGCTGAAAGTTATATAACATTTTTTTTTTCAACAATAATAGATAGATAGATAGATAAAACCTTTATTTAACTGACACATTACACACAATAAATTTTTGCAATTAGCTTTTTTTTTTCACTGCACAATTGGCTTTTTATTATTGTAATAGCGCGTAACTTATTTCTAATTTGGTACCGGCAGAATATCAGTGTCGTAAATACAAACTTGTTATGTGCTTATGACAAAATGCTGAGTCGGGGCCATTTCTTTGTGCAATATATTGTAGTATAGATGAAGGTAATTTTCAATTTATGTATTTGATCGAACTTTGCTATAATCATAACCTAAATTGTTACTATAATGTATTGTTGGCAATGAATAAATTATTTTCTTTCTTTCTTTCTTTCTTTCTTTCTTAAAATTACAAAAACTAAAAAAATAAAGTAAAAACATTTGTATCTTAACGATTTATTTATTTATTAATCAAATTTAATAGCTCTAAAATAAAATTCAAATTATAATAACTTTGAGAAAGAAAATTTTGTATCACTTCAGTGACGCTTGCTGTAGGGCTTGTAGCCCAGGCTGCTCTCAATCGTTAGGTTAAGCAACGTACATAGAGGCAGGGAACCAGATAAATGACCAAAGCGGAAATTTATCACGAGCGTTCCTTTTTTTATTATTATTATAAGATGGGTTAACTCTTGACCTCAATCTTGACCATAAAGGTCAAAGAAGAGGTCGACGATGGAGCAAGTTAACCCAGAAAATGCCTATAAAGGCACTGGTACTCCCACGCACCGACGGAACACAGCAAGCTGTTTGGCGTCGGACTTCGGTAGGAGGGTGGTCGCGAACCAGACGGCCCTTTACAGAGCCTACCACACCGCATTTCCGTGCTTTGGAGGGCACGTTATGCTGGCGGGCCCGGCTTTTGTCGATTGACTACAGTCTTTAAAACCAAGTCAGAAGCCATTGTGGGGTTTGAAAGCTCTGACACCAGGGCTAGCCAAGTTCGCCACACACTTGACTATACCTACACGATGAGAAGAAGGAGAAGAAGAATCACCTCTAACATTCATCGCTTATAAATCTCAAATGTAGCTTAGAAACAACTCGATTACGTCAGCTTTCAAATTAAAAAAGCCACATCGAAATCAGTCCATTTGTTTAGGAGCTACGATGCCATAGTAGACAGACACACAGATACAAAGACATACAGATACACAGTCAAACTTTTAACACCACTCTTTTTTGTCAAAATCTTCGCATTCTACTTCACACCAGGGAGAGACTCTTACCGTTGGAAATGGACCAGGGTGCTCGAATTCAGGTTTTTTGACATTGGAAATTTCTTTTCGTTCGCTTCAGTATAGGCTCCGATTTCACGAAAAAGTGCGATCTCCCTTTATCTCGGAGCGTTGTGAAGGTATGATATTCAGAAAAACCTCAAAAGACTTGGATTAATAAGAGCTGTAAGGTGCAAAAAGGATTATTCGAGAAAAATGAAAAAGTTATGGCCAAAATAGTGAAAAAAAAATAATTTTTTTCACAATTTTTGATTTTGGCACTCGATATTTTGGAATAGGTAGAATGATATCAAAAATTTGAGTAAAATTCCTCTGGACAATTTACTGCCGTACTCAGAAACGTCAATTAAAGTTAAGTACTGTTAAACTCTGTTGTTGTCTCTTTCACTCTTTTATATAAACAAGGATAGCATGACATTTAATCACTTCTTAACTTTAATTGACGTCTCTGAGTACGGCAGTTAATCAGCTACAATTTGAGCCTAAAATAAAGACGATCGGGTTAAGGGTTTGCCTTGTAGCCTAACCTTTTTAAAAAAAGGCAAAAAGCCAGAACGACATTTTATTCGAAATGTCATATTGCCAAAATGACTTACAAAATGCCGTTGACACGGAAAAGGAGAATAAAATTAACGGTAACATTTCTGTAACATAACAAAAAGTGGGCAAGTTCTCTAAAATTTAGGCTTCACTGTTAAAATTAGGGTATCCGTACCTATTCTCGTCACGGCAAAGGTCGGAGTTCAAACGACTGTCTGCCGGCAGTTGCCTTGACGAAGGTGAAGCTATTCAGAGAGGCAACAATTGGCTTGCAGTCAGCCTGGCGATAACTGGGATGTTTACCGTCTGACTTGATTTAGGAAGATATTTCAGTCAAAGACATTGATTTTGGTAGGGTTGTTTAAGGATTGGCTTGAGATTGGTGGATACCAATTTGATACTATTTCACTCAAAGACATTGATTTTGGTAGAGTTATTTAAGGATTGGCTTAAGATTGGTATCCACCAATGAAATATCTCTTGAATATAATAATTGAATATTCCGCTGCTAATAATTGAATATAATAATTGAATATTCCGGAATAACAGTGTCTTTGATGTTATTAGATCACATCACTACACTGTATACAGGGTGTAAAGGACAGCTTAGCAAATACTTAAATGGTGGAATCTACCCATAACTATCATCAGCTATAAGTAATAATTTGTTCCCGGAAACTTTATGTTAAGGAGTTTTCATTGTTTACGATGTACATTGCTGGTTTTAGTATTTTACGTTGTACATTGCTGGTTTAGTATTTTACGTTGTAATGATTGTTTTTTTTTGCAAAACGGAGTGTATTCGATTAAATAATAAAATATGTAAGCAGAAAATATTAAAAAACTTAAAAAAAAACATTTCCGGAGAAAAATTTCACTGGAAAATCATTCAGTATGATTGTCTGAGTCCAAGGTTTCAGTTTTTGCTAAGCTTTTTACACCCTGTTTATAAATACGCTACCACACTAGTTGTAGAATTACATATTTTTAATCGACAATTTAGATAATTTAGAAAAATAAATTATTTTATTTATTTATTTTTCTATTTCAGTGTAAATAATAGAAAGTATGTGCTTTCTATTATTTACACAAAATTTTCTTTCTCTAACTTTATTATGCAGTTTAATGTTTCCTTACCTTTAGTCTACCCGCGTCTACTTTATAAAAGCACAAACTTATGCCAGACTTTAAAATTCACCTTCCGTGCATGAAATATTGCTTAAAATTTTTTAATCTGTTCGCTTCACTTGGTCTGGCGACAAAGTCAGCGCAGTGAGGCGACGGAGCACGAAGAGAGCATAAATTGGGAACTCTACCCTAAAGTTTGAAATTCTGAGGTAAAAAATGATTCTATTTTTGAGCCTTCATTTTTTAATTTTATTTTGATTTTCAGATGTTATTGCTTTAAAAGATTGTAAATCTTTTTGCAGTTTATTTTTTCTCAGTGTATTCAACAGATACAAGCAGTCTCGGAAATATCCCTCTAAATAATCAACCGAACATTAATGTTTTAGATCATCTTCAGTTTGCGGAATATGAAGTCTTAACAAAGCTTCGGCATCTGGATGAGAGCAAAGGCGCTGGTCCAGATTTAATCACACCAGTCTTTTTCAAACGTGCTGCTGCAGTGCTTGTTTCCCCTCTGACATTGATCTTCAATAGGTCATCAGCCAGTGGAGTATTTCCCAGTCAATGGAATTATGCACAAAAATTGTACCAGTGTACAAAAACGGTGATCAAAATGATATTGAAAATTATAGGCCAATTGTAATACCATCATGTCCTTCAAAACTTTTTGAATCGCTGTTATATCCCTTTGTAGCAACATCAACATGGATTTAGGAAGGGATACTCAGTTGAGACGAATTTGGTCACCTTCACGACTGATTTGGCACGTGAAAAAAAGGAAACCAAGTTGACGCCTTGTATACGGATTTCAGCAGCGCGTTTGACAGAGTTCGGATTTCAAAAGCGCGTGCAATACTTAGCTTCATCGTAAACCAAGTTTTTTCATTATAGGTTTCTTTAATAGAATAAGTTATCTGCTTTCACCTAATGATCGATTATTGTAAATGCTGTGTACGTATACCTAGATATAAGACCCATAATAGTGTTATGTATTTATTGTTGATGTACCTTTATAAATAAATACAAATAAATAAAAAATGTTCTCAATGTTTACCTATTTCCTTTTTGCTCGCGACGACGTTGCTTCTTATAAGAATTTTGAAAATGTATTCTTTGTGTATTCCGGTCTTGTCAGTTAATGATGATTGTATTATTCGTTGGAGATTTCTACATAAATTCATACATACATACGCTCTCGCCTGTAATCCCTAACGGGGTAGGCAAAGCATCAGTGGAGATTTCTACTATGCGAAAATATTGAATTTCATAGTACTGATATTAAAAAAAATTGTACCGCATTTTGAAAATTGCCAAACGGCATTTTATTTAGAATAAAAAAATATTTGAAATTTATAATAATAGTTTAATTTAACAACAGCTAATCTGGGGCGGACCGCATTTTGTGGATAGCACAAAACCATATTTTTGTTGTAAAATGCCGACACCATTTTTAAACGGACGAATCAAAATCATACAATATGTCATCGACATAAACACAAACCTATCAAAAGAAAATTAGGGTTCATTCAAAGTATTCCACGTTCTGCAATAAACTAACCTAAGAATATATTTTCAACTGATAACAATAGATAATTGTGTATCAACGCATCAAACACATCATTAATTATCAATTGAAACAATTACCTGAATGAACAATCAACATTTCAATGAACTGAGGTATTTGAAAAGACACTTCATGGCGAGACCACGCCATTCTGTTTTTTAAGAAGAATTATTTTTCTGCGATGTGTTTTTTTGTAGTGATTGCAATTAAGATAGTGATTTACGGTGCGTCTTATGGTATAGTGACTAGGAGAGTTGAAGGGCTGTGTGAAAGCGATTTATTTTACGAGAATAGTTACTGTCATAATATTGAACCGAGTAATGATTTGCCGTCCGGAGACAAGAGAAACTTCCCGTCAAATTCTATATTCTTTATAGAAACGACTTGCAAAGGCGGTTTAGATTTCCGAGAAGCTTGCTCTGTGGAATCGGCTGCGAGGATTCATCCTGATAGACAGGTCAACATTCTCTTTGCTGGGCCTGTCGCAATCCAATGCCTGACCAGCAAACCTTTAGCAGCTTTGTTAACGTATAAAAACATAAGAATGTTCAGAGTGCACCCTTCGGAATACATCAAGGATACTCCGTTAGAATTCTGGTTAAAAAAACCTTTGAAGAAGAGCTACTTTCCAATTAAATATACCTTGGATGTGCTGAAGTTACTGACATTATTCAAGTTTGGAGGTGTGTTTTTGGACCTGAATATGGTGATGGTGAAGAATTTGGATCTGTTGCCGTATCCAAAGGATTGGGTGGCGAGGAAGTGGCCTGACATATTGGGTACGGAAGCGATGGCGTTGTCTGACACGGTGCTTGGGAGGACTATTATCAACACTACTTTGGTGTATGTACTTACTTCAATATCATATTATATTAAAAAACATACTATTTATTATACAAAGTCACTTTGAAGCAATTATCGTAGAAACAAAACGCGATTTTAAGCAACCTTTAATTTTTTAAAGACTTTTTTGCTGGTTCTTACGATAGGCACCTACCGAGATTGTATTGTTGACTGACATTTTGTCGTGCAGTTTGAGTTCTTATGCCATGCATAGGTAGGTATACGTTGGTAAAATGAGACCCTCTTTTTTCTTCAAACCCGGACATTGAAAATTACTGAGCGGAATCTTTTGAAATATGTTCAGACACGTTTTTAGGATGACACACAGGAAAATCCCCAAACCTCCCAGGTGGGATAGCCGAGATATCCTGGAAAAACTAGAATGTTCAGGAGCAGGCCTGAAATTGTTACAAATAATTTTTTTTTTCTTCATTCAATCTGAGACTTCAGATTTACTTTTCAGTATCAAAAAGCCTGTAAAAACTGGAATTTTCTTTGAAAAAGCTAAACTGTGTTTTTTTATTCTCAGAGACTAAATTGACATATATGCAAATGTCAAATTTACAAATATTCAGCAAAATTACGGGACTTAAAAACTGTATTTTTTATTCTCAGAGACTAAGGGCGACTTTCACCAAAGTGCTAAACGTATTTAGCAAGACTAATTTTGTTTAATTTGACAGATTTTTGGTTTGACAGCCGAGTTAAATATGTTTAGGCTGTTAAATACGTTTAGCACTTTGGTGAAAGTCGCCCTAAATTGACATAATGCAAATGTAAAAATTTACAAATAATGTAAAAATTATTTGTAAATTTGACATTTGCATATGTCAATTTAGTATCTGAGAATAAAAAAACACAGTTTAGGATAGGCTAAGAGCGATTGCAGGTCGCCATTTTTTATAGGTCAAAATCATCAATGTCTAGGTCAAAACTTTATTTTACTATACTAATAGATAACGCAAGAGATTTTGTTTTTTCTTTTAAACGCCGACAAAAAAGAGAGGTATTATAATTATTTTTAGATCAGGTTGCAAATGTTTTAATGAGAAATCTTTTAATTGGTGAATGGAATTGTTTCATAAAACATTCACCCTCCTAAATAGATAAAATAAAAATAAAATAAGTTTCACGTGTGTATCTGTATGTCTGTATATCTGTGTGTCTATCTTTGGCATCGTAGCTCCTAAACGAATGGACCGTTTTTGATTTAGTTTTTGTTGATTGATATCTGACGTAATCGAGATGCTTTTTATTATATTTCATCAAAACTGGTTCATCCACTTAGGGAACACAATTTTCATTTTATTTTAGAGTTTTTAAAAGTTTATTTGTTGCATAGGGCCCAAAAACCAGTGCTACTTCAAATTACAAACATTTACGCATTTCAGCTCTCTAGGTTTCAATTTTGGTGCTGGACTTTTTTGATATAATTATTATATTATTTCAGCATTCTTCGAGACAACTTTAACCCAATAGATTGGAGCGTCAATGCCATAGGGATCCTCAAAAAAACACTAAAAAGTCTGTGCGGCAAACACCGATTGCCAGAGATTAATCCCACGAATTGTCATGGTAAGCAACCTTTTTTATACAAAAATTGGTCATAATCTACCAGCAGCGTGTACCAGTATATAAAAAAGTGTTGAAATGACAATGCTTGAGGACGAGCAAGCCTTTGCGCGGTGCCCTCGTGCAAAGTGAAGTTTTAACATCATGGAGTGGCGTGATAAAATTGCAGTCAAAAGTAACAAGATAACACATTCACTCCAACTTCTTCTTATCACGTAGGTATATTCAAGTGTGTGGCGAACTTGACTTAACCTGGTGTCAGAGTTATCAAACCGCAAAATGGCCTCTGACTTTATTCTAACGACTGTAGTCAATGGACAACAGCCGGGACCGACAGCTTAACGTGCCCTCAGAAGCACGGAAACGCTTGTGATAAATTATCACTTTGGTCACCCATCAGGTTCCCTGCCTCTGTGTACGTTGCCGTTGTTTATTCTGTATTCCCTAAAATTATTTGTAAAATTTTTCCATATTTTCAGGCCTGGGGATCTACGCACCGCATGTATTTTACCCAATAAGAGGCAAGATTCGAAGCCTCTACCACTACATGAAGCCAGAATTCGGAAGCTTCATCTCCAAACTGAACTCCCACGGGTTCCTCCTCTGGAACCAGATGACTGCTCATGAAAGAGCTCATGAATCAGACATGTTCTCTAAAGTTTTAGGCCAATACTGCCCTCATGTACAAAGAAATGTTAACATAAGCTATAATGAAAATTTCAAAAGGCGGGATATGAACTGTACACATGGTCACTCTTGTAGGTCGTCTTGTTTTTGTCAATAAATGGGTCAAGCAATCTCGTTGTATGCCTATGCTAGGTTTACAACGTTGTATGTAGAGCAAGCATAGGCACTATTCTGTAGGTCAACGATACATGCATCTAATTTATTATTGCCTTAAGATAATAGTGCCGATTTTCAAGCTTTAAACACCATGTGCAGCCAGTTTTCAGGTTGTCAGTCTTTCACTTACGAACTTTCACCTTCGCTTCCCTCAGGTTAACCCGTTTTCATTGCAAAACCGCTCTTATCGCAACAGTGCAGAGTTACAATACAATACAATACAATATACTTTATTTGCACACAAAGACATACAATACAATTAACAGAACATAAAACATAGTGTACAACAAGGCGGCCTTATTGCTACGTAGCAATATCTTCCAGGCAACCTTAGGGTAGGACAGCAGTAAGGTAAGAAGTAGTTGGTGGTGCATAAAATTAAATACATATTAATAATACAAATAAACAAATATATAAGTATATATATATAAAATAAGTATAACATGCATCTATATATATATACATACGAGCAGCAAATGTAAGGGGCAAAACAAGCTTAGTAAAGTTCACGCGTGTGGTAATCTGATGTGCGGCCCTCTGTGCATACAGGTCATAATTTTCTAGTGACAGGTACTTACTAGTTCCTGCCTAAAATTATTGCTAAATACGATGATGTTTCTTAAAAAATTCAAACAGTGACAGATAGTGATAAGTATCGTCTTTGACATACACAACGTGTTTCATAAATATCTAATAATAAACAGGGCAAGAACGAGTCGGACTCACGTACGAAGGATTCCGTACCTATAAAACCGGCAAAGTGCGAGTCGGACTGTATAAAAACCATTATCTCTATAAAAACGGCAAAAAAATCACGTTTATTGTATGGGAGCCCCTTTAAATATTTAATTTATTCTACTTTTTAGTATTTTTTGTTATAGCAGCAACCAAAATACATCATCTGTAAAAATTTCAACTGTCTAACTAGCCTGGTGACAGACGGACGGATGGACGGACGGACAGCGGAGCCTTAGTAATAGGGTCCCGTTTTCCCTTTGGGTACGGAACCCTAAAAAGAAAATCAAATAATTGAATGAATAGTCCCATGTAATCAGTCACACGGTTTGCCATCTTTAAAAAAAAAGAAAACTCAAAATCAATAACAAATTTTTTATTGATTTTGAGTTTTGTTTTTATTTGGTATTTAAGGTAACTTTAAAGGTTCTCTAACTGGGTGTCAGACGCAAGTTTTTAAGTACCTAAGATGTTGATAAAAACCGCTGAAGTTTTTAAATATAAAATGGAAAATAAAGAACAAAAATAAGTGTGCCACAATTAGTATTAATTATTTTACCCTTTTCCTTCGAATCCGTGTGAGGCTATCGAGTTTCTCACCAGCATTCAGAGAGCAGGGCCCTGATTCTGTAACTTAAGTTGTGTGTCGATGGAATGAAGGCCGGAATGGAATGTGTTCAGCTGACGAAATTAAGAACTATTTAATTTTCACATACTTGCTGACAGCCACCCCGACCAGTAGCGCTACCGTCAACCGAAAGTAAAGTTGCAAACTACCTAGCAACTGGAAATTCAGTTGGCGGTGGCGCCACTAGTTAAAGCTGCCGACGTCATTAGATTTATGACAATTTTGCCACCTGAACGGATAAAATGGCGACCATTCCATCGACACACAACTTATAAGTTAAAGAATCGGGGCCCAAACGTACTAAAGCTTGACTTAAACCAGTGGTTCTTAACCTTGGAAGCACCTGAAGTGGTCCGCGAAGCCATTCCAGAAACATGAAACGTGATGGGTCGACACAAGCACTGAAATCGGCTGGAAAGCTTTAGCTAGCACTGAATCAAGGATTAGAAGTCAGTAAGCAAAGAGAAATACAAAAATTGGTATTTTTTTAAAAATACTGTTGAGTATGAACAACAGTGCTGTAAAATAAATTGATTTTTACCTCCAAACAGTAGTTAGTCTATGGAAAGGTAGATACTTTGAAAAATGACTTCCCCATTACTAAAAGGTTCAGAACCACTGACGATAACAAAGAGATAAGTGACATTTTCATAGAAACAGTAATCATTTCAGCGAATTAGAGCGGTTTCGCACTATGTCCGATCCGAATCCGATCCGAATCCGATCCGAACCCGTGAAAATATGGATACGGAGAAATGTAATAGTATCGGATGACGGAGATCGGATCTAGTGCGTGAATTACCATAGAAATAGTTCTACGGCTACTACGGACTCATATTTTCACGGGTTCAGATCGGACATTGTGCGGAACCGCTCAGTCCACTAATTCTCGTTTTTCAATCGTTTATAGAAGTTGGCAGGTAAGTATGTAAATATAACCATATATGTATTTCTAGCTTTTCACCCGATACTTCGTTTAGGAAAATGTATGTAGCCTATGTGTTATTTTGATGTATAAACAATATTACTGTACAGTTTCATCCAAAACTATAAAGTAGATTTTGTGTGAAGGAGCATCAAACATTCATCTATCCATCCATCCTCACAAATTTTCGCATTTAATTATTAATATTATTAAGAATTAGGATTATGAGAAATTTCTTTTTTTTTTTATAAACCTTAGTTTGACTTCAAAAGAATTTTTATAATTTGTAATAAGTTAAATTTTTCATGTAAAATCACCAAAATTCTATAAAATTGTTTCAGGTACTTAAAATACATAGTCATCAGAACTCTTCGATTTTAAAAGTAAGTAATGCATGAATTCTTCTTTTTCATAACTTGTAGGTATAGTCAAGCATCTGGCGAACTTGACTATTCCTGGTGTCCGAGCTTTCGAACCGCTAAATGGCCCCTGACTTTATTTAATGACTGTAGTCAATCGTCAACAGCAGAGACCACACCAGCTTATCGTACCCATAAAGCACAGACAAATTATCACTTAAATGCATGCATTTATCTTATCATCATCATCCTGTCCACTGCTGGACACAGGCCTCCTCCAGGGATCTCCACCTCGATCGGTCCTGCGCCACCCACATCCAGCGCATTTATCTATTTCAACTAAATGTTTGGTGTTAAATATACGTACATTACTATTTTCGGTAGGATATCCCACGTCAGTTTATCTAACAAAGTAGATTATTTTATGTACACTAGATGGAATTAGTTCAAATCTCCAGTTTAAGGAAGGGACGAGTGCGTTCCATTGACTAGAATGAATTTTTGTCTCAAAAGGATCAAGATTCTCAATGTGATAATACGCAGAAAGAAATGAGGAAACGCTCGTGAGTAATTAATGGTTATTAGGGCATGTAATATCCGCCTCTAATAATAAGATGAATGTCCCTCCATGATGCTTGTGTGTGTTTCACGAATGATTTATAAGAAATGTGTGACTGTGAAAAGGGAAGGTACAAGTTTAGGCATTGTCTTTAAGGTTCAGAATAATCGTGATTTGCTTTTTAAAGCGCTCTTATGTATTACCCCGAAAGTTGTACCTTTTACTAAATACAGTCACATGTGAATACAAAAGATACCATGATGTAATTATTATAATAATGTTATTACTTGGCTCAGCGATCCTAATTGAATGCTTAAAACTTTAAAATTACAATTTCAAGTTAATAAGCACTTGCTCAGAGGTAAAGGAAAACGTTGTGATGTGTAAGAAAATTCGTTATCGAAAGACGAGCGGTCTACCAACCCACATTGGGTCAGCGTGGTAGACTAATGGCCTAAATCCCCTTCGTGCCTCTCGGTGGGGAGGTATATTATGGGCTAGTAAGAAGAAGAAGAAAAAGAACGTAATATAGTTTTCTAGTATTTAATCGATTGAAAATCCAATAAATATAAACCCACGGTCAGTTGTATGTTTATGTCTGCATTTTATTAGGTCTAGCAATAGCCAGAAGCTGGGTACCCCCTATGATAGCGTCATATAATGTCCATTTAATGACAGCGCGTGCCTGACCGCTAATAACTGGGTTTACTTCGGAACAGTACTAATATTCTTTTATGTTCGATACAAATTACTTATACTACTATACTTAAATAAATACAATAAGCAATTTTGATATTGAAGTGGCAAGACTACGCTTTTGCAATCGGGCATAGAGTTAAAAACCAATGTAAGTACCTTTTTTATTATGAGATGGGTTAACTCTTGACCCCAATCTTAACCATGGTCATAGATGAGGTCGACGATGAAGCGAGTTAACCCAGAAAATGCCAGTTAAGGCACTGGTACTCCCACGCACTGAAGGAACACAACAATCTGTTTGGCGTCGGACTTCGGTAGGAGGGTGGTCGTGAACCAGACGGCCCTTTACAGAGCCTACCACACCGCAAGAGACCATAGAACGCCACCTAAGATTAAAAACAAACTGAGGTGTCGTTGCCTAAGATGGATTACTAGGAGGCACGTCTTATTTGTGTTTCCTTAGTCGCCTCTTACGACACCCACGGAAAGAGATGGGGTGGTGTTATTCTCAACGGATCACCACATGGCGGAAATATTTATTTATACCTATTTGATATACTTTAAGGTGCCTACCGTGAGTGTTTTTTATGACAAGAGTTGAGTTTTACCAACTTTTGTTCCTTATTTTTCTTTAAATAAACATCTACACACTCACGCCTGTCATCCCTATCGGGGTAGGCAAAACTTCATGTGGATCCAAAGCCACTTGACGCTACATATGACAATCATTTTGTTGGACAATAGATGGAATATGGGTACAGTGGAGATAGACTGTCAGACTTTTGCCCACAATGCAGCAAAAACCCCGGTGTCTCACTTACTGGTCTCTACAATATGCCTGGGAAGAGTTGGCAGCTCAAATTTTATGTTTTTCTGTCACTTCTAGTCCGGTTCTGAAGTAAAAAAATTCAACATGTAAGTCAATCCATCAAACAAAATAACTATGTACACTATATGTAAGAAACTTTATTTGGCCAGTTGATCTGATTTACCTAAGTCAATTCTTAGATATTTTTGGGAATTTTACTGTTAGTTCCTTGGGAGATAGTTCTTTAGTTTCAGTTTCATATTCGCAAACATTAAGTCATCTACATGAAAACAATTCACTTCTTTGTAAATGGCGTTTTAACAATCGTGTTTTTTTTATGTTTGACTATTTTAATGATAAGTATAGAATGGCGAAGTCGTCAATGGCAAGTAAAAAAACTCCGAATGGGCAGCAGCAGAGATTTTCATTACGATGATTAACTCCACGCATCCCTTCATCCACGCATCCACGCATCCCTGAAACTGATTAACTCCATGATGATTAACTCCACGCATCCACGCATCCCTGAAACTTCGAAAGAAAACAAAGTTCCTGATATTTTTCTACAAAAAAAAAACAACTCAATACATTATCTAAAATTCCAAGCCTCAAGATCATAAAACACCGTGAAAAATAAATAAAAATATTTACCCGGGAATTCCTTCCGACATTTTTCCGGTTAGAACTGGTATTTTTCCCAGGGGTTATGAGGAGTTGATCCTTGAGTTTATCCTTACTTTATCCTGGATAAGTAAGTATGTTTTATACAGGCTCCGGATAGCTTTTTACTGCGTTGGAATAGCTGAATCGCTTATGACTAATACAGATGATAGTCTTCGAAGAATTTTATTTTATTTATTTGGTTACCAGTGCCAGCCGGTGTGATCATATTGCTCTTAACCGACGTTCCTTAGTTCGATTTCAGGTAGGAATTTTTTTTATAGGTTTTTTTATTATTATCATGATAATCATGATAATTATCGTGATAATAACATATGGATAATTATCGATTGATAATAACAAGCAACAAAGCCAATGGAAATACAATCACCGTCGGATGAAGATATTCCTTTGGCTTCTTTGGTCAATCTAAGTTAATTTATTTACGACTAGCTTTCTGCCCGGGACTTCGCTCTTTCCGAAAATTGTGTTACCTATGTGTTATTCTGATACATAAGCTATATTAAGTTTAATTAAAATCCATTCAGTAGTTTTTGTGTCCAAGAGCAACAAATATCCATACAGCCACACTCACTTTAATAATGTTTTGTTACAATTTGTTATGAACAAATATAACAAATTAATTTCTTACACTGGTGATAATTATCCGATAATTATCCGATAATTATCAGATAATTATCAAGAAGCGTAATTATCTTGATAATTTCGAACCCTGTTATAAACTCTTCTTTCACAATAGGAGGCCTTTGCCCAGCAGTGGGATCCTGAGGTCTTTTTATAGTAACAATAGGTTATCAGCCTTTTTTCCATAATAAAGCAAAGCATGAAGCATCTTTCCTAATGCGAGCAGGTAAATAAAATCATCACAGCATTTGTCACGAGCTTTTCCGTGCTTCAGAGATTACGTTAAACCGTCGACCCAAGCCGTCGACGATTGACTACAGTCCTAAACCATGACAGATGTCATTATATGGTTTGAAAATCAAAAAATCTGGGCTAAGATGATAATGAGAATTTACTCTCATGAAAGTATAATCTGCCACATTAATACAAGAAAAATACTTTTTGTGTAAAAATAAGTTTATCGTTTCTTTTGAATTTTGGACAAGTGTACTTTTATCAATTTAAGATCAGCTGTCAATATCAATCAAACATAAGAGATTTTTTTTATTATAATATGGGTTAACTCTTGCCCTCAATCTTGACCATGAAGGTCAAATATGAGGTCGACGATGGAGCGAGTTAACCCAGAAAATGCCTATAAAGGCACTGGTACTCCCACGCACTGACGGAACACAGCAAGCTGTTTGGCGTCGGACTTCGGTAGGAGGGTGGTCGCGAGCCAGACGGCCCTTTACAGAGCCTACCACATAACCACACCGCATGAGACCATAGGACGACACCTCAGATTCAGAAAAAAATTAATTGTCGTTGCCTGGGATGGATTACTAGGAGGCAGGTCTCATTTGTGTTTCCTTAGTCGTCTCTTACGACACCCACGGAAAGAGATATTCTCAACCGATTACCACACGGCAAAAATGCATCTGCTGCAGTCACATTTAGGGTCATATAATTTTTTTTCGACTTTAATGAGAGTGAAGGCTTTGGCTAACCCCGCAGGTCTAAGTGTGCAACTTAGACCCGCAGGGCTAGCCGAAGCCACGTCCTTGATTGATTGTTTATACAAACATTATTAGGAAGGAAGAACTAATTTACTACATTACATACAAGTAGGAACAAGCATAAAGCCATAATTAAGTAAGTAAAACAAATCTCAGCAGTGCAAGTAAATGAATTTCCTGATGCTACATTGTTTTATTTGCTAAACAACCCCATGTTGTGTTACAATTAAGGGCATTGCTCTGCCAGTGTTTGAGAACATGCACAGCGGGAGTTAATGATAGCATCTAGTATTGGGGTCGGGGCACATCGAGGCTGCTTTTTTTCTAACCTACAAGATCCAACCGGACCTCTAGCACACGACGTATTTTAAACGCGCCGACGACGCGTTTTCAGCACCGTAGAGTCCAATACCGATTTTTGCGTTTTCATATATTTAAACTCGCATTTTACGTGCGTAAAACGCACGTGTGGAGCGCGTTCGAAACTCGTTTGTATCGCTGTATCTGCGCGTATACGCGCTGTAAATGCGCTGTAACCGCGCGTTTCACGATCGCCCTGTGTGCTGAGGTTACAAGGTTGCGTTCCAATCGCGATTGAAGCGCGTATACGCGCAAAACGCGCGTCGTCGGCACGTTTAAAATACGCCGCCGTCTGCTAGGGGCCAGGTAAAAGCTTTTCAAAAACCAAAGCTAGATGTCGTTACAGTAAATAGTTCATCATCATCATCATAGCCCATAACAACCCACTGCTGGGTATAATCGTCACAGTCTTGTGTTAAACTCATCTATAGAAATCTAGTACTATCGGATACTTATTTAAAATATTATGTTTAAAACTAATGATAAACAACTGCAGTTCATAAGTAGCAATTCTATATTTCTGGGGCAAAATAAAGGTCTAAACCCTAAACTGTTTCGGCTCCGGTGTACCCTGAACTTTAAAATCCAGCTGGGAATAAGCACTTGTAAGAGATGTAAGACTAAGACTGCGTACAATTACATCGTCATAAAATACAGATACGTTAATTTATCTCGTTGAGATTCCTAACGAGTAGGTATAATGGCCACTTTACTGAACTTTTTCTGTCAAACTCAAAATAGCTTCTTCTTCTTATCGTGTCGGTATGGTCAAGTATGTGGCAAACTTGGATAACACTGGTGTCAGAGTTTTCAAACCGCACAATGGCCTCTGACTTGGTTTTAAGGACGGTAGTCAATCGACAACAGCCGACAGCTATACGTGACGTCTGTAGCACGAAAACGCTCGTGGTAAATTGCCACTTTGGTCACCCATCGGGTTCCCAGCGTCTGTGACTCACTGATAAGTTGATATCAACAAGCACAACTGGGCTACAAGTGCTACTTAGTGAGCGCCACTAAAATAGATTAATTAATTGCATAGGACATTCAGGACGTTACTTAAAATAAGGCAAAATTACATTAAAGGATTTCAATACACACATACATATTCGTTCATTCAGTTCAGATATCTTGCTAACGAGAAAAAGGAAGATGGAACTATTGTTGTGACTGTGCGCCGTCATACAAATATCTGTGCAAAGTCACTGAGGTATTGTGAGAAACTGGTCACCCTAGGTTGCAACTCTATTGGTTATAAGCTCGGTGGGTCTGTGGATACTCAAAAATCCATAAAAATATATTTACGACCTCAACAGAGATGTTCTTGTCCATTATCTAGTACACACACACACCCACACACACATTCACACACACTTACACTCTCTTTCAACTTTTACTAACATTATGAATTTATGATATATATTTTTATTTTGTGTTAATTTGTGATAAGTACCTATAGATTTAAAATTAAAATTAAGAATAGAATGGTTTCACGAAGAGCGGTGGCTCCAAACACAGGCGAAAAGCCTAAATGGAGACACTAGCGACTCGCTTACTTTTAAATTGTTTAAAGTGAAATAAAGATATTTATTTATTTATTTAATTTCATACGTTATCATTTTACAACGATAACGCAGAATTTTTCCACAAGCTTTTTAACTAAGTAAAGCCCAGTGGCGATCTGTGAGGTCCAGCAACAAACAAAGTATCAGGAAACCTGATAGGTGACCCAAGTGGTAATTTATCATAAGCATTTATGTATGTAAAGATAACAAATTATAAGTCTGTAATTGGCGAATGTTCAGATAAATTAATTAGTATTATAAGTTTTGATAATGCTGTAGACTTAAGAATAAATAAAAATAAAAATAATAATAATAAAATAGCATTTTTGAGCTTCGGCCTAAAGTCGTTAAACTGTGACAGATTTGGCGGTTTAAAAACACCAGGTCCCCGATGTGTCGATGGAATGGTCGCCATTTTATCCGTTCAGGTGGCGAAATTGAGAACTATCCAAATTTCATACATCTAATGACGGCTGCTTTGATTGGTGGCGCCACCGCCAACAGAATTTTCAGTTTCTAGGTACTTTGACGGTGGCGCTGCTGGTCGGGGTGGTTGTCAGCAAGTATATGAAAATTAAATAATTCTCAATTTCGCCACCCGAACAGATAAAAGGCCTCCCATCCCCTACCTAAACGACAGAAGGGCTCATATTATTTTAAAACTTTCAGCTTCTATCAAGTTGGTTAAATATCGATTGTTTTTCCACCAGACAGTTCCCACAAACACTTATCAAAAAGGATCTCCTTCCAATTTAAAAACACTGTTGTTACGTGAGAACTCTGCAATCTATTTGCAGTAAACCAAAGGCCACTTTTACGATGTGTTCAGTGAAAATAAAGTGAATTTTATGAAGTGAAAACTTTATTGAACATAAAACTTTCAGGTTAATTTCCGTTGTGGCATCGTAGTGAATTTTTTATTGAAAATGGTGAAGTAGTAATATCAAGAAGTGTCATTTAAATCTTAAATTATAAATATTTATATTTCTTAAACAGCTGAGCCAATTTTGATCAAATAAAAGTCAAAACCATTTCGGTTACTACAGCTATCAACCAAAAAAAATGCATGGAAATCGATTTATGAGATTATAGCAAGACAGAGATACACACGTCAAACTTACAACACCCCTCTTTTTAGTCGGGGGTTAAAAATCTAAAGTGGCAGTTACATAAACTATTCAACATCTTCCTCACGCTCACATCTATAAACCAAAAATTGAGCTTCTAATTGGTTTAACAACAACAGCCGGGACCGACGGTTTAACGTGCTAAATTTCTTAACGAAACACTCGGTTTACAAGAATTAAAAATGTGAAAGTGAGTATGTATGTTTATTTATCCTTCCGTCATATCGTAACGGAAGAACAATTCGACCTGAACACATACATAGATAGATGGAGGCCCCGTGAGTATCATAGCATTCAATTCAATTCTTTATTGCTTCCATGTGTACATTGTGTTCTTACAAATGTTTGCTTATGTGTCAACATGAAACCCTGTTAGGGCACTGCAATAGTCAATTCTTTGATTTTATATAATATAAATAAGGATGTATAACATTTTATTTAATTTAATTACTGGTGCGTTACACACTAAGTCCGGCTTAATAGTAACTTTTATGTTATTTTTTAAATTATATGTAATTACAAAGTCAAAATTATTAAGATTAGTAAAAAATAGTTATTCTATTTTGGTATTATATTTATATTATTTCAATTTATATTTATAGTCATGTAAAAATTATCTTTAGAATTTATAATTTGTCGTCAATTTTTAATGGAATATTACAATAAATTGGTATTTTTGGTGGAGAAAAACTCCTGCAGATTATAAATGGGACTTTCTAATAGAAAATGTTTCAATTTATTTATTTGGCATAGGCTACTTTTCAAGCGAATGAAGTCATGGCATAATGCTATTTATTACAAATTCTAATAGTTTCTGAATGTAAGGTCCTTATTATAGAACGCGACTTAGACTCTCAAGTAACAATCCTCTTTGTCATTTTGATAGTGAGAGAAAGAGACAATAAATACTTAAGTATAGATCAAGGCTTGAGGCTCCTTCTGTAATTCTGTTTATCATAACTAACCTCCCTAAAACTTCGTTATCTACGTCTTAGGAGAGGTATTGTCAACAGAGTGGATGGGAGTTAGTTGCACAAACAATAATGCCTGGAGCCATTATAGATAACTATATGATATGAGGAGGGGATAGGATTAGAAGGACTAGTGTAAACGATGCAACAGTGTAGGTTGGGATTTTGATAAAGCCAGCCAACCATCTCTTTAAAGTTCGAGTGAATAGGCATCAAATGTTTTGTTTCATAGAACATACAAATGTGTTTATTTCATAGAACATATAAAATGTTCTGGGTGAGGTGTGATTTTACACAACATTAAGTCAATATATGTTCTTCTTTTTTTATTATTATGAGATGGGTTAACTCTTGACCCCAATCATGACCAAGGTCATAGATGAGGTCGACGATGGAGCGAGTTAACCCAGAAAATGTTAATTAAGGCATTGATACCCCGAAGCACCGACGGAACACAGCAAGCTGTTTGGCGTCGGACTTCGGTAGGAGGGTGGTCGCGAACCAGATAGCTCTTTACAGAGACTACCACACCGCATGAGACCATAAGACGCCAGATTAAAAACAAACTGAGGAGTCGTTGCCTAAGATGGATTACTAGGAGGCAGGTCTCATTTTTGTTTCCTTAATCGCCTCTTACGGTGTTTATTCTCAACCGATCACCACACGGTTCTTCTTCTCAAGAATTTTATAATTACAATGGATTTCAACGATTTCAGAGATTTTTTTTTTTTTTCAAAAAGGTCCACTGACTCATCAACGCGACGCGTCCATTCCAAATCCTTGGACTTAAGCTTAAAGGCACAAAGTTTCCTTTTATAACGTAGTTAACGAAGAATAAGGAAGGATTTTACGAAATTCCTACGGGAACGAAGTCCCGTCATTCTCTGGAATAGAACAAAAAGTAAATAAGTGTAAGAACAATGTCAAATAAAATAAAATAAAGTTATACTATGACACTTTCATATTAATTCCTAAATTTATGTTCGTTTAAATCAGTTTCTTATTGAGGCTTAAAGCATCTGTAAGTACGAGTACGTTATTTAACGAATACCACATTTTATAAAAGTGATTTAAAAAATCCTCATTCTTCTATTCATCTTTCAAAAACCTTTTACAATCCTGTCTTATGTATGAGAAATCCGCTTAAGCCTATCAAATCGTTTACTCTGCAAAGTTATTTACGTATCCAAGATGGCGACAGAACCAAATCCTAAGTAATAACTTGCTTGATCGTCCAGAATAATTTATTCAAATGAATTTACATTGAGCAAGATTAATTTCGAGACCTCTGACACCCTTTGGATAATTTAAACTTAGGATACAGATGGGCTCTGTTATGTAGAGTTTATTTTATTTTTATTTATTTTTTACATTATTCCTTTAAGTTTAACTTAAAACGGTTTTACTTAAAGCCACTTTGGGCTGACAGTTTAGATACTATACAAGGACCTTCATAAGGAAGTCAGACTGATCATGCGCTTGCGATCACTGCGGCTACACCTTTCACGAGAAGAAAACCTTTTCAAATTCCATAATCTACTATATAAAAATAAGTCGGGTTTTCCTTCCTGACGCTATAACTCCAGAACGCACGAACCGATTTCCACGGTTTTGCATTCGTTGGAAAGGTCTCGGGCTCCGTGAGGTTTATAGGATACTTTTTATTTTTAAAAAAATTAGGACGCGGGCGGAGCCGCGGGCGGAAAGCTAGTTATAATATACATACACGCGCTCACGCCTATAATCCCTAACAGGGTAGGCAGAGCATCAGTGGTTCTAGAACCACTAGATGCCACGTTTGACACAAATAGTGAAGGTTATCAGATGGAACAAGTTGCATAATGGTGAGAGGTGGTCAGCCTTTCGCCCATTATACAGCAAAACTCTCTTATCCCTCTTACAGACTTTTACTGTGTGTACAAGGTTCTGTAAAACGTTCGCCTTCTCGTCTCTACACTCGCTTTCTTGTTTCCACGCTTTACAGAACCTTATATCCATAAGACAGACCGGTTTGGGGGGCCTAGTGTCATGGTATGGGGCGGAATAAGTTTAATGGGCAAAATAGAGCTGGAAATTCTGAATGAGGGTTCCGTAAATGCTACCAGTTACGTCGAGGGTGTGATCCATTCTGATGCAGGATAATGCCCGTGCGTATACGACCCACCTGACTAAGAGAGCGCTAACTGATGCCAATATCTCAGCTTTACCATAGCCTGCGATGAGCTCCGACCTCAACCCCATCGAACATTTGTGGGACCGACTGAAAAGAAGTCTCAAAGAGAACTTCAGTGACATTAACAGTCAACAGGAGCTCATAAACGCCTTAAAAATCTGTTGGGAGCGAATATCACAGGAAAACGGTACCCATTTGATTGAGAGCGTTCCAAACAGGCTCAAAGAGACTACTTTCAGAGTCTCTTTGAGCCTACTACTTAGCAGAGGTGATCCCACCCGCTACTAAAGATACCCCTACGTAACCACCCACAACCATAAAGTGACAAAACCCATATTTTTAGGTTTAATTTTTTAAGGTTAAATTTTGATTTTTGTTTTTGTGTGTAAATTTTACAGGAATTAAATTTTTTTTAAACATTTGCCATGTTTTAACAATTAATGAAACCTAGCTTAGTCATATGTATTCATAAAAAAATACATAAAGTTATCCATTATAATTTTAGAGAACAAAAAGAAGGCCCTATTTAGTTTTGAGTAGTTTATATGTGGTTATAATTATTATATAGGGGTGGTTTTAAATAAGCTAGCGAAACTTTAGGGAACATGAACACCTTTCCCAAAGAAACGTATATGAAATACCCAAAAAATAATCCAATTTCCCATACAAAAGCAAATCAGCTGATCGCTTAAGTTGTATGAAGAATAGCATGGTCACCACTATCAGATGGCAATTGGACTACTGTAAATACCTGAAATATGGAAAGAAGCACTCAATACGAATCCGCGGGATTGTCAACACGACAAGGGTAAGATGGTACCCTGCAGTGCGTCTGAAGGTCCGATAGAAGAATGGAGCAGGCAGAATGAGCTCACACAGCTCCTGAGAATTCTCCACAAAGTACATTTAAAAAAAAAACATAAACAGGGCAATTTGGCGTCTTTTAGAGGCTTAGAAGCTTTCTACAAACTTGATCCACTGTTTCCAGTACACTTACATAATTACATATTTAGTATTTGTAAAACGGTTTACCCGAGTGAGGATATTCACAAATATTCTTTAGAGAAAGAAAAATGTTCGGCTCAAATGGGATTTAAACCCACGACCCCAGGTTTAGATCTCCCGGTGCTATAACCAACTGAGCTATCGTGCCTTCAAGTCAAGCGGCGAAATATCTTATTCAGTTACCAAGCAGTTAGCGCCATCTGTGTCTCTTACGGAGAACTATAGACTCATACCACTTATTTGCAATCGATTCTGATAAGGGTGAAATCGCGATTTGAAGGAGACCTAATCCTGGGGTTGTCGGTTCAAGTCCAAATCGTGCCAAACAATTTTCTTTCCCTAAAAATTATTTGTTATTACAAATTGTATAATTATAATGCGTTGTCAGAAATATTGTGTTTCGTAATCGTGTAAAAGGTTTCAACCTGAATTTATCACGCCCTCAGGCATCAGAATTGTTATTAATTGTTTGTGCCAAATGAGATTAAAATGTTACATGAGGGTAATGTTATTAATTTGAATAATTTGTTACAGCTAGAATACGAGATGAAAAATATCGGGTAAAGGTTCACGGTAAAGTGTGCGATTTTTTACGGGTCATTGAGTAATAAGTCTTGATACTTTTCACAGCTTCTCGTATCTGGGGGGCTATTCTACTAATCAACAATGGCGACTTTATAGCGGTTAAGTGCCAATGGTGACTTGGTACTTTTTTTTACGTTTCGCACTCAAAGGCTTGTACTAAAATTCTCCCTTGTGTCGTGGGTCCCTTGAAACATACACAAAGACCGGACACAAACATCTATGACCCAAAAACAAACATCTGCTTTTTTAACAAATATTTGCCCCAGCCAGGATTCAAACCCAGAACCCGTCGATCAAGAGGCACTTCTCTAGACCAAACCGGCTGTCAGTAGACATCCTTCATCCGTAGGCACTTGAATAAAATATACTCGTAGTAAGCACTTAAATAAAATAAAATTCGTTCAGGTGACGAAATTGAGAACTATTAAAATTTCACAAATGATAACGGCCTTTTTTGACCAGCGGCACCACCAATAACTGAACGTTCGGTTCCAGGTAGTTTGCTACTAAACGTTTGGGTTGACGGTAGCGCTGCTGCAATTTTGGTAGTTCTCAGTTTAGCCACCTGAACAGATATAATTTTCCACGTTAAAAACATATGAGTCACCGACTTCAATCCCAACAACAGTTCGCACAAAGTAGATAATTAGTATTTTTTGCAGGCTACAATGCCTATTAGCAGATAACCACAAACGAAAATGTCACACATTTATTTAGATGATGTTCTGGTTTGTAGTATTTTTTTGTTTTATTGATTTTTTTGAAAGCGCTGAATCATTTTCGATAAAATTCATATTCAAACAAAAAAAAGAATTTTGTAAATCAGCCCATAAGTTGGCGGTGAAATCGGTGAACATACATTAAAAAAAATACATACAGTCGAACATAGAACCTCCTCCTTTTTTGAAGTCGGTTAAAAATTGAGAGCTATCCATTTCATACATTTGATGACGTTTGCTTTATCAGTTGATATGTAGTTTGCAACTTGACGTTTGGTTGGCACCAGCTCTGCTCTTCGGAGCGGCTATCATCAATTGTATGACATTTTTAGTTCTCAATTTCACCACCTGAACACATAAAATGCCCACCATTACCATTCCAGCGCCTGTGAAACACCATTGACTAGAAGAATAGATGCTCAGGATAAATTAGCCCGTTAGTTAGAAGGAAAGGTTGTTTGTTCGATGTGGGTGTAAAATTGGACGCTTAGGCCGATAAACGACAAGGTTGATGAACGCTGCCATTTTCCTTTAGTCTTTGATACTAAGTATTTGATATTCTATCTGGCTACAGAGAGACGCCTGTCAGCCACAGGCGGGTGATGTTTACTTGTTTTAAAACCACAACACCTGGTTTTTTTATTAAACTCTCAAAAGCCCTCATTAGGGGTTTCCCTTAAATCGTGGATCCTTTGCAACAATACAATACATAATTATTCATTAAAATATCCTTGTGTACAAGTATATACAACGCAGGATAAAAGATAAATGACATAGAATCCGTACTTATATTATAAATACGAAAGTAACTCTGTCTGTCTGTATGTCCGTCTTTCACGCCTAAACTACTGAACCGATTCTGATGAAATTTGGTACAAAGATAGATTAAAGCCTGAGAAAAGACATAGGCTACATTTTATCCCACAGTTGGACACGACATAACCTGTATTCCACGCGGGCGGAGCCGCGGGCGGAAAGCAAGTACATTTATAACTTATATAATATCCTTGTGTACAAGGATATACAACACAAGATATATATAAACCTATATATAGGATTATATAAACACCCATGACCCGAGAACGAACATCAGCTTTTTACATACATATTTTCCCCGACTAGGAATCGAACCCAAGATGCGTCGATCAACAGACAGCGTCACCACACTCGACCAAGCCGGTCATCGTAAAATAAATGAATTGAAAAATCAGTAAAATAAATGTAATATACATCTTTTATTCTTAAAATGGTTAATTAACCTTGATAACTTAATTAAATGAACGAATTTGGTCTTTTACGATTGCCCTTTAATACAGCAGACCATTTTGTGGACAGTCACCCACAAAATAGTCTGTGTTCGAGAGAAAATGGTATTTATCTTATTCAACTTGATACTCGTGTTGCAAATTACGTACATTTTCGTGTCAGCAATTTATTTCATATGGAGTTGACAAGCAATTTTTCCAAAGTGCTTTATTTCGCATTTATCAAGTTTTTTCTGTCTGATATTTGAAAAGGGCAAAATGTGTATTTTTCAAGTGTTATGTAAAATATTAAACAAGGCTCGCCTTACTAAAAATTTTACCGTGTGGTGATCGGTTGAGAATAACACCACCCCATCTCTTTCCGTGGGTGTCGTAAGAGGCGACTAAGGAAACACAAATGAGACCTGCCTCCTAGTAATCCATCCCAGGCAACGACACTTCATTTTTTTTCTGAATCTGAGGTGTCGTCCTAATATGGTCTCATGCGGTGTGGTAGGCTCTGTAAAGGGCCGTCTGGTTCGCGTCCACCCTCCTACCGAAGTCCGACGCCAAACAGCTTGCTATGTTCCGTCGGTGCGTGGGAGTACCAGTGCCTTTGTGGGCATTTTCTGGGTTAACTCGCTCCATCGTCGACCTCATCTTTAACCTTATGGTCAAGATTGAGGTCAAGAGTTAACCCATCTTAAAATAAAAAAATATATATATACAGGATGTAATTTTTAATGCCACCTGAAAGGAAAGTACTCTTAATACTGTAGATAAAGAGTGCTAGTGCCTTTATAGGCATTTTCTGGGTTAACTCGCTCCATCGTCGACCTCATCTTTGACCTTTATGGTCAAGATTGAGGTCAAGAGGTAACCCATCTTATAATAATTATAATAATAGACATAAAATTGTACTCAAAGAAAACATTCCTTTATTTTTGAAAAGAAAAAATACTACATTCAAGGATTTTCGACAATTCGCTTGCCACACCCGGGTATCGAACCGACTAAATCTGTAAGAATTACACCCTGTACTTTTATTGCATCGAACGTTAGGGTCAATTATAAGGATGAAATCTCTCTTACAAACTTGGAAAATTAAATGAAAGGAAAACTATCACGGTTCATGAGATACAGCCTGGTGACAGACGGACAGACAGAATAGAATAGAATAGAAAAAAATCTTTATTTTATAGGACATTCAGAATGCCACTTAAAACAAGTCAAGATTACAATAAAATACATAAAAACATACATTAAACGATTTGAAATACATACATACAGACAGACAGACGGATGGACAGCAGAGTCTCGTTTTCACCCTTTGTGTACAGAACCCGAAAAACCTGCATTGAAGGGGATAACAACGTACTATGAAGCATCTTACTGATTAAACTTTTATCTAACAACTAGCATCCTGCCTGGAACTTCGTTCCCGTGGGAATTCGAAAAAATTATGTAGCCTATGTCCATCGGGGATAATGTAGCTTTCTAATGGTGAAAGAATTTTTCAAATCGGTCCAGTAGTTTTGGAGCCTACTCTATGCAAACAAACAAACAAAAACAATCAAATTTTTCCTCTTTATAATATTAGTATAGATAATGGAGGCATTCTACGCAGGTTTTTGTCTTGGTGATAGAACCTCCACAGTTTAAACGCAAGCCACTCATACAAATAGCAAGCGCAACTCACTTGCTCCAGCTACGGTGTACACACATTCTTTGGACTATATCCTTTTTCTTCTTCTTCAACCTATGGCTACCCAATGCAGAGTGTAGGTCTCTTTCAATACTATGGAAAAGTCACTCAGCATTGGGAGTACTCTCCACTTTCTTCAATCTTGAGTCTTTCGCATCCAGTTCTTCCCTGCAATCCTGGCAAGATCGTCAGCCCATCTTACCGGTTGTCTGCCCACGCTTCTACGCCCAGTTTGAGGTTAGAGACCTTTTTTACTAGCACTTTTTTCCCCCTTCTCTGGTCATATCTCCGACATTATGTGACCTGCCCTCTTCCATTTTCTTTGAGCTACCACTATTGCTAAGTCTGGAAGTTTGATTCTGAACTATATCTATCACTGTAAAAAAAGCAGGCGGAAATATAGTCCAGATATAAGGGATGTGATGACGTAGAGTTATATGAGGGTAGTTCCACTTTAATGCGATTCTAACGACCGCCGTATGTTACGCAAGTTACTTACGCCACTCTACTCACATATATGCAATGTGATGAACTCTTTTAATACTGCTAAAAGAAGCGCTTCAATACCAGTAGCTTTCAAAATCAAAATGTTGTATAGCCTTACCTCAAAAAATAAAAGCAAAACTTAGACAATGTTTGAAAATGGCTGCATGGACATAGATTTCGTTGCCTTTTCCGAAATGAAAACTTAAACAACAACAAAATGACTAAAGTCAGTTTAAGACATGATGGTAGATAAAGCAGTTATTTCTTATAACTCTTAAATGGCTGACTTTTCGATTACGTCCGATTTCAAACAGAAAACACCGCATCGAAATCAGTCCCTTCGTTTAGGAGCTACGATGCCACTGATAGACACACAGATACAATTAACTATTTTCTAAGCTGTTCCTTACACTATATTCAGTTACGCGTTAAATATCAACGTGCTATGCTACGAGCTACGCTGCTGTCAGTGCTACGGCGTAGCACTTAACTACGTAATTAATTATTATCTCTAGAGATGGCGTTGTCTTTTGTTTCATGGAAGACAGAACAATATTGCCACTTCTTATTGTTAATTACAAACTGTCTTCACGCTGTGGTACTTGCCGTGATAGACAGACCCTTACTAATATTGTAAACTAGCTTTATACAGGGTGTACATGGTGTACAGAGTGTGACGGAGCTTAGCAAATACTTAAATGGTGGAATTTATCCATAACTATGATCGACTACTAGTATTTTTTTTTTCCAGAAAAGTCGAGTTAAGGAATTTTCGTTATTTATCTACTTAGCAGCTACACATTGTCAGAATTTCATGTCAGAATGCGATTTTTATTTCTGATTTTCTTGTTTTACGCTATTATCATTGATTTTCATTGAAAAATGGAGTGTACTTATTAGAATTAATAAATAAATTTTAAAGCAGAAAACATTAAAAATTACCTGAGAAAAATTCCACTGGAAAATCATTCAGAATGGTGGTCTGATTTTAGGGTTTCAGTTTTTGCTAACCTGTCCTTTACACCCTGTATAACAGAATTTGAGAAACGTATGAAGCCTAAATGTGTTATTCTGAAGGGCGGGCGGGGGCGAGGAGTGTTTTTTTTAACGTTTTTAATACCCATTTACTTTATTCTTTTTTTTTCATACAAAAACTTTGATTTGTTTTCATGATTCAGATGATCTAGCTTGATTTTCGTTTGGAACGATATAAAACAAAAACAATTGAATTTGTTAAATTTTTATAAACTTTGAGTACAGAAAATTTTGTTGGTGATTTAAAAAATCACCTTGTTTAAAAGGTAGGTTTCGATTCACTGACTAACATTGGACCTAGAAAGCTGAAATTTGGCATAAAGGTTTAACCCCTGACACAAAAAACTGTTATGAGTTTTACGTGTGTATCTGTATATTTCTGTGTCTGTGTATCTGTTTGTGGCATTATAAATCAATTTTAATACAGTTTTTTTGACGTTATCGAGATGGTTCAGCCGTTTGAAAGTAATCCTTACTTCCTCACTAATATTATAAATGCAAAAGTAACTCTGTCTATCTGTCCGTCCTTCACGCCTAAACTACTGAACCGATTTTGATGAATTTTAGTACAGAGATAGGTTAGAGCCTGGAAAAGGACATAGGCTACATTTTATTCCACAGTTGGAGCCGCGGGCGGAAAGCTAGTTTTTAATTATTTATATTATAGTTACAGAACGGGCACAGTATGATGAAGGACTTTACGAAATTCTCATTAAAACGAAGTCCCGGCCTCCTCTAGGCAGTAGTTAACTAAATTTCTCGATATCAGAAAAAGTTTCCCGTTTTCCGTACATGAATAAATCTATTAGATAAAAGAAACTATGTTTTCGCAGGGGAAGCATAGAAAATTCTACTTAAAGTAAGTTATAGTACCTAATACAGCCTTTATGTTAATCGGAGATCTGTTGAATATGTAATATGTACTTAATATTATAAACAGGAAAGATTTATATTTTTGTATGTAACGAATAGGTTCCGAAATGACTACTTACCGATTTCAAAAATTCTTTCACCATTAGGATGCTCCATTATCCCTGCATAACATAGGAAACATAATTTTCCCAAATTCCCACGGGAACAAAGTTCCGAGCGGGATGCTAGTCTATATCTTCTATCTATACATATTATAAAGAGGAAAAATTTGATTGTTTGTTTGTTTGCTTGTTTGCATTGAATAGGCTCCGAAACTACTGGACCGATTTGAAAAATTCTTTCACCATTAGAATCCTACATTATTTGTGATGGACACAGGATACATGATTTTCCTGAATTCCCACAGGAACGAAGTCCCGAGCGGAAAGCTAGTAATATTATAAAGAGGAAAGATTTGCATTTTTGTATGTAACGAATAGGCTGCGAAACTACTGGACCGATTTGAAAAATTCTTTCACCATTAGAATGCTACATTATCCTTGAGTAACATAGGCTATATAATTTTCCCGAATTCTCACGAGAACGAAGTCCTGAGCGGGATGCTAGTTTTAGGAATAAATGTAATTTCTTATTCTTTTTTTTTCATAAGTAGGCGTAAATTATAGGGCATAAATAGAGTACTAAAATGTTATGACGGCCAATTTGGTCGAGTGGTAGTGACGCTGCATCTTGATCGGCGGGTCCTGGATTCGATTCCCAAATATTTGTGTAAAAAGCAAATGTTTGTTCTCGGGTCATGGGTGTTCATGCCTGTCTGTATGTGTGTTCCAAGGGACCCATGACACAAGGGAAAACCTTATAGAGTTGGCCTTTGAGTGTTTAACGTGTATAATTAACGTTTTTTTTTGACCCGACAAACATCCGTCACATTTTACCAAATTTCAAGTTAAACAAAATTTATTGACTAGAATTAAAAATTCAAGTTTAGCACTTGCTTGTCTGAAAACTATAGCCCTCCATGTATCTTGAGTATGCTTTTATAGCTTCTCAAACAGACCTCTTTTGTATGAAAAATCGTGCAATATCCCTAGAACATGTTGAAGTGTGTATTATATGCATGTGTTTAAATCCTCGAATGTACTGTACTTATTTTAAGTAACTTCCTCAATGTTCTATTAAATGAAAGTAATTTGACTTTGACTTCGTTCCCGTGGGAATTCGGAAAAAATATGTTACTCAGGGATAATGTATATTCTAATAGTAAATAAATGAATTTTACAAATCGGTCTAGTAGTTTTGGAGTTTAAACGTTACAAACATACAAAAGTACAAATAATCTTTCTTAAAATATTAGTCTTCAGGGTGAAATTGAAAACATTCAATAAACTTTGAGAAATGAATTTATAATATTAGTAAGGAATAGTAAGGAATAAGGATCATTGACGGAACTGAACAACTTTTGTAAATACACACATCAAAAAAGTCTAAGCAACACGCACGATTTATCATTCAAAATATTCAAAAAATATATATATTCAAAAAGTTTATTAATTTCTCCCACAAAGTATGTTAATATAATTTTAGTACAAAAACGGTTTATACAAATAATTATTATTCATACAACAGAGGCCTCTTTGAGAAGCTGTGAAAAGTATATAAGACACGTATTTTTAATAAAATCTTTACTGTGACCATGTTCTATACCTGAATTTTCAATCCCTATAAATGAACTTTATTTAGCTTGAAATTTGTGGAAAAGAGGGAAAAATGAAAATGAAAACGCAGTTTTTCTTTGCTTTTAGTATGGAAATGGTGAAATTAAATTTTCATTTTCGTCTCTTTTTCACAAACTTCAAGCTAGATAAAGTTCATTTATAGGAATTTTAAATTCGGGTATAGAACTTGCTCACACTAAAGATTTTATTAAAAATACGTGTCTTAAATACTTTTCACAGCTTCTCAAAGAGGCCTCTGTTGTATGAAAAATCGTGCGTGTTACTTAGACTTTTTTGATGTGTGTATTTACAATCGTGTGTCTCAAGGACTCATCACAAACGGTGACAGATACTTGTTAGTAGTTATTATAATAATAAAATAAATATTTCTGTGTAAAACCTTAGCCTAGTTACAGGAAAAACTATAATGTAAGAATTTATTTAAATGTATAAGAAGAATAGTATATAACTATGTGTAGTCAATTACCGCCAATCTAAAATAAAACAGTTCATAAAATATGTGTTAGTAGGGCAAATTATTTTATTAATATGATACCTAAACTAAGTATTGTCGTGATTCCTAATTTTCAATGTGTTTCGTGACAATTTTTTCTAAACATAGGCACAGTTCTTGGCTCGCGATTGGTAAAACGTTGACCAACCACGTGCTAAGAACGCCATTTTGAAGAAGGGAGTAAAAAGGGAGAGGGAATACGGCCGCTGGCCGAGCCCAAGCAGTCAGTTTTTAGCGAGCACACGAGTCGAACAGTTGTCTAGAAAGACATTATATTGTTAAGAAGTAAACCAAAGGTGTAATTTTACTAGTAGACAATTTGAAGAAATAAATCAAGTTTATCAAGATATACTGCTTCTTTATTGAGTTCACCACAAATTCAGCAGCGGGATGACTACGCTCACATCACCAAGGAAAAAGAGGGTATGTTTTTAATGCAGTTTTAAATTCATGCATTTTACTAATTGTTCTTTAAGTCACCTATTACGATCATATAATCAGAATTTGTTTCGCGGCACCTAGTTGAACATTGGATTGGTATTGCGGCTATGGCCAGGTCATGTCTGTCTAATGCCAATTTGATTGAATTGCTGAAAACACTCGGCCAGGGCTACTCTTTGGCAGTGTTTTCATGCGATAAATTGTTAGAAGCCAGCAGCATTTACACCGCTGTACTGATTGCAAACGATATCTTCTTGTCAGAATAGCATTCGGTTAAGGCAACTCCTTAGTAGTGCTATCCCAGTACAATTACGTCAATTCATTGCATACACCATTGGGTCAAGGCTACTCCTTGATAATGTTGTCGTGTAATGATTTGAGGTAGCAGAAAATTCATTAAGTTGGTTGCAATCATAAATTCAGTCGGTTATCATGTGTCCGTTTTTTTTTTCTTCTCTCTCTCGTAACGTAAAAACGTATAAATTGTGGCTTAAAGAACAACTGTTCAAAATTCGAATTATGTTCGTTACTTACACGATACAGGTATTACGTATTATAGGCGTACCTACTCATATTAATTTGCTAGTACTGTACAGTGTACAAGATATGTGAACATAATTTAAAATTTGAATAATGTTAAATGTTGTCATACTACCCCAGTATAGAAATCCAATTAATAAATCGGTTTGGCATTCTCCCAAGGCATGACCCGGAAATGTTAACCTGATAAGCATTATTAGACCTTCGTTAAGACAGTTTGGTTCGGGCTACTCCCGGATAACTTAGTCTAGCGATATCTAATAATTGTAATCTTCTCTTTAATACAGTTCTATAACCGGCATGACCAGTTGTAGCATTTTGGTCAGGGCTACCCTCTGACAATGCTATACTGGGCTGCATAATAGTGATTAAACATTTTTTTTATCGCCTTGTGCGGTCCTAATAATGTTTTCACTTGAGGTTATTTGCATCGAGCTACCATCATTCGAACTTGAGTACGAAACCCTTGTCGTTTTAATTAGAAGTGTATGACAACGTTTAACATTCTTACGACCTCATCTATTTCATAATTATTATTTACAGTAACATTTTCAGAGAATGTAAATTAGTCTATGCGAGGTACAGTTTTGCAGTACTTATCTATATAATTGTGTAGCTAGGCGAAATTAGAGGAGGCCAAGTGTGTCTCTTACATAGTGACAGAGGAGGCCAAGTGTGTCTCTTATATAGTGACAGAGGAGACTAAGTGTGTCTCTTGATTAGTGATAGACGAGACTAAGTGTGTCTCTTGCTTAGTGATAGACGAGACTAAGTGTGTCTCTTACTTAGTGATAGACGAGATTAAGTGTGTTTCTTGCTTAGTGATAGACGAGATTAAGTGTGTCTCTTGCTTAGTGATAGACGAGACTAAGTGTGTCTCATGCTTAGTGATAGTCGAGACTAAGTATCTCATGCTTAGTGATAGTCGAGACTAAGTGTCTCTCATGCTTAGTGATAGTCGAGACTAAGTCTATCTTATGCTTAGTAATAGTTGAGACTAAGTGTGTCTCTTGCTTATTGATAAGGGACTAAGTGTGT
The DNA here is from genome assembly GCA_949987775.1 of Aproaerema taeniolella. Classification (NCBI taxonomy): domain Eukaryota; kingdom Metazoa; phylum Arthropoda; class Insecta; order Lepidoptera; family Gelechiidae; genus Aproaerema; species Aproaerema taeniolella. Next base: position 2,054,842 of record OX465263.1, read on the forward strand.
CTCTTCCTCTTATGTGTTTAAAAGAGTTTTGTATTTCTCTTATTTACTTGATAAATATAGTCAAATAAGCTGTGAGATTACGTAATCAGTACATAAAAAGGGGATGTAGAATTTGTAGTTTAACCACCTCTTTATGTTCGGGTAAGCTCAGTTACTTGAATTAAGTCGGTCCTGTGCGCCATTAGAGGTTGGCCACGAACGCCAGTGAAAACAGTCAGTTTCTTTGTTGAATAAAGACTCTGTGTGTCGTCAAGATTTTAAAAACGACGCACAATTTAACGATACTTATTGGGAAATCACTATAATTTTATACTGACACAGAATTTATTTTCACTACATTATTCGACAAAGTTACTTAATTAAGTACTGACGGATATATCGTTTGTGACAAGAAAAGCAATATCAGCGAATCTTGCTCAATAAACTTATACTTAGCTGGATTGAGATTGTACGAGTTAAATTTTGCCCTTGTTACGAGTATTCTTTCGCTTGGGAACAGAATGAGTAGCTACTTTAGTATAATACCCGCAGTACATAAAAAAAAACGATTGTTATAAGCAGCTTTGATACTCAGTCAGTTTACTGTTTGAACGAGTTTAGTTACTACTTTAGGCTTACAAGATCTTGAAGGTCTTCAGGTCAGCTATTGGAATGGATATCTACTCAGAGGAGTGTATGATTTCAGAGTATAATGCTGCCCAGTGTAAGGTGAGATGAACGCGGCGATGACGATATATCAATCAGGAACGGAGGTTTCTCAATAAGTTACCCAATGAAAAAAAAGCACGCAAAGGAGGGAACATGCGCAGTCATTGGCCTACTTTGAAGAAAACTAGCGGAAGTTATCGTTTTATCAGAGTTTTGGTAAAAATCCGCATCAAAGAGATAGACTAAGTTTGATGCCCAACTTTGTTCATTAAAGAAAAAAAATTAGGTATAAGATCTAGCTTAACAAAGTTATTTAAAAGAAGAGTTGTACTTTAGTTTACTTTATTAAGTGGTTTCTTGTCATCTATCTTATATGTTTACCTAACTAAATTTATCAAATACGAAAGTGGTATAATTATGCTTTATCTTTAATAGTTCATTTGTAAACAAAGCAGATATATTGCGATTTCAACGATAAGTCACAACGTAAAGGTACTAATTTTTTGTATATTTATAGTATTGTCAATATATATGTTAAGAATTGCTCATGCGGCCGGTTTGGTCGAGTATTAGTGGCGCTGCCTCTTGCCCATGCGGCCTGGGTTCGATTCCCAGTCGGGGCAAACATTTGTGTAAAAAGATGTTTGTTCTCGGGTTATGTGTGTTTGTGTCTTGTCTTTATGTATGTTCCGAGGGACCCACGACACAAGGGAAAACCTTAGTGTGGGCTTTGAGTGTGTAACGTTAATTTAAGTTAATTTATGCGACCATTTTTACTATTTTATTGTTTACGGGTTGCAACAACATTCAACTTTTGTGAAGACCTGTAGTTTTCAGTTTTAGCCGTGTAAACATTTCGAGTTGCATTTGAGTTGAAAATCAGCACATCTCACGTTCCACAATATCTTTGTACAAAACTTTACTGAGTTAGTAGTAGCAGTACTGCATAGCTAGCATAGCCCGCGACGAACTCACGCTTCGCGTTCCTTGGATGACGGTGATATTATACTAGGGACACAGGTAATATTACCTAGGGCACTGCCCAAGGCTTGCTCGCCCTCTGGCGTTGTAAATTCGATATTTGAATGCGACGCATTACACTAAGAAGCACGTTGAACTTGAGCTGTTATTGAAGTCAATTATTACAGTAGAATATTTTCGTAGAATAAAGGAGTATATATACCGAGCATAGCAGAAATTTATCTTCAGAATAAGTCTTTTAGTTCAAGAGTATAATGTAATATTGTCAGATCAAACCGATGCACCACTCATTTAAACTACATTCAATCTATGCGACATCCAATAACGCATTCTAAACTGTTTTAAAACTTCATTTAAAATTACTTTCGGATGAGATTAATGATTTTGTCAATTCGTATTTATCATAGCTTGGCCGAATAGTTTGACCAAAATAAAACTCGTAAGCTTATAACAACACGAATGGTCATTTTCTGTCACATCCAATGTTATCGGTATATAATTTATGTAGATTTTACTAAAACTATTTTAAATTTCTGTCTTTGCCACGTTGGAAATGTGTTACTTGTTCAATGAATTACAGTCATCTGATTGCGTATTACAATGTCATAACTATTTCTTAGTTTTTTTTATTTACGAGTCCAGGATATAATATTTCGGGACCAACTGAAACCACTCGACAACCATACGGATTAAATGTTAGTGTATGCCGTTTGGCAAACTAAGTTAAATGCTTTTCTCAAACATATTTTTTTAATCCGAAATTAAAAGTGGGTACTCATGCCATGCAAATAAAAATTCAAATGTATAGTGATACTGAACACATTTCAAGTCTGCCTTTTCCAGTAACACATAACATTACGAATATGAAGGTGATAGTAAGTATTGCGTTCATAACAATCCGTAGTGTAACCAAAGCTGCACAAAAATTAACCATCTAATGACATACTACTCAATGGCTACGTGTATTCCAAAACGCGGTATCGAAGTGTTCCGACCACAGTATAAGTGCTACAGAGTTAGTAAGAATTCAGTTAAAAATTTTGCAGGTTTAAATTAAATGAGGTCATCAAGTTTCTTTCAAGTTGTTGATTTTCTTGTTGTCAATGAATGATTGTGCTACATGTGGTGTTTTCAAACTTCAAATATATTTATTGCAATGACGATTTTAATGCCAGTCAAGTTTCAGCATTACAGAACAATGTTCCTTAATAAAAATTTAGAAGTTAAATTATAAAAGTAAATTTATGAATAAATTCTCTTAACGTGCAAGACCTTTATAAATTACTAGCATCCCGCGCGGGACTTCGTTCCCGTGGGAATTCGGGAAAATCATGTACCCTATGTCCATCCCGGATAATGTAGGATTCGAATGGTGAAAGAATTTTTCAAATCGGTCCAGTAGTTTCGGAGCCTATTCAATGCAAACAAACAAACAAACAAACAAACAATCAAATCTTTCCTCTTTATAATATTAGTATAGATCCCACACGACCCAGAGACCTGTAAGAATTTTCATTTTGAATTTTGAATTGATTTGAGTTAGCACATTACTATACTAATAGGCGTAGTAGTTTCTAAGAGGTACCTATAACTGTTACAGAAATGTAAACAGAAGAGCGCCTTATAAGTAATTAACTTTTTCGTATTTGTACGAATCTCTTTACAAAAAAAAATGCAAACAAAACGATAAAAAACGAGATCACATCACCAAGCAGATTAATTTGCTTCGGTACCATTTATGTCCATAGGAATTTCGAAATCTTCCATGATTGGAAAAGCCCTTATTTCGAGTATTTAGTTCAGGAAGTAACATCTCAAGTAATGACATGCAATCTACGCAAAAGTGTGTACCTAATTTTTATTTTTTATTTAATAGGTGTACAGTACAAACAGTTTACAATTTTAAAAAGATAAGGACATAGTTTAATTAGTTTTTAACTAAACCATAAACCTAAAGTAGTACACACAGCATGTTTTAGGTTTTAACAGCGCAAAACAAGACATAAACTTCAGCAAATGTATTTTACTAGTGTAGGAGAAGTATCATGCAGGAGATAATTTCAAACTCTCGGTAATTTTTATTAAAGTATTGCGAAATGAGTTGTTAAAGTATTGCGAAACGGTATATCGAGGGTCAAATACTTCTCCATTAAAAACACTACTGTTCAAATTAGTCTCAGTGAGACAAATGCAGTCATAATGATTGTTAAGTACATTCAAATATAATTCTGATGTTTTTGATCTTATTCTATTAACATTTTGGTACATCAAATACATTATGAGATTTATAAAGGTGGAAATGTAAGCTATTTAATTAATGTTTATATTTTAATTCCTTGTGTTTTGTTACATAGTATTGATCAACAAAGACTTATCTTAATTGTGTTAGGAATAATCTAGGAATATAGTCACTACCTACCCACTTAATGAAGTATTCGTACGTTGTTTCGAAAAATGTTTGAGTGTTAAGTAGTGATTAATACCTTATTAACTTATGTACCCAATTTATTGGTAATTTAACCGGGTTGCGAAGTTTCGTTTCATTTGTTTACCAAAGACCGAGGTCATTTGTTTACCAAGGTCATAGCAGGAATATTTTTATAATTACTGATTTGTATTCATTCTTATTAGTTGAGGAAAACACAATTTACCGAATGTCGTGATTTCCATAATTGTTAAATATGGTTGTTGTTATGGTTAATTAAGCCTTTAATTGAAATTTGAAAAAATAATGTTTATTCAGATAATTACAATCCATTTTGTGTTATTATTATACAACCAAAATTTTGTGTTAAAAGTATGACCGCAGTTCATAAAAAAATTTGGACGTAAGTGATTGTTTAGATAGTATTTAGACCAAGCATTTATGTTTTTAAAACAGACTTTAGTTTAATGTCGACATCATCTATTGCACCAGTTTATTTTTAAGTTCATTTTAATTTGCAATACTAGCGATGTAATAGAAAGTCTAGATCTTTACAAATTTAATCTTGTAATTTTCGATGTAACATTATTTATTTGCAATGCCTTTATTCCCTTGTCTCTTTGTAAGTCTTAAAGTACATCATTTTATTGTATAGTATTCCAATCTATGTATTAAAATAACTATTAACTTAAACTCTTTTACATTAAAGGAAAAATATACATTTGTTTAAGAAAATTAGTGATAGGCATATAATGGTTCTAGAACCAAGCATAAACTGGATGTATTAGACAGTCGTCTTCACAAAATCACAAACTCTGATCAATGTTTTTACGTCTATATAATAAGATTCTCATGTGTATTAAAATTTACCTATGGAAGAATTTTAGAAATTAATTAACAAACTAAGGGAATAAACTGCTCAGCTCTAGAGATATTTTAGATTTAGTCTAAATTAGAAATTAAGAACATTTGTAATGAGATTTTTTTTAAAAAGAGCAACCCTTAGAGTTTCTTGCCTGTTCTTCTCGGGGGATGACTGCACCTTTGCGAACAGGCGTAGAGTCAGTAGGGTCAAACTTTGACTTATTTCAAGTGACATCCTAAACATTCTTTAAAATAGAACCATTTTGATTTCGAAATAAGTTAAAAACTGACTGATTGGATCTACTAATGCACCGGGAGGTTGCATTGTGTCGGATGGCCGAATGTCGTGATTCCTAATTTTCAATGTGTTTCGTGACAATTTTTTCTAAACATAGGCACAGTTCTTGGCTCGCGATTGGTAAAACGTTGACCAACCACGTGCTAAGAACGCCATTTTGAAGAAGGGAGTAAAAAGGGAGAGGGAATACGGCCGCTGGCCGAGCCCAAGCAGTCAGTTTTTAGCGAGCACACGAGTCGAACAGTTGTCTAGAAAGACATTATATTGTTAAGAAGTAAACCAAAGGTGTAATTTTACTAGTAGACAATTTGAAGAAATAAATCAAGTTTATCAAGATATACTGCTTCTTTATTGAGTTCACCACAGTATATTACTAATACTTATTACTATACTTAGTTAGTGTCCCGAGGGACCCATCACACACGGTGAATTTACAAAATAAGTGTGGACTTTTGAGTGTATGAAGTTTCTATAAACTACCTCTCATTTCTAAAAATTGATTATTAAAATAAACTCCGAAAATAAATTAGAAAACAAAATAACATCGTTGATGAAAACAAAGTCTTATTGACACAATTATTAACCCTCAATAAATTTGTATAGAGTTAACGACTACGTTTGTATATCTAGAGTTGTCAATACGTGTACAGGTGGGAAGAAAAGGCTTATATAGTTTTGCTAAGCAGCGGTACCGACGAACATTAAGTATTTTTGGGCGATAGTATGATTTTTTTACATTAACAGTCGTATTCATGATTAACAAAAAAATATACAAAAATATGTACACACGGCAACACATCAGACTACACATGTTGACCTACACAATAAACATATTAATCAATTGTTTTGATACAAAAAAAAATTGCGACATAAATTACTGCGTCGTTAGGTTTTCATTTAAACTGTTTTTTTTTTTCTGAAAAAGATTACTAATTAAAAGTTATACTTTTTTCTTATCTTGTAAGACGCTAAGAACATTTAAAAAGTCGCAGATAATTTCTTTATCTCGTCACTTAAACAGACGTCCGGATTTCCCAGCTGGCACCTCTTAGAAATGAGAGGCGTTAATTAAAAAATGCCGAGATGGTAGGAAAGTGGAAAAAGTGTGAACACTTCAGCGCGCGATTGTACCCGATTGTATGAAGAGTATTTCAGTAGTACTGTGGCATCGGCGCGGGTCAACCGCGGAATGTGTTGCGCGCTCTTTCCCTCTGTAAATAGTCTTACAAAAAAGTTCGTAAAATAAATCTAGTTAACTGAAAAATTTACAAACAAATTTTTGATACAGCAATACCTTTTTTAAAATCAAGAGTGAAGTTCGAATTTCGAAACGTGGCAAAGTTTGAAATTAGTTTTTAAAAGTGAAGTGACAGTGTTTTCTTTTTTTTATATATATAAAATGAGTGTTGCCATTTCTAAATGGCAACCAAAAAAAAAGTAATGCGATTGCCTTCCGTGGTAAGAATTAACGTGGATGTGTTCGGATGAAATGCACAATAATTTTGGGATGACGGTTTTTTAGTAGCATGATTTACAGGTTTTTACATAATGCAAGTAATGCTTTGCTTGGCTTCTTACCCCTGCTATGCTCATCAGTTTTTTTATTATTAGATTCTATCAGCACGGTTTCACTTTTATCTCTGTATTTATTTTATATTTATCAGCACGTAAACGTCCCCACCGATTTGCATGGGCCTACCTTCTAAAACTTTTGAATTTTTAAAGACGATTTTTTAATGTTAGCTTCATCTTTGTCTAATGTTTTTTTAATGATAAAAACTTTATTTTCTTTTTGACACTTCTGAGTGATTTCAACACATTTCAGATACAAAAAATATTTTATTTAATGCTTTCTCCGCTGGAATCAAGAGTATATACGGAATATGTAAAGACGATCATTTAATTTGGGCTTTAATTTAATCTAGGTTTTATTAAAATGATAAATCAATGTTTTACTTCTAAGTGATTTCAAATACAAAAAAAAATCGCAAGTAATTATGTTTCGAACCTTTGGACGGCATGCGTGAGGCAAAACATAGAGGCCCTCTAGACAGTTTACTCTAAATCTGTATTACAGAAAGAGACTTAAGTCTTAATCTATACTTAATTATTGCTGTCTCTTTCTCTCACTATCAAAATGACAAAGACGACTACTACTCAAGTATAGATCAGTCTGTGTCGAGTTCTGTAACGGACCTAACTGTTGATATAATACCCCTGTGGTGGACCCTTTTCTTATAATAAAACAGTTTTAGGTACTAATGCAACCCCAATGAGCCATTTTTTGTATATAATTTTCCTTATGAAACCATGTTCAGTAGGTAATTTCTCGTTAATTTCTATTAACAATATACAAAGCCGTGCGTGATCCGCTTACTGTGACCTTGCGTAAAGAGTTCCCAAAAACAAAACAAAAACTTTAACATGATGTTAACGAGTTTCAAAATTAATTAGAAAATTATCCTTTATCTTGAAAATAAGCTGATAACTTTTCAGTTCACGTACATTGGATGATTTTAAGTATTAAAAAATGAAGGGTCTGAAATAGCCTACTAAACTACAATACAATACAATACTCTTTATTGCACACAAAAACAAAAAAAAACATAAAACATAACATTAAATAAAAACAAATGTTCATGATGTAGTGTACAATCCGGCGGCCTTATTGCTATAGAGCAATTTCTACCTGGCAACCGGGGGGTGAAGGAACCAATACAGAAGGTGAAGCGGTAGACGTGCAAAGAGTAATATACCTTATACATATCTATACCTAAATATAATGACATATACATACACACAAATAAATGATGAAAAACATTGAATATTACATATATATATACATATCTACTATACATACATATCTAGACACGTGAAGAAAAAAAGAGAAAAAAAAAACGTAAGAAAGATGCTAACCACTAGTGGGTAAACTAAACCACTTTCTCCAAGGAACATACAGTTACGTAGGTAAAAATACGAAGAATAACTAAATTTTCCAAACAACAGTTCGCACAAAGTAGATAGCTAGTATTTTTTGCAGGCTACAGTGCCTATTAGCAGATAACTGATGTTCTGGTTTGTAGTATTTTTTGTTTTGGTTGATTTTCCAAAAGCGCTGAATCATTTCGATAAAATTTATATGGGACCGCCTCTGGAGTTTCTTTCGAACAAAAAGAGAATTTTGAAAGTCGGTCCATAATTGGCGGAGAAATCGATGAACATACATAAAAATAAAAATAAATACATACAGTCAAACGGTGAAGTCGGTAAAAAACGCCTTTATCAGCTGAATATCCTGGTGTGGATATAAGAAAAAAATAATAGCTACATATGTTGCTAAACGCAAAACTTCAGATCAACTGGACCATTTTTTTTATTGTGTTTGCAAAACCTACCGGGAACGAAGTCGGGACAGAAAGCTAGTAAATAAATAAATATTCTTGGACAATTCGTATCTAAGCAATCTTATATTATGGCTGTATTGTGGATGCTGAATGACTGAAAGACATATTTTAAAATAAACACCAGGACTGCTTTAATATGGTTTCTGATAATTAATTTCATTATGTTTCTTGGAGAAAGTTAATTAGTTCAAGAGGAAATTCGATCCCTTTTTAAAATTTCACTAAATAACTTGAGCATTCTACCACTGGTAAGCAGTGATAGCCCAGTTGGTAATGAGCCAGACTTGTGATTGGAAGGTCGCGTGTTCAATTCCTGGTGCGGGTCTGTACCACTAAATTTGTCTTTTCGGATTTATGTACGGATTTCTAATTATCACTTGCATCGTGATAAAATACGCCTGTCCAAGAAAATTCATTTTCGAAAGACGAGCGGTCCACCAACCCGCATTTAGGCCAGCGTGGTGTACTATGGCCTAAAATCCCTTCGTTTTTCGAAGAGAGGCCCGTGCCCCTCGGTGGGGACGTATATGGGCTGATGACGACAAATAACTTGAGAGTTTCTTTCGCATATCTATGGAAATATGAATTTTCAACATAATTTACTTGCCACACCAAAAAAAAGACTAAACTTGATTTTTTCAATTCAAACTTTATTGCATTTCCTGAATGCTTTTAAGGCGAATGTTTCAAGGATACAACTGCGTACAAAAACAATTCAATCACATCGAGTGACGAACACAAATTCCATTTTCTCAGACAGAGTTAAGATAGTACTAGCATATAGACAACCAAAGTGTGTGAAAGAGAAGAAAATCCTGTACGAAAACACAACAAGATAGAAAAAGAAAACGAATCTAATAATGTTGTTAGTAACCGGTTTTGAATGACAGGGTGGCAAAAAGCGGCACGGAATTTTCTAGTTCCCGGGAGTTTTTGAGAATTTGTGGGGTGTGTGGGGTATCATCTTAGTGCTCAAAAATCGTTAGCCTCTTCTGCTAGCGGTGCACCCTGCTGATCAACGGACGATGCTCTGATCTACAACCCTTAAAGGTTTTCTTTACGATATCGGCGACGTCGCTATTCTTTATTATGATACTGATCAAAATACTCTGACAAATATATCCTAGCATATATATCAAATACAATCGTATTGAATAATAATTAGGTCAGTTTTATCTTGTATTGTAAATGACTGTGGTATAAATCAAAGAAATGATTCTGGTTATACAATTTTAACAAGGTAAAAACAACTTCGATGGGAAAGCTAAGAGACGGATACAGCTGGGCTGGGCAGCGTTTGGGAAACTCCGCCGAGTCTTCACGTCACCCGTACCTCAAAGCCTGAAAACGAAAGTTTTCAATCAGTGCGTCCTACCCGTGATGACATACGGAGCCGAGACGTGGCCACTCACAGTGAGACTAGTTCACCAATTTAAGGTCGCTCAGCGAGCTATGGAAAGGGCTATGCTCGGTATTTCTTTGAGGGATCGGATTCAAAACGAAATAATCCGTCAGAAAACCAAAGTTACCGACATAGCCCGGCGAATTAGCAAGCTTAAGCGGCAGTGGGCTGGTCATATCTGTCGTAGAACCGATGGCCGTTGGGGCAGAAAAGTTCTAGAATGGAGACCACGAATCGGCAAACGTAGCGTAGGGCGCCCTGTTACTAGGTGGGGTGACGATATTCGTAAAGTGGCGGGCAGTGGTTGGAGGAGGAGAGCTGAAGACCGAGCTCAGTGGCGTGCCATAGGAGAGGCCTATGTCCAGCAGTGGACTGATACAGGCTGATGATGGAATTTTAACAAGTCAAAAGTGGTAACGCATTTCCGAGCTGTATAATCCTAAGTCTATGGTTTCACATCGAACTTTCTGGAGGGGTGTTACGCAAAAACTACACCCTTAAAGCCACAGAATGACGGTGTTTTTGTATTCCCCTGTATCTGAGTGACCTTGGACGTCACGATTGTTTTTTTACTGTCTACGGAGGCTGTGTTAAAGTTGTGGTAAAAGTTCAAGTGACGGAAAATGGAGAATATTTTTAACGGAAAAACATGTTTATGTTTTTTTTTTTGGTAAATTCTGCATCGATTTTTGAATTTTGAGTGATGTTGTTGATTGATGCTCTATACGTCTTCTTTTAATACGTCTAGATAATTAAGATATACGAAAAAATAATTTTGATCTCCCATACAAAACGCGCTATATACTGATGAAGTTTGTATGGGAACTCAAATTTTTTTTTCGTATTTTGACCTATGTTCCTTGGGAAATTTGTTCAGTTTCATGGACTGATGAATCACCCGAGAGTTTGAAAGAGAGATACCTAAAGCCCTGTATTTGATTAAAATTGGTTCAGCCGTTTAAAATGTATAAGCAATCGATTGTTGGGGGTGATACAATATTTTTAATTTTAGAGTTATAGCCTTACGGGACTAAGCACTAGGAAGAAGAAGAAGAAGAGTTATAGCCTTGTCAGGACGTATTAGAGGCCTACATGGGGAATGGAATTCCCTGCCTGCGTCTGTATTTCCGAGTTCATATAACCCGAATCTCTTTAAAGTTCGAGTGAATAGGCTTCTTCTGGGTGAGCTTGCTACATCCTCGACCGCATCTTTGCCCTTGGGCTAGATTGTGGTCAAGAGCGAACCCTTCTTTAATAAAAAAAAATAATAATAATATAACATCTATTAGCCTAGTCTCATATTCGTAAAAAAAAATTGGCCGTTTTTAACACTGACACAGATTCACGCTATACCAGCAACAGGACGACTTGTTTTTACGAATACTATATTTGGTAGATAATATAGGATACTGCGATTGAGGATATTGATTACTTTTTATTTGAGTTGCGAAGTTATGATTGGTATGGAGAAGTCTCGGCCTATTCTATAAACAGTGAAGAACAATGTTAATGCGCAAACTTGTTAGTCTGTCTTTGAACAATATATATGACTAGCTTCCTATCCCGTAAGAATTTGGAAAAATTATGTAGCATTTGTGTTAATCCAGGGTGTCAACTATCTCCTTCCACGCTGGCCTGGGAGTGAAACAAAAAAAAACTTAGAATATGCCAGCTGCCTACTCTTCCCAGGCATACTGTAAAAATCAGTAAGTGGGCGTGAGGGTCTTGCTGTATCATGGACGAGAGGCTGACCACCTCTCACCATTACACAACATGTTCCATCTGATAACCCTCGCTATTTGTGTCAAACGTGCCATTAAGTGTTTTTCTAGAACCACTGATGCTCTGCCTACCCCGTTAGGGATTACAGGCATGAGCGTATGTATGTATGTATGTCAACTATCTCCATACCAAATGTTATCAAAATTGGCCCACCCGTTTTTGTTTTTTTGTTTATTTTATATTATTTATTAAGACTTTTATTAAATGTCACCCTCATCGTGACACTCATAGTTGAATCTTAGCTTAGAACCAGAATTAATCCCTCTCTTCTAAATACTTTTTATATAAACAGATAAGCATCTTGGCCAAACTAGATTCTGGAAGCCAGCCGTTTGAGCGTAAAAGAGTAACCAACATCCATACATACAAACTTTTGCGTTTATAATATTAAGTAAGGATAGTTGGCTTTGCAGTAGTTCTCTCCTATTTCTAGTTTCATTTTTTTACCAGCCCATATACATCCCCACCGAAGGGCACGGGCCTCCCTTCGAAACATGAAGGGGACTTAGGCCATAGTCCACCACGCTGGCCCAATGCGGGTTGGTGGTCCACCAAATGAAGTTTCTTGGACGGGCGGGTTTCATCACGATGCTTTCCTTCACCGTAGAGCAAGTGAAAATTAGAAATCCGTACATAAATCCGAAAAGCTGAATTTAGTGGTACAGGCCCGCACCAGAATTTGAACCCACGACCTTCGGATACAAGTCCGGCTCATTACCAACTTCTTAACAGTTGTTTTTTTGTTTGAAAGCGGACGTAATCGAGATATTTCTTAGCTATATTTAATCAAAATTGGTTCAGCCGTTGAAGAGTTATACTTATAAGCGATAAATGTAGGGGGTATACAAAGACAATTATTTTATAGTTATTGGACCTTTTTATAATCCGAAAACGGTACGACAAAATTGTATTACCATTGCCTCCTACTTAATAGTAATACTAGAAGCTGAGAACATAGGGAGCAATGGTAATTCAAATTTTGAAGTGCCGTGCCGTGCCGTTTGAATTATAAAAAGGCCCATTGTGTTTTCCAATGTGTGCTATATTATGTTTTTTATAATAAGAATTGCTTAACAACAGAGATGTGGTAACCCGCTAAGTCCAATAAATGTAGACGAAAAAGTTTACACACCTAAAAAGCAGCAAAGAAATAAGCTTACCAAGTACTTCTGTGCTTAATAATAGGTAACAGCTTTCTCAAACTTTACTACTAAGAGATCAAGTTTAACAATAAACATGGATTTCACGACCCATTTCATTTCAATACAAATTTACAACGAGTCATTTAATAAAATACAATCTTCTACTTCAGCTATTAAGGTAAATACTATATTGTCTGCAATTTCCTCAGTACAAGGCCCCGATTCTATAACTTCAGCTAGTTGTATGTCGATGGAATGGTCGCTATTTTATCCGTTCGTGTGTGGATGGCCTCTGACTTGGTTTTAACGACTGTAGCCAATCGACAACAGCCGGGACCGACAGTTTAACGTGCCCTCCGAAGCACGGTAACACTCGTGATAAATTGCCACTTCGGTCACCCATCAGGTTCCCTGACTCTGTGTACGTTGCTTAACCTCACTGATCGGTTGAGATCAGCGAGTGCCACTGGGCTATGAGTGCTTCGCCATATGCCAGCAGAAAGTGCTAATGTCAGAAGCGTAGATATCTTTTAAAATAATCTGTGTTCGAGAGAGAGAGAGAGCTAAACCTTAATTGCTATCTCCTAATTCAATTACTTTATCCGTTCAGGTGGCGAAATTGAGAACTGTCCAAATTTCATACATCTAATGACGGCTGCTTTGACTGGTGGCGCCACCGCCAACTGAATTTTCTGTTGCAGGTAGTTTGCCACTTTACGTTCGGTTGGTGGTGGCGCTGCTGGTCGGGGTTGTTGTCAGTATATGAAAATTAAATAGTTCTCAATTTCGCCACCTGAACAGATAAAATGGCTTCCATTCCATCGACACACAACTTAAGTTACAGAATCGGGGCCCAGGTATTATCTTAAGTGGGGGCAATAAAATTGAATTAGGAGATAGCAATTAAGGTTTAGCTCTCTCTCTCTCGAACACAGATTATTTTAAAAGATATCTACGCTTCTGACATTAGCACTTTCTGCTGGCATATGGCGAAGCACTCATAGCCCAGTGGCACTCGCTGATCTCAACCGATCAGTGAGGTTAAGCAACGTACACAGAGTCAGGGAACCTGATGGGTGACCGAAGTGGCAATTTATCACGAGTGTTACCGTGCTTCGGAGGGCACGTTAAACTGTCGGTCCCGGCTGTTGTCGATTGGCTACAGTCGTTAAAACCAAGTCAGAGGCCATTGTGCGGTTTGAAAACTCTGACACCAGGGTTAGCCAAGTTCACCACACACTTGACTATACCTACACGATAAGAAGAAGAATACTGGCATAGTGCTTCTAATTACTATCAGTGATTTTCGTTTTTTTTATGTTTCAACAATCGTCGATTTTCCGAATGTATGCGAGTTAATGAAGAAATCATTATATCTATTGCCTACAATAAATTTGAATTCAAAACTACTTAATTATTTTTTTCCAGTTCATTTTTACTAGCTTTTCGCCCGCGTGGGCTACAGGGCATACCGTGCCCAGCTGTAGGTTAAATGTAGCCTATGTCCTATCCTAAGGTCTAATCCATCTTTGCACCAAATTTCATCAAAGTCGGTTTAGTAGTTTAGGCGTGAAAGGGTAACAGACAGACAGAGTTAAATTTCGCATTTATAATATTAGTAGGGATTTAGGATTATTGAAGCTAACAAAAACAGTACCATAATTTACCATAGTTCACCATAGTTTGATTATATCAAACTATGATTATGTACGGACGGCTGCAACTCAGGTTATCACACGCGTGCACTCTGTGTTGTTGTGATAAGAGCGGTTTTGCAATGAAAATGGAGTAACCTGATGCGCTGGCCTCTGTACCTCTGATTATACCCAAATCGCCCAAGGGAGGGTCTGCAACAAATCACGTTTGCCATAATTCATGAGTTTTATATGATTTGGTGCCTTAAGGGTGCCTACATCACAAATTGCCTGCAAGAGCGCTTCATGATAGGAATTCCTAATTACTTGGGACGAACAAAATGTTAAACAAAAGACGGTTGATTTATGGGGTGAGGCCAAGAAGTTTAGATTGTTAACTAATTACTGGGGATTTTGGTATAAGTAAAGATACTTTAAAATTCATGTTTAGGGATTTATCCAGAACAAAATAACTCTAAACAGAAAAAATGTATAACCCCCGGCACTTAGGGCTTTACCACAACAAAATAAAAATTAAAAATTTGACTATGTTTAAAAATGGCTGTATGGACATAGATTTCTTTGCCTTTCCTGAAAGAGATAAATAAACAACAAAAAAATGACATAAGTCAGTTTATTAGTGTTTTGATCTCAGATTAATGAAATCCATTCTGTCCGATGGATTTCATTAATCTGAGGTTTTGATGTTTTGTGGTCTTAGAATGGTCTTGGCAGACCAACAACTGTGGGAAGCATCTTGGCCAAGCATCTGGGCCTTCCCACAGTCTGCTAAGGCCAAGATGCTTATTTGTTTGTGTAAAAAATATGTGAAGGACAGGGATTAGGTTTTGTTTTGGTTATGTATGGCATTTTTGTGTCTTTTTTTGGTTTTCTATTTGTTAAGACCATGATGAGGGTGGCATAATGTCTCAAAACCCTCTATAATAAGTAAAGATTAAAAAAAGAATGGTCTAAGTTTGTGATAAAGCAGTTATTGCTTATAACTTTTAAATGGCTGAACCAATTTTCATCAAATATCCATTGAATAAGAACCACTTTGAATACGTCAGATTACAAACAAAAAACTGCATCGATATAAGTCCAATTGTTTAGGAGTTATGATGCCACAGACATACACACAGATTCTATACAGATACACACGTCGAACTTATAATACATCTCTTTTTTGCCGGAGGTTAAAATAGGAGCACCGAAGAAACATTTTTAATTACGTACTGTCAACAGCACGCCAGGTTACCAGTAACTGTCAAATTTCCCCAATGGATAGTAAACTCTAACGCGTGGAGATAAAATTAAAACTCGATTGAAGAAATTTGACAGTTATGGATAGCATGATGTGCTGTTGACCATGTACCTTCTAAGCTTACTAGTATTTAAATTCACCCTTTGGCTTTTTAACCTGTTATAATACACGTTAGAAACCGAACTCGCACAGAATTGAATTTCCTCCTAAATTTGCACAAGAGCAAATTACGGTCGAAATGAAAACACAAAAGAATCAGATGAAAGCATCTGCTCCTATATTTGTCACAAGCACATGCCGCAATTTATAAAAACGGAAGCTTGTTCTGTCCCTTTCTAACTTGGAAGGTGTAAAAAAGAGATATGCTTTGTTGAATATTCAAAAAGGTTTTATTTTAACGAGGTGCCGAATTGGAATGTGGTGGGACAATGGATTTTCCATTTTTTCCCTTTAGAATAATGAGCGAGGATTGTTGAATTACAAATTGATACTTTTTGTGCTAAAAAATTGGTAATATGGGTACCAACAATGTGTTTTTTTTTTTGGTTGTAAGGAGAGGACTTCTCTTCATCTTTTATATACACAATATATTCCATGTTATGGAATTGATTGCATTTTAGTGCTCATATAATCCGAATATCTTTAAAGTTCGAGTGAATAGGCTTCTTCTGGGTGAGCTTACGAGTACTACATCATTGGCCACAACTTGCCCTTGAGTTAATTGTGGTCCAGAACAAACCTGTTAATTGTTCAAACTAGTTATATTTTGAGGGGCTTTAATTTTAATCCCCGATAAAAAATACGTAATAAAAAATATAACTAAGAACCATCTGGTTCTTAGTTATATTTGATCAAAATTGGTTCAGCCGTTTAAAAGTTATTAGCAATTCTACCCCAGAAATATATATTTTTTTAGTTTTAGAGTTATTCTCATTTTATTAGAACAAATCCCTAAAACTGTTCTATTAAAACATTATTGAAACAAACTTCAGGTAATTTAACAAGGAAACCAAATCGAACCAAATCATTTGGGATTAGGAAGTCAATAACTTTGAATAATATAACGGGTATAAAAGCTTACGACACGGAATATAAATTCGGAAGTTTAACCAGTGTTTTTATCCCGGTAACGAAGATATAAATCTTTGAATACGCTTTGGAAATACAAAGTTTGCAAGGTTTAATTCTGTGTATAACACCTAAAAATTGTATGACTATGAGGTGACTTTAGCAAGCGAAATCTTAGAGCCTAATTCTCCTTATGAAATTGAACAACGTTCCCTAAGGAACCAATATCAAATCTCGCAAAAAAAATTCGAAATGCACAAGGAGAGGTGACATTTTTTTTTCACATTTGTGGCTGTGTTTAGTAAAAGGTACAACTTTCGGGGTAGTCAAAAGAGCTATTTAGAATAGCTCATCACACTAATTGTGAACCTTAACGACTATTACGAAAGTTGTGCCTTTCCATTTTCACAGTCACATTTCGACCTATGTTCTTCGGGGGAAGTTGCTAGTTTCCTGGGTTGATTTTAGTACGTTATTTTTTTAATATAGAGTAGTGTAGTGTTGTTTAATACTATCAGACCTATAAAACGTGGGAGAGTCAGCGCATTGGGAACTCATGCATTGCTGTGGGAAACAGGGTGAAAATTTATATGTTGGTTGTGACGTCCAATAAAGCTTTGCTACTGTATTCTTAATAAGTAAGTACACATTCATCGTCTTTCTTATCAGCATCTAAAGATGCGTATCTACTCATAGCGATATATTCCTATCGGGGTAGGCAAAGCGTCATGTACTTACAATATTGAATTAGCACTACGATACGTTTAAATTACATTCTGAGGGTTATTTAGATGGAACAAGAGTAAATTGATGATAGGTTGTCAACCTTTCGTCCACAATACAGCAAAACTCTCACATCCCAAATAATATGGTTCATCTGTTATGCTTAGGAAGAGTTTGCAGTTGGCATATTCTAAGTTTTATTTTCAAGATTCAAGATTCAAGACATTTATTTGACACAAAACACTACAACACAAAGAAAATAAAATAACATACAATATAAAACACAGGACAAGAACACATACAGGAGACGACAAAACAATGTATAATTTTGCTCTAGTGCGATGTCAAAAAGGACACAGCTCAGCATGTGTTGAAGCCGAGGCCCCAACGCTGGTTTTCAGCCGTACCCTTGGTGCGCGTGTGTACATAGCCGACGGACAAGAGTAATCTACTACCTAATGTGTTATGTATGTGTATGTGTGGTGTGTGTGTGTGTACTTTGTTTGTGTGTATGTGTGTTTGTAAATATGTGTGTTTGTTGGTGACAGTGTTCACACACAGTCCAGCATGGAAGTTCATTTCCAGTGATTTAAATCCGTGTTTAATCCCATCATTCAGTGCCCTTTGAACCCTTGTTATTATGAAAGGACAGATTGAATAAGACTGCTGGATACATTTCACAGCTTTGATTTTGATCAGCTCTCAAGATAAAACATTCCTTTTTTTAGTAATGGGTTTTTAGATAAGACTAAAATGTCTCACAAAGTAAAATGCGAATATCCGTACTGAGAAACTCACGTATATCGTAGAGTCTGTAAAAACAGTTACGGACTAGACCTGCCACGTAGTTTTCAAATCGCAAGTTAGAGTCCATAACTATGCCAAGATTCCGAGCTTCTGCGACAAGCTCTATCTCCTTGCTCTGTATTACAAGTTTAGGATTATGTAACAACATCGAATGCATTTGTTTTTTGGAACCAAACAGAATGTTTTAAGTCTTGGAAGAATTTAAGACTAATGAATTATTAGCAGACCAAACACACAAGCGATTCAAGTCGTCTGTAATTTTTTCAAAAGATGCAGTAATGTCATTAGGATGGAAAGACATGAACTTTTGTAAATCTAGGTCTGGTCGAGGATGACCATAATAAATATAGTTTTGGTCATTTTATTCTACATATTAATATATGCTACACACCAAGGTTTTCCGTTGTGTCGTGGGTCCCTCAGACCATATACAAAGACAGACACGTACACGTACATCCATGACTCGAGAACAAACATTTTCTTTTTACACAAATATTTGCCCCGACTGGGTGTCGAACCTAGGACCTGTCAATCAAGAGGTAGCACCATTACCACTCGACTAAACCTTGCCACAGCATACATTTTTATGGCTTTTTATCATTATTTTAATTGTTTTAACAAAATAAACATACTTTGCCCAAACAACAAAGTTTCAAAAAGTAATGAAATTACCCTTTCTCTATAAATATTAAAATGAATGAAGTTAACTCTACCGCGAGTGTGTTATAGGTTCCCTGGGGAAATTAAAAATACAATCAAGGTTTACAGATTTAAAAAATATCAAACGACACATTTTTTTACACTATGTAAAAAGGGTGAAAAGGTTAATAAATAAATGTTACTACACCCTTACTGAGTTCTTTTTAAACTTAGCGAATAAAGTTATATTTAAGTCTAATTAAAAAATAAGACGTTATTAATGTAAATAATTAATTTATAGTTCAGATTTTTATAACATTAAGTACCTATATTAGTTTAAGTTAAATTGCTGTGCCCTAGCAGGGTTCTACATGTCTGCTAACCTTCTTTATAACACCTGTTGTTCAATGTAGAAATGCAATAAAGTATTGAGTATTGAGTTTGTTTACGACAACATGCTAAAAAATAACAGTACGCTATTTAAATTAGCATTAACGTTAATGGATGTCTCTACTACTGATAGTATCTCAGCTCAAGCACAACGTCAACCAAATTCTTAAACGGCACGGCCAAATTGTTTTACCATTGCCTCTTATGTACTAGTGATACTAGAAGCTGTGAACATAAGAGGCAATGGTAATTCAATTACCATTTTGTCGTGCCGTGCCATTCAAAGTTTAAAAGATACAACAAAGCAGCAAGCGTAGCTCTAAATTAAGCCATAAGGACGTAGAGAAAATAAATTACTCATGAAATCAATAATGGAGCAGTTTCAATTTTATTTGACTCCTATTATTATGGCTTCAGCAATAAATCCGTTGGCTCCATGACGACGACGCGGCGTTTCAGTGAGATATAAACGATCTGCAAGCCCGTTTAACTTTCTTTATGTTATCATGAAACAGGTTTAAATAATAAACTGCCAAGGAATGGAATTCTCTGCCTGCTTTTGTATTTCTGAGCTCATATAACCCGAACTTCTTTAAAGTTAAAAAAAAAGACGCTTCACACTCAAAGGCCCACATTAAGGTTTTCCCTTGTGTCGTGGGTCCCTTGGAACACACAAAGACAGACACAAACACCCATGACCCGAGAACAAACATCTGCTTTTTACACAAATATTAGAGCGAAAGTTAGGCTAGGTGAGCTTACTACATTCTCGACCGCATCTTTGCCCTTGTGCTAGAATGCGTTTTTTTATTATTTTTAGATGGGTCAAATGAAAAAAGGCAGTTTTAGGCATCGTCTATGTAGTGATTTGATGTTTTGTGGTAAAGCAGCTGTAAATCTTAAACGGCTTAACCAATTTTGATCAAATATGTCTAAGAACAATCTCGATTACGTTAACTGTCAAAAAAAAAGGCATCGAAATCGGTACATTCCTTTAGGAGCCACGATACCACAGACAAACACACACTCTATACATACAGATACACAGGCACACAGTCAAACTTGTAACACTACCCTTTTTTTGTCGTGGGTTAAAAGTAGAACTTGACTACGTGACTACATACATTATTTACTTCAAATAATTCTCGCAATAAGCGGTTTTATTGCCCAAATAACATCTTTTCCTGTCGCCGCATTCGAACGAAATAGGTTTTATATTACCTACGAGATTGTCTTGTTCAATATTTTAGGCGAAATTGTGCCTTACACAAATCAAAGGTAGCGGTAGAACCTTTTTACGTGTTTCTTAGAAAAACAGCAATAACATTTCATACGAAATTTACTTGAGAGTTAACAAGAAATCAAATTGATAGAGAAAGTGTTTTTCTTACCCTCAAAATAAATGTCAAACGTGGCGTCAAGTGGTTTGAGAGCCACATGATGCGCTTCCTACCCCGATAGGGATATATGGCGTGAGTGTTAGTTTTTCTTGAAAAAAATATGCATGAAGTTGCGCTTTTTTGGAAATTAAAGTATGATAAGTGATACTGATTTGTCAACGTTTTTATAAACCAGAAAATTTCATCAAAATCGTTATATCCGTTTTCGAGAAACCAACTTACATATAAATATAAGGTTTTCTCTCTTACAGGATAGGACATATCGTATGTTTTTTTCTATTTCATCTATCCGCTTTAAGCGGTACCGTTTTTTTTTAATAATAAATAATGCCACACATTCCAGTTTCAATAACTCTTAAGTTAAAAAATTTTTATCACCCTAAACGTTCGATTTCTTATAACTTTTAAACGGCTAAACCGATTTTGATCTAAAACAGCTAAAACCAACTCGATTACGTCAGCTTTCAAACAAAAAAAAAGGCAGCGAAATAGGCCCATTCGTTTAAAGCAGCTCCGATTATCGAATTTCTGATTATCTACTAGACAATCAACTATGGGAATAAATTGCTCAGCTCCAGAGTTATTCAGATGTTAAGTCAATTAAAATTAGAAGTAAGAAAATGTATACTATGATTGACTTAAAAAGAGCGACCCTCGGAGTTTATTGCCTATTCTTCTCCTGAGGAAGACTGCACCTTTGCGAATAGGCGCAAAGTCAAAAGTGCTAATGCATTCAAGCAACATTTTATATGTTGTTCAATGAAATAAACACTTTTGAGTTTGAGTTTGAGATGCCACAGACAGACCTATACAAGGTGTTTAAAAAAAAAACGAAAAAAGAAATTCCAAAAATTTAATTTTAAAAGTCGCAACTCTAGTAATCAGTTGCACGGTTTGACATCTTTCAAAATGAAAGTTTCATATAATTAATGAGACATACGTGTCATATTTGTAACAGAGCTGCGCAATAAACTAAATTTTAATTAATTTGGAATTATCTTTTATTTTGGGTTTTTTGAAACACCTTGTAGATACATACACACGGCAAACTTATGATAACAGATGGCAATACAGGAACCCGAGCTTTATCTCGACCGCCGAGGTACTCAGTTATAATAAAAGTAATATGGCAAGCTTCATCAATATTTGTTATTAGCAGATGTTGTGTGATTGGAAATGGCTGGAACTAAATTAATGAGTCTCATTTGGGAAACCATGATGACTGGTAACTAATGAAAACACGTACCGGCCACTAAGATCCCCTAGTTCGATCCCCCAGGGGATCCCAGTGAACTAACATCCTTAACTGCCTTTGAATTTTTTTTATCTTGAACTTATTAAGTTTAATTTATTCAACGTTCTTCTATAAGTGACGTACTTATTCAATGAATTATTGTTAAACCATTTTAGGAATCTAGTGTATAATCTATTGGGATTGAAAATAAAAACCGGAAAACCAAATTAAAATAATAATAATAATATTTCTTCACAAAAATCACCTTAATTGCCTGGACTATAATTTTAAAATAATCTATCAGTATTAAAATTAACTAGAAAATAGTTTTCATTTATTTTCATAATTTTATTGCTACCTATCTTTTCTTAACTTTTGAATTTTTTAATATTTTTTTTGGCTTTAGATATCTCTTTTTCAACCTCTCGGTTGGTTAATCAGTCCATCAAACTTAACAACTTCCCCAAAGAACAAACATAGGTCAAAATACGAAAAAAAAATTAGATCTCCTCTACAAAATGCGCTATATGCTGATGAAGTTTGTATGGGAACTCGAAATTTTTTTTTCGTATTTTGACCTATGATCCTTGAGAAAGTTGTTCAGTTTCATGGACTGATTAACCACCAGAGAGGTTGAAAGAGAGATACCTAAAGCCCTGTATATGTCTAATATTAATATTACAATAGTTTCAGCCTTGAATCTAGGAAGGGGGGTGGGGGGGCACCGGCGGGCCCGGGTGATTGTTTCAGGAGGCGACCACAACAACGATGATTTGTTATATTTAATTTTCAATTTTTTTCACTTAGATGTTACGACCTCATCCACCCCCTTCCTAACTTTCATTCAGTGAAAACATAAGCCTAGTGGCAGAGAAAGTGAGTGACGTATAACAAGGCTTCCCCTTTTCAATACGCCGAAATCTTGTTTCTATCTATCGCCAACCAAAACGTACCTGATAAAATATTCCAAAGTCATCCGATATCTGCGTGTGGGTGTCGATTTCATCAGAAACCTCACAAGTTGATAGGGTCACAAAATACAAACGAATTTATTTCCTACTCCTTGTCAGGTAGTTGTAAGTAATATACTATGTTTCCGGTGTGAATGTCATCGTAAAATTTATGAAGTTTACTAACCATATTTTCTATATGTGTCACGGTGTATCAATAGATTAAAAAAAACGAAAATTCGAATGTTTTACTCAAGACGGTCTATCCTGATCTAAAGTACTTACCAACCAAAGTACTGTGTTTTCTCTATTATTTATTAAAGCGAATAAATATGCAATAACATAACACCCGCAACAAACAAGATCACAAAGTTAAGGAATCAAAAAAGACGCAAACGTTTTCAAATTAAAGTAAAGATTTACAAATTTTATAACAAAAGTAGAAGATGCCCAGGACGTCGATCCTGTGGAAATTTCATGAAATCTTTCCTTCATCCTTGTTTACGCTATAAAAGGAAACTTTATGTCTTACTAGCTTTCCGCCCGCGGCTCCGACCGCGGACTACAGGTTATAGCGTGCCCAACTGTGGGATGAAATGTAGCCTATGTCCTTTCCTAGGCTCTAATCTATCTCTGTACCAAATTTCATCAAAATCGGTTCAGTACTTTAGGCGTGAAAGACGGACAGACAAGAGTTACTTTCGCATTTATAATATTAGTATGGATTCCAGCTTTCTAGGCCCAAGGGTTTGTGCTGGGCGTTGAAATAGTTAGTGAGTCAGGACCTTCAATCCTTCTATCTATCTATCTATCTAAGGAGGGGACGCCCGTCAGGCACAGGCGGGTGATCAGTCCACTCATTTGGGACCATTTCACCCAGTTCCCCACAACAGCGCATGAGTTTTACCTCTGCACTGACAGTTCCACCTCTTTGAACCTACCCGAAGCTTTAGCAAACCCGATTATATCCTTTATGTTAAGCTCTTGTATTTGTTCTTCTTTTACCTCATCCATGCCTATTGTCTCCCATCTTACCAGCGCGTACATTGGACACTCTGTCAGGAAATGGAGACTTGTTTCCTCCTTGTCGCATTCTGGGCATGTGGGATCACTTTTTAGGCCCATTATTGCTAGGTGTCTGTTCAAAGGACAGTGTTCCGTGAGCAGACCCACTACAATCCTGATGTCCTTTCTATTTAACTTTAGAAGTTGCTTCGTCTTTCTTTTTTCATATGTCTTTAGGAAGATTTTTGCCTGGCGGCATTGTTTATTGTGCTTCCATCTTAAATTGGCTTCTTCTGTTATGATCTTGCTTATTATTCCTTTACTGATTTTACTTGATATAGGTAGCCTGGGTTCCGGGCCGATGAATGTCTCATCGGCCCCTTTCCTTGCTAGCTCGTCTGCGATCTCATTACCTATATGTCCTTCGTGCCCCGGCACCCAGGCAATGGTAACTTTGGTCTTTTTGGCTAAGGCGTTAATAGCCTCCTTACATTCTGTTACTAGGGCCGAGTTAGTTTCGGCTCTGTTTAGTGCCTTCAAAGCAGCCTGGCTATCACTGTATACTATGATGTTCTCTTTGTTTTCAGTGATCATGCTGTCTATGATTCTGACTCCCTCTGTAATAGCCAGCACCTCAGCCTGGAAAACGCTAGCGCATCTTCCCAGGTGCATGGTAACTTGGCCGTCTACCTGGTTCATGATGTATATTCCCAGTCCTGATAGTTTTGTTGTTTCTTTCCTGGAGCCGTCAGTGTAGCACACTATCTTTGGATCTTTAATGTCCAAGCTCCAGCTTTCTCTAGCTCCTATATGGATCCTGTATTTTTTGTCAAAGATTACTTTTTTCCTGATAAGGTCATTATTAGAAAGTATCATTGACAACTTCTCTCCATACTTTCCATCTAATATGGTGTGTCCTTTATCCATGAAGTTCCCTTTCCATTCAAGGCTTGACTTCATCCTATACCATTACTCCATAGCTCTCTTTTTAACTTCCAAGTCCAGAGGATGCAATCCCAATAATACATCTAAGGCAGCTGATGGAGTGGTTCTCATCGCTCCTGTGATCATTAGGGTTGCCAGTCTTTGTACTTTCGCTAGTTCATTCCTGTTTGCTTGTATGGTGGTTTTATGCCACCAGACAATTGCTCCGTATGTTACTCTTGGAATTATGATTGCTTTGTATATCCACATCATGACATGTGGCTTGGTACCCCAGGTTTTGCCTACAGCTCTTTTGCATTGCATGAGTGTGATTTTTGCTTTATCGCATTGTTCTTTTATGTGTGTGTTGAATTTAAGAGAGTTATCAATAGTTACTCCAAGGTATCTTATTTCGTTTGATACCTCTAATTCAACACCATCTATCGTAAGTGGTTTAAACTCTTTATTTTTCCTAGTTTTTGAGAACAAGAGTATTTTCGTTTTGGCTGGATTTAAATTCAGTCCCCTGACTCTGCACCTGTTCAGAACAGTTCTGATACCCTTGTTCATAATATCTCTCATCACTTTGATTACTTTTCCAGATACTAGTAATACTCCATCATCGGAGTACGGTTGCATGTATATGCTCATATCGTTAATCTTCTTAACTAGGGGGTCCAGCAGTAGGCACCACATCAGCGGCGATAAACAGCCGCCTTGTGGAAAGCCTCTCTTGGCTTTGATTTTGTGGGTGTCACCCCCCAGCTGTGCTATGATTGATCTATGTTTCAGCATGTTCATTATCCAACATGCTGCCTGTTTATCTATGCCTTCCCTGTTGAGAAATTCTTCAATTGCCGAGGTTGAGGCCTTGTCAAAAGCCCCCTCCACGTCAAAGAAGCATCCTAGGGCATGTTCTTTGTTGGTTAACGTTCTATCAATCCTTACTATCATGTTGTGCAGCGCAGTATCAGTAGATTTGCCTACCCTGTATACATGCTGATTCTTATGTAGGGGAGTAGAGCTCAACTCTATCCTTTGTCTTAAGTGTTTATCTACTAGTTTCTCCATAGTTTTCAGTAGAAAGGAGGATAAGCTGATGCACCTAAAGGATTTGGCCTCTTGGTACGACTTTTTCCCCGGTTTCGGTATGAAGACTGCTTTGACCATTCTCCAGCTCTCCGGTATGTAACCAGTAGCTATGCTACTCCTAAATAGTGCGGAGATGGTATCTTTGACTTTGTCACAACTAAGTGCACATTGCAACATCTTAGGGAAGATTTCATCAGGTCCTGCAGCCTTGTATGGTGCGAACGATGAGATGCTCCATTCTATATTTTCTGTATTCATGATCTCATTTGCCAATTTCCAATTTGGATTTTCATTGAGGATCATTTCTTCACGTGCGTATTCTACACTGTCTGGGAAGTGTGTTCCCAGCATGATCTTTAATATTCTTTTTGGGTCTGTTATGTTAGCCCCCTCTATCTTTAAGCTACCAAGTTTGCAGTGAGTGTCATTTGCGAGTACTTTGACCAGGCGAGAGGTCTCCGAGTAGTTCGTTATTTTCTCACAGTATGATCTCCATCCTGCCCTGTTTTCCTCTCTGCATTTGTGCTTAAAGTTGTTTCTTATGTTTCTATACTCGTTCCAGCTCTCGTCGTTGTTACGTTTGAGAGCTGTTCTGAGTGCTTTTCTCGTTTTCTTGCGTTATTTTTCTAGTGTTTTATTCCACCACGGTTGTCCCTTGCCAGGTTTAATTACCTTTAGAGGACATGCAGCTTGGAAGGCTTCTTTTAGGGCCTTTTCTAGTTGTGACGCCCCCATTTCTATCTCTTCCTTTGTTCTGTATTGTACTAGACTGGGTGTGCATGTGCCAAGTGTCTCAGCATACTTTTCCCAGTCTGTTTTCCTTTTGTTCCTAATTAGTTCTCTCCCTATTGTGCTACTGATTTGGAAGATAATACGTCTATGGTCTGACATTGAGTCCTCAACATTTACCCTCCACCTTTCTATGTATCTACTAAATTCTGATGTGGTGAATGTTATA
This sequence comes from Aproaerema taeniolella, assembly GCA_949987775.1. Classification (NCBI taxonomy): domain Eukaryota; kingdom Metazoa; phylum Arthropoda; class Insecta; order Lepidoptera; family Gelechiidae; genus Aproaerema; species Aproaerema taeniolella. The sequence continues at coordinate 2,081,876 of OX465263.1, forward strand.
TCCAGCACCTCTTGCCTTGACCTTGTGACAAAGGTGGGTGTGTTACCCTTGTTCACAACATCAAGGCCGTTACTAACTAGAAATTCTAGTAATAACTCTCCTTTCTTGTTGTTGCCTGTGCTTCCCCATACCTCGTGATGCGAGTTGGCATCACAGCCAACAACAATCGGGATGTTCTTACCTCTGCAATCTTCTGTAATACTCTCTAATTCTCTTGTGGGCGGTTCGAAGTTTGTTTCGCTGGGTATATAAGCGGATACCAGAGCCACTCGTTTACGATCTTTCTTCGTTAGTGGTACTGTAATTTCTGCCGCCACTAAGTCTCTGTAACATTCAGTTGCTATAAGTCCTGCTGTCTTTAGTCTGCTGCTTACATATATGCAGGTTCTGGGGTCAGACTCACCTTCCCGTAGGTAGATAACGTCTCCCCCCAGGCTGCCCATGCCAACCACACGTCCATTGAGGACGTATGGCTCTTGCAGCAAGGCTATGTCTATGTCATTTGCTACCACAAATCGGCACAGTTCTACCATGGCCTCTTTGCAGTGATGCAAATTTAGCTGAAGTATTTTTAGTGGTTTTGTGTAGTGTTTGTGTGTGTGTGTGTCCATGTTTGTGGAGTGTTCATGAGGTGTAGTGTATCTAGTGTGTGTCTAAGTGAGTGTCTAGTGGGCCGAGTGTCTCCCCTTGTTGGATCCCTTCCGTTGGCGCGGAGGACGAGTGTTACTCGTATCCCTCGCGTCCAACTTCTTGGGTTCGTCCTCGGTTTGACACTGGGCATCTGTGGTGTGTCTGCTGGCTGTGGTTCCACCTTCGGCAGCGTCGAGTGTAGGAGGGCGCTTCATGCCCCCACATACACACACACCACCTGAGGCTTCTTCCACGACCATTGTGTGTTCTTGTGGAGTGTTGTCTTCTTTCTTCGGTACAGGTACAGCTACCGAGTTCTTATTTTTAATGACTCTGGCTTGGACCTGCGTGGCCTCAAAACTGAGCCACACCTTCCCCGGCCATTCATTTACGACGTCCTGAGGGACTCCCACCATCAGGCGCTCTCCCAGTGGGAACGCTTCCCTGAGGATGAGAGTCCACTCAGCAAGCCGCAAACTTTCATTATCTAAGTTCTGTCCTACGATCAGTTCCATAGGATCGTCAGACGGATCATATCTATGCCCCGGCAGCCATATCGAGACTCTGGCCCTATCCAGTCTCCTTGCCCTCATCCCGACGCCTTTGTAAAGGCCAAAGTCACAGGACAGAAGCCAATCCCTTGCCTCTATCGTTTTCGGTGTCACCAGGAAAAATCCCTCGGCCACCAGACCCGAAGTTGCAAACTTTAGCTTCATACTGTCGACTTTGGCCCTTACAGCCTTCCTGATGAGATCAGTGAGCCTAGTTCTAATTTCAGTCTCCTGAGCATCGTCCATCCTGGCACCATCGTCCCGGTATATCGCGATGGCTAGATCGCTCTGCTCTCTAGCAGTCTCGCGCGGGCCTTCGGCCTTACCCTGATGGAAGCGCTTGGCTGGACGCTGCTCAGTGGACCCTTCTGTGCTTTGTCTTTTGAGTTTTACAGGCCTGGCTGGTTTCGACGTCGCAGTTGACGAGCCCTCCTCCCCTGCCACCTGCGAGGCCGAAACAGCCTGAGCCTGTGCTCTCCTCCATTTATACTTCTCCCTCTTCCTTTGGTTCTTCGTCTTTACTTTAGTGAAGTCGCCATCCCTGCCCCCCTCGGGGTTCGGGGTCGGCGTCCCTATGTTGCGGTCGTCATCCCTGTCCCCAGCTAGGTTCGGGGTCGACGACGCTGTGGAGAAGTCGCCATCCCTGCCCCCAATCGGGTTCGGGGTCGGCGACCTCAACAGTTCTCTTTCTTTGTCTTTGTCTTCTGTGAGGCTTAACGTTTTGTTAAGCTCTCTTTCTAGTCTCTGAATTTGGAGGGCCCTATCAGAGGGTGCCTCCGTAAGCGGTATATTGTCCCCCCCAGAATACGTGGGACTGCGCAAAATGCGGACGGATTCTCCAGCAGGAGATTCACTGCTGGTACCGACCTGGGGTAGTTCCTTTTTATATATCGCTTTATCCATAGTGAGTCGGTCGAGGTGAAAAAGATAGAAAAGGAAAGGGGATGATGATGATAAATACCTGCAGAATGTGACTGTTCTGCAGGCATTGGGAGGGGTAGGAATGTTAGGATGGGATGGGTTATGATGGATGAGTGGAAGAAGAAGCTCGGCATAGGTTTCTGTGTTTCTGAGGGAACCAGACCAATAACAGGCGGCAACCACGAGAAGGATAACCTGTAACCTTGCCTTGGGGATCATGGCGAAACTAGCGCTACTCCCAAGACCGTTTGCCAGACACGCCACCGGACAGATGATGTGAATGGGTGTACGTCTAACTCATGCATATGAAATGAAGCAAAGCGGTGCAAAGCAAAGCGGTGCTAGATGACTTAGACCTACCTTCAATCCTTACTAATATTATAAATGCGAAGGTAACTATGTCTGTCTGTCCGTCTTTCACGCCTAAACTACTGGACCGATTTTAATGAAATCCCTACTAATATTATAAATGCGAAAGTAACTCTGTCTGTCTGTCTGTCTGTCTGTTACCTTTTCACGCCTAAACCGCTGAACCGATTTTGATGAATTTTGGTACAGAGATAGATTAGAGCCTGGGAAAGGACATAGGCTACATTTTATCCCACAGTTGGGCACGATATAACCTGTAGTCCACGCGGGCGGAGCCGCGGGCGGAAAGCTAGTTTGTTATAAAGATAAATTAAGCCGTGTGAGTCCCCGGCAGAGTAGAATAGGACCACCCTCTTTCTTATCGAGATGTCGTACAAGGTGACTAAGGTAAATATGCAAGCAAGTTCATCTGCACACAGAGAAGGAAAACTCTGCAATTATATCAAAACCCTCGCCAACCCGTCTGCCAAGCGTGGTGAGTATGGCATTTACCCCTCATGTTATTGAGGGAGGCCCGTGCCCCAGCAGTGGGGACGTATATGGGCTGATGAAGAGAGCCTGGGAAAGGACATAGGCTACATTTTATACCACAGTTGGGCACGATATAATCTGTAGTCCACGCGGGCGGAGCCGCGGGCGGAAAGCTAGTTTTATATAATAATAATAACACATTTATTTAAATTCATAAGACACAAATGCCTGAACTATGGTCAAGGTTGAGGTCAAGAGTTGACCCATCTTATAATAATAATAAAAAACTAGGATATAAGTTTATCCTGTATCTCGGGCGAAAGAGGACTGAAATAACTATTCTATAAAATCATTTACAAAAGGTTTTTTTCTAATTTTAAATATTAATTGTAACAGTTACATATAATCATAGTAAACAAAAAATAATAATAATGTATATCTATCATTAAGCTCAAAATACTTACTTTGTATCTTTGCTCCGCGTTATCTAAGTCCAATGTCATAGATCGGAACGACAAAGTTGTATTTACATTACCTCCTATGTTCCTAGCTCATAAAGCATCACTAGGAACACAGGGGGCAGTGATAATACGACTTTGGCATTTCGTTCTATGCCGTTATAAAAGCATCCAAATCAGGGTAGAGTATGTTGTATGAAAGTGAAGTCAATTCTCAAACTGGGCTATCTCCCCTACAAACACGATCTCCTTTAATTCCGTCATTCAGAACGCCTTCCGCTATAAATAGGCATCCTCAATGTCATATAAATTCGCACAAAAAGATCACCCTTTTATTGCCACCGATAAAACACCCAGCTCGTTGCAGCTGACCCGTGGTAACCTCCTTTATAGAGTTCCTTCTATTTGGGATGTTTTACTGGGACAGTTACTATTTTCTATTCTGAAATTCGTATTTTGATTACATCCACCTTCTCTCCTTAAGGCGGAGATATTGTTAGAAATATTTCAGATGGATTACACAATTTATAATACCTTAAGGTCTTTTACATTTCCACCCTTCACCCACATTAAATCAACTTAAATATTGATTTAATTTTTTCCTCTTTAATTATGAACTTTCAAACGCGGAATAAGGTCGCGTCGAACAATGATACGATGTCGATTATTGGTTCCTTCGCCCTTTATTGAATTCTCAAATCAGTAGTCAATAGGGTAAAGGTTCCAACTTGACTGTAGTCTTTTCGAATCTCTATTTCACCGTAATACCTTCTTTTATTGGAGGGAAACCCTAGTTATTTGTAAGATGGCGTCACAACCGACATAATCGTTTAAACTTGGAACATGGCACGGCGCCAACAGATATGGCGGGTCAAATTCCTAGTGATAGTGTTTTTGAGGTTAGAACGTCGGTAACAGGCTTGACATTCTTTTGTTTTTCACTAGTTTTGGTTTTATTTGAGTTTTTTGAATGTGTGAGTTTCTTCTGAACTGATAAATTGCCAAGTCATGATGTGAACTTGGCATTTTCAATTTTTGTACTTCTTTTATTGTTTTTGACGTAAATATGTCTTTCAATTTGGATTCATAGTGGAGCGCAATTTAAAGTTTGATGATAGCAAAATCGGGGAAACGGTGTTTTGTTTCAGGTACATATTCATCATCTACATCCAAAATTTAATTATACCACTCGATAGCTAAAGAATCAAATAATTTGTAACGTTGATAAAAAAACACAAAAACCGTTGTTTAGAGTTTTACTTCTTTCTTAACCGGTTGTCGTCTGAGTCGCTGAAGTCTTCTTGTCCTAATAGGATTTCAAAAACAAACATTATCAGCATTTGTCCGAAACATCACCGGAACCGTTTTTGACTGGAACCAACTTCTGGCTGTAACCAATTTGTGACCAAAAAATTTTACAGAAAGAAAAATTTTCGGCGCGAATGGGACTTGATCTTACCCTCAGGGTAAGATCTTCTGGTGCTTTAACCAACTAAGCTATTGTGCCATCAAGTTAAGTGTCGAAATTTCTCATTCCTTTACTAAGCACACGGTAAGGCACAAAAACACAGTTGGTTATAGCACCAGGAGGTCTAATCCTGAGGTCATAGGTTCATGTTCCATTCGCGCCGAACATTTTTTTTTCCCTAAAATAATTTGTTTATATCCGTAAAGAGGTAAGCGTTTTAAAAATACTAAAGTGACTTGAATCACGTTTGTGCCGAAATCAATAATTTTCTTCTTACGATTTCTACTGGCAGAGGAGTAGCTGACACATTTTCGCTTTTATACAGGGCTTTAGGTATCTCTCTTTCAACCTCTCGGGTGGTTAATCAGTCCATGAAACTGAACAACTTCCCCAAAATGCGCTATATGCTGATGAACTCAAATTTTTTTTCGTATTTTGACCGATTTTCCTTGGGGAAGTTGTTCAGTTTCATGGACCGATTAACCACTCGAAAGGTTGAAAGAGAGATACCTAAAGCCCTGTATATCTTGTGGAATATACTTTCCATTGAAATTTTATACTACAACGTCTCACAGCAATTCCACAAACCAGTATTGCCTTGAAACCTTAATAACGTTCTATTGGATTACTGTTAGCGTCAGAGTTTCAAATAACTAATCGCATAGTAGCTTGTACATTAACAGTTTTATTAGTATTTGTTACCTGATCTCTTATGTTGGAGTGGCAATGGATGATAAATGAGTTTTATAATAAATGAAAGGTTTCACTTTATCGGGAAAAGTCGAAAGATAAATGAATATTTTTGTCTCCTTATTAATAAGTAAACGCTACACACTCAAAGGCCCATACTGTTTCCCTTTGTGCCGTAGGTCCCTTGGAACATACACAAATACAGACAAGAAAAACTATGATCCTAAAAAAAAAGTCTATTTTTTTCACTAATATTTGCCCCGAATGGAAATCAAGTAAAGAGTCAGCGTCACTACCACACGACCAAACCGGCCGTCGTAGTGACACAGGTATTGACATACTTGACTTGAATTTAATTAAGTAAGAAATATTTATTTAGTAAGTATAATATACACAAATAGAAAAACCAACTTCAAAATTGAAATGCCGGCAATCGACCGACCAAATTAAAAAAAATATTCATACAATTTTGAAACGATTGAAAAAAAAACTGTCAGAGATAGAAACTTTTCCTTTTATCAAACGATACAAGTAAAATATTATTGTGAGACTTTTAGCTAGATAAAATCATGTCAAAATGTCAAAACGAGACTGTATTTCGTAGTATCTAAACATTTCTCAGAAGTTCCATAGTACATCTTAAGAAATTGTGCCGAATTCGTCCAACGGTGATCGTCTCAGAAAACCATTGTTTAGGAAAACCACTCTTATCACAAATAAAATAAAACACATTTTACCACAATCATCACCAGAAGCATAAACTGCTGAGAGAGCCTCCACCTTGTGACGTCACCGTCTCGAAGTAGAACAAACACTCTTATCTTTCAAAACAAATGAATATCGGATATTGATTCCACCTCATATTTCCCTTTCAAAGAAAAATGAGGCTTATGTAGAAGGGATTAGAGGCTAGAGTTGTGTGTCTGGCCGTTGTTGAAGTAATCCAGTTGACTTCATATAGCCTTGAACCCGGCTTCTCTTGACCCGGTTGTCTGTCGCCTGAACTAATGTGGTTTCTGTACATTATAATTATGTTATTGCACACAAAGTATATGTCACAGGAAAATTTTAAAAACCTTTATACTACAATTCTACTTGTGAAATTATAATCTACCGATTTGCCAAGAAAAATTATAAATTTACGAAATATTAATGGCCGCCTGCGTGAAATTAAGTTATGTTAGGTTCTTTTAGGGTCAGTAAGGTTGGGTTAGGTTGGTTTAAAATATAAAAAAGTCCATGACTGTGAAAAAAATGGGGCAGTTCACAAAGTACCGAGAGTTTATCATCTAAGTCTAAGTCAAAATGACAAAAAAAAATGAAAACGACATTGCCAAATGGCCTTATAGTGTGTAACTTTTATTTATTTATTTATAGCATAGTAGAAGCAAATTTATACACAAAATTGAGAACTAACGCGATCCCTAATTCATTTTTCTAAGAATCATGCCTGATACGTCAATGAAGGATGAAATATGAGGGCGGGAACTTGAGATTGATGGTTTGCTGAAAAAGGGACTGGACGACGTTAAGACATCATTGATTTTACTTTTATCGGGTTTTTGAAAGGTGGAGCAATATTTTCTAAATTGTATAGTTAATTCTGCTAAAAAAGGAAATATTTCTCCATAGGCATGCCACTTTATCAAAACTCATTTAGTAATTACTAGTTTTCCGCCCAGGACTTTTTTATTTATTAATAATGGGTTCTCTCTTGAACCCATTCTAGCCCAAGGGCAAAGATGCGGTCGAGGATGTAGCAAGCTCACCCAGAAGAAGCCTATTCACTCAAACTTTAAGGAGATTCGGGTTATATGGACTTGGAAATACAGACGCAGGCAGGGAATTCCATTCCCTAGCAGTGCACAATATGAAAGATGATGAAAAGCGCTCAGTGCGAATCCGCGGGATATCAACAAGACAGGGATGGTACCCAGCGGTGCGTCTAGACGTCCGATAGAAGAATGGGGCAGGCGGAATGAGCTCATGCAGGACCATGGGAATTCGGGAAAATGTGTTAATTCAGGGTGACAGCTACCTCCACACCAAGTTTTATCAAATTCGGTCCAGCTGTTTAAGCGTGAACTTCACAAACTTTCGCTATTATAAAATTAGTGTGAAGTGTGATAACATTAAACCCCAATTATAACAATAACTTTTATTTAAGAAATTCAAAATGAATTTATCTGTCTAAATTCATTTAAATTTCTTAATAATAGTTAATTGTAGGTGTAATACTAAACTTGTAATAATTTGGTTACAATAAATTAATTTTGAATTTGACAAGATTCCGGTGCATAAAAATCTTTTTCAATTTTTTGTTACTTAAAGAAGTAACAAGAAAAGAAGTAGAAGTAGTGAATTTTGATTGTTAAAGAACAATGGTAAAAATATTGCACAACTATAGCTAAATAGATCTGTATATGGTTACGGCGGGTTACGCTCATCAAGACCTCACTTATATATAAACTTTAAATTTGAAATTAAACTTGAAATTTATAATAATTTCACAAAGACAAACGGTAACCTTTTTTCTATATCTATATCTATACTTATACATATTATAAAGAGGAAATATTTGATTGTTTTTTGTTTGTTTGCATTGAATAGGCTCCGAAACTACTGGACCGATTTGAAAAATTCTTTCACCATTAGAAAGCTACATTATCCCCGATGGACATAGGCTACATAATTTTCCCAAATTCCCAAGGGAACGAAGTCCCGAGCGGAATGCTATAGTGTGATATAAATGTCCTCGGGATATAGATCTATAGATCTTTAATTTTGTGCAAGTTAAAGAGATTGTTTTTATTTTGTTTTCATTTACTTAATTTTTTGTGTTCTACTAATTTTTCTTTATTTTTAACTTCCTTTTTGTTTTAAATCATTTAATTTTAACAGATCTGTTAAGAAATCAATAGTGCATGTCGTTATCGCCTATAATTATTAGAGTTGCAATTAAGCTAGTTTCATGATTGTATATGTAGTTTTAAGTGTTGTTGTTTATTCTGTTGTTGATCTAATAAATAAAATAAAAATAAAATAAAATAAAGACTTACATAGTCGTATTAAGATACATATTTTCTTACATAGTCGTATTAAGATAGTCGGTCAAGATCACTCTATGCTTAAGAGAGCATGTTAAGCCATGTTGGTCCCAGCTGCCGCTGATTGGTGGCACCCATTAAATTAAATCTGAAGCCATTTGTCTTGACAGCAACGTGATTCGTCTGTGATGTCTACAAGCTTAGACACTACTAGGTTTTCAGGATTCTTGAAGCGCTCGGAGCCCAGTGGCTCTCGCTGATCTCAACCGATCAGTGAGGTGAAGCAACGTACATAGAGGCAGGGAACCTGATGGGTGACCGAAGTGGCAATTTACCACGAGCGTTGCCGTGCGAGGGCACGTTATGCTGTCGGTCTCGGCTGTTGTCGATTGACTACAGTCGTTAAAATCAAGTCAGTTTTAACCGTGTGGTGATCGGTTGAGAATAACACCACCCCATCTCTTTCCGTGGGTGTCGTAAGAGGCGACTAAAGAAACAAAAATAAGACCTGCCTCCTAGTAATCCATCCCAGGCAACGACACTTCATTTTTTTCTGAATCTGAGGTGTCGTCCTATGGTCTCATTCGGTGTGGTAGGCTCTGTAAAGGGCCGTCTGGTTCGCGACCACCCTCCTACCGAAGTCCGACGCCAAACAGCTTGCTGTGTTCCGTCGGTGCGTGGGAGTACCAGTGCCTTTATTGGCATTTTCTGGGTTAACTCGCTCCATCGTCGACCTCATCTTTGACCTTATGGTCTAGATTGAGGTCAAGAGTTAACTCATCTTATAAAAAAAAAATAGTCAGAGGCCATTGTGCGGTTTGAAAAGTCTGACACCAGGGTTAGCCAAGTTCGCCACACACTTGACTATACCTACACGATGAGATGGGATAAGAGGATTCTTGAGATGGATTCAGCTATCATACTCAAGCATACACTCATGCCTATGTGGTTTGTCTAATTGACGCCATATTTGGTACACACTCTCAGAATAATTAAATTACTTTACATATATTACATATGCTTACGTCTATAATCCCTAACGGGGTAGGCAGAGCATCAGTGGTTCTAGAACCACTAGATGCCACGTTTGACACAATTTGTGAAGGTTGTCAGTTGAAGCACGTCGTATAATGGTGAGAGGTGGTCAACCTTTCGCCCATTATACAGCGAAATCCTCGCATTAAATTATTTTTGGCACATGAGTGAAATGGTAATTATTTTCAAAGTGATAATAGGTTGTTGCCCTTTCACAATGGGTTATCTTTAAATAAGTTTGCGAAACTTTAGGGGTTTATTTAAATTTAATTCTTTAAAAAAAGTTCAACCTCTCATGCCTAACGCTCAACAACATTTTTTTCATATTTTTAACTATTTTTTTGGGAAAAATGGTTTAGTTGTATACAGGGCTCTAGATATCTCTCTTTAAACCTCCCGGGTGGATAATCAGTCTATGAAACTGAATAACTTTCCCAAAACATAGGTCAAAACACAAAAAAAAATTGAGTTCCCATACAAACTTCATCAGCTTATAGCGCATTTTGTATGGGAGATCAAAATATTTTTTTCGTATTTTGACCTATGTTCCTTGGGGAAGTTGTTCAGTTTCATGGACTGATTAACCACCCGAGAGTTTGAAAGAGAGATACCTAAAGCCCTGTATAAGTAAAAAACATTACTTACTAATTTAAATCCATTTAATATCATCTATTTTAGTTACAAAATAATATTGAAAAAAATTTGAGTCATTTGACATCTAACGTCTAAATAATAGTCCTTAAGGAATATTCACGGCTAAGCAGGTAAGCGGGACTTAAGTAGGTAATAGTCAGGAATGTAATGAGGGGAACTGACGAGGGTAGGGAGCAGATGACACGGGTTAAATCCTAGATGTGAATAGGAAGGAAATTTTAACTTTGAGGGAATTTTCCCACTTCCTGTTCTAGTCCCTTGAGCGATGAATTTGTGGGTCACTTGCAACATATACCTATTTTCGAAACAAAGGATGATGGGCATTTTGGTATCGGTATTAGTATGGAACTTGGTACCGGTACCAATTGAAATAAATGATACATCTTTAAAAATATAATTTTCTGTAGAATAAGAATAACCGGAGCGCTAGCTGTGATTCATTGTCCAATTAGAGTAATCCTGCCTTGAAAGTTATTTATTTTTCATAATTTAATCATTTTAACTGCGACATTATTCTTCATTTTGGCATAGTATTTTTATTTATTATATTAATTATAAATGATCATCACTAATTATTAATTTTGTTACACATTAAATGAAAAAACCTACTTTCAACTTGTTTGATTTACTGCGAGAATAAACAACCAATGATAATAATTAATGATGATTATTTATAATTAAAATAATAAATAAAAATACTATGCTAAAATGAAGAATCATGTCGCAGAAAAATAAATGAAAAATAAAACTTTCAAGGCAGGATTACTCTTATTGGACAATGAATCAGGACTAGCGCTTCGGTAATTCTTATTCTACAGAAAATAACCTATTTAACGATGTATAATTTATTTCAATTGGTACCGGTACCAAGTCCCATACTAATGTGCCCATCATCCTTTGTTTATTTGAGAATATACCTTTCTTAATACCTGTATAAAGTGCTGGATCCTCACTCATTGATTCATCAATGCCTATCCAAAACCGTTGGACCAAGGAAGTTAAAATTTGATACAAAGTTTCCATTGACAGCTTGGGTGGGAAATAAGAAAGGATTTTCTTAATTACAATGGGAACAAACTATGTAATATTTTTTTTCAAATCTCATACAAACTGATTGCACAAGTTGTTCCGAGCGGAAAGTTGTTAATTCACATTTTTTATTTATTACAAAAAATTGGTTTGCTCTTGAACTTTGATGCCAACGCAGATCTTTTTTGCGTGCCATTTTCTTTTTAATCAATTTATATTTAGAATTTTATAAGTTTTAGTTTTATGATATCATATTTTGATACGTTGAACCGCATCTTTAATTGGTAACAACCGCACTCTAGGTCAAGGGGGAAGATGCGGTCGAGGAGGTAGCTGATTCAATTCCTTGCTAAATAAAATTAAAAGTGACCCAATATATTTGTGAGTTTATTTATGTGTTCGGTCTGATGAATTAAACCTAGATTTAAGAATAGAATAGAATAGAAAAAAAACTTTATTTTATAGGACATTCAGGATGCCACTTAAAACAAGATATTCTGACATTTGCCTTCCAGTATATATATATAATATTTTATATGTAAAAGAAAAATAAACAAATGTTCAAGAAAAATTGTGATAGAAACAATGTAAACACGCAAAGATACATTGAATTTACTAGACAGTCGTCTCCACTCGCGTGGACTACAGGTTATATCGTGCCCAACTGTGGGATAAAATGTAGCCTATGTCATTTCCCAGGCTCTACTCTATCTCTGTACCAAATTTTATCAAAATCGGTTCAGTAGTTTAGGCGTGAAAGACGGACAGACAGACAGACAGAGTTACTTTCGCATTTACAATATTAGTGAGGATTTATACGCTTCTATAATAAGATTCCCATTAGTATTCAAAACTTACCTTTAGAAAAATTTAAGACAACAATTAAGCAAAAACTAAGTAAAAGAATTTCGGATTATCTGTTAGACAAGCAACAATGGGAATAAATTGCTCAGCTCCAGAGTTATTCAGAAATTAAGTCAATTAAAAGTAAGAAAACTTATATGATTGACTTAAAAAGAGCGACCCTCGGAGTTTCTTGCCTATTCTTCTCCTGAGGAAGACTGCACCTTTGCAAAGAGGCGAAAAGTCAAAAGTGCTAATGTAATTCTCTGTTTTGCTGATGTAAATATATCACTGTATTGACGTTTTCAAGAAACATTATTTTATATATTCAATGAAATAAACACTTTTGAGTTTGAGTTTGAGTTTAGAAGCTTTTTCCTTGTAGAGATTCTGACAGAACATCAATACTTTGATAAATTATTACTGATCTTTCAGCCGTGTCTTTTATAATTCAGGAAGTGAAAGAGGGATGGCAACAAAACGGCGCTTTATACCTTTATTTACACGTTTCTGGTATCGGGTTAGGCAGACCATTAAGTGATCGATCATATAGAAACGTAGAGTCAAAAATTTTTTTTGAAGTGAAAACTTCTTTAACGGCGTTATGCACTTTGAAGTTTGGGTAAAAAATGTTAAACTCGCGTCAGGGTCACGTGTCTGTCACGTGATTCTGATTGAAAATCCGTAAGGTGGAGGGGTGTTTAATAAATATAGGAAATGAAAACTGCAAAAGTCAAGATGTCATTCGGTGTCAGCATAGAAAAAAATTAAATTAAATATAAATGCACAATGTTAATGTTCAAGTTTTCACTTCTGCCGGCAGGCACTCCCGGAGTGCAACCCGAACTTACAACTATACGACTAAATGAGCCAAATATATTGTAACTATTGTTGAAAACTTGGCAAATTACAATAAATTACCCAATTGATGATTTATGGTGTATACTTTTTCGATATCTGGATCTGGGCAAGTTTTGGAGTTCTAAGAGCCGTTTTGATTTTATTCTCAACCGAGAATCAAACCACGAACCTTCAATCCAAAGGTACTACCATGAACCAAACTTATGGTTACGTGTGACAACACACCGCTGCAAACGGCGTGTTTCCTGTTCAGTTCTAAACTTCGGACCCTTTCCAGCAGATGTCTTCTGGAACATTCTCGAACAATCTGGAACAGCTGTTGGCAAGTCGTTTGTCTTCTCGCTATTGTATTCCGTACGGGCGTTTACGCGGGAAATGAATAAATGGGGACTTTAAATTTTAAGGACGATTTTTTTTTATAAATTAATATAAATTTAGGTTAAAGTTCCAATTTTGAACGTTTACTCTCGATCACGATTCCCCCAACTAAAATCCAAGATGGCGGATATGAAATTTTCTTATGGCGGTTGGCAGGTAAGATGCTTGGTGACGCTTCGGGCTTCGCCCTACGCGGAGCTTGGCCTTCGGCCTCGCCCTATACTTCCCTAACAGCACTCCGGTACATGCTATTCCGTTATCACTAAAAATATTACTGCTCTATATATTATTAAAGACCTTCAAGGTTTTTTTTCAATGAACATATCGTAATGGGTTCTTAACAACATTATTGTTGCACTTGCATATTTCTGAAGTAAATCTTAAAATAATTTTATAGAATTCAATGGTTGAGCGAAACAAACTTTTATAATCTTGCAGAATATTTTGATTATCATATAGTTTGACATTTATTATAATTTGTCATTCTTTGACATTTATTGAATTTAACTTGACATATTGTATACATAATATTATTTAATATCTTGACATTTTTCCTATATTTTTTTAAAAATATTGTATGATTTAAATCTGGGTGGAATGATTTCAAAGATAGTTTCCAACGAGTATAGCAATTTTTAATTTTATTGATTGTATTATTATTTTTTGAACTATCTATACTAATATTATAAAGAGGAAAGATTTGATTGTTTGTTTGTTTGTTTGCATTGAATAGGCTCCGAAACTACTAGACCGATTTGAAAAATTCTTTCACTATTAGAAAGCTACATTATCCCCGATGGACATAGGCTATATTATATTTTCAAAAAAATTTGGGATCCTTACTGAAACTCAAATAATGTAACCCAAGGTGTAAAAAAATTACCTAAAATATTATTTACATTGCGTGCGCTGCGTAAACTATTGATGATAGAATAAAATAATGTACTACGACTTTGTAGAACACATAAATATCTACAAAAATTGTTGCAACAGCATATGTCTAACTATTATAGTTATGCCACAATATGTGTTCTTTTATTTTAAAAATGTAATTGAAATGCCGCCCGCTATAAAATGCTCTATATTTGTATCTTGGTATTAATCCTCTTCAAAATAAATTACTTCATATTCAAGACTGCTTCAATATCTTTATACAACTTTTTGAATTATGCCATTCGGACATTCCATTCAAAAGATATCACGAGTTTAAAATGTAAGTATTAGAAAAAAGTTTCGTGGTCGCCGCTCATCCTGCTCAGCTAGCTAGCTAGGCAGCACCTTATGCGATGTAGGCGTCACTGGGGTACAAGCCGTACGGGCAGGGAGTGAGTATCAATAAATGAAAAAAAAAACTTCAGAAAGTTTAATAATATGTTATAGAATCAATCAATATCTATAGTTGTGTATGCTGTATGACAGCAATGCAGACTGCTTTTTCAGTCTCGGTGGACATTCCCTCTACTGGTAATTTAGGTCCGTATTACCTAAATTACCAAGCTTGATCTATACTTAAGTATTGATTGTCTCTTTCTTTCACTATTAAAAACTGCTGCTTAAGTATAGATCAGTCTGAGTCGCGTTCTATAATACGGACCTTAGATGCACATTGCATAAGTGCTCAGAGCAAGCAATTAGAATACCCTCTTCGTATATGATAAATACTTCAATAAGTCTACCTATATGCTTTTTTAGGTTTCAAACATTTATTTATGCATAACTTAATTGAAAGACTTAAATTTAATTTCTTAGGTAATAAGCATAGCCAAATACAGATTACTCTGGATTAGCAAATATTCGTTTGTTTAAAGGTGTTTTTATATATATTACAAACATGATTATTTTATTCAGCTTACGTCTTTAGTAAGTAAGTAATTCAAATCAAAAAGTTGTATTTTTACAGCATCATTGTATTCTATGTATACCTTTCTGCAGCTTTCTATGTAATACCTATCAATGTCAAGTGTATAAGACCTCAACTTTTATTTGTTTAGTTAAGAATCATCAAAATGGCGATGAACTTTACAGCACTAAGGAAGGTTTTTTCTAAATTCTACCCCTAAGGGGGTGTCATGGGGATTCAAAGTTTGTATGGAGAAAACAGTTTTTGGCACATTTTGACTCAAAACTTCGTCAAGATATACCTCGAAGCAAATAAACGGACACGTGTTTCGCTATTTTTCAAAAATCATTCCCTAAAGGGTCAATAAAAGTCAATAATGAAACGGGTGACTAAAAGAGTTCTTTGCGCGAGCGAAGCCGCGGGGAAAAGCTTGTTTTAAATATTTGCATGCCATACTATTGGTGGATTATGAGACACATTTATTTTAAGTTAGATCATTGTAATTACCATTATCCGTGCAAATAAAGACATTTCTATTTCTATTTATATTTCAATAGTTAATGAGAAGTGATTCAAAACGTCCATGCTGGACTAGGAGTGAAAGAAAAACTTAGAATATGCTAGCTGTCTTCTCTTCCCAGACACACTGTAGAAGCCAATAAAAGTGGGGCGTCAGGTTTTGCTGTATCGCGAGCGAAAGGCTGACAGCTTGTCACCACTATACTGATTTTCATCGATTATCCCTCAGAATATTTGTCTGTCGTATTATGGATATTATCAAAAGTTTCTTAATCAAGATTCTTAAGTAATTCTTCTCAAAAATATGTACAGCTTTTTTAAGAAGTCAATAATTAATATTAATAGCTAGCTTTCCGCCCGCGGCTCCGCCCGCGTGGACTACAGCTTATATCGTGCCCTACTGTGGGATGAAATGTAGCCTATGTCCTTTCCCAGACTCTAATAGATCTCAGTACCAAATTTCATCAAAGTTGGTTCAGTAGTTTAGGCGTGAAAGACGGACAGACAGACAAAGTTACGTACTTTCTTATTTACATATTAATAAAAACAAGGAGTGAATAAAACTGAAAAGAATGACTAAACCTTTTTAAAGAAGTCAATACCTAATTAATAATAATGAGTGATTAAAACTGAAAAAAAAGAAATTAAAAAAATGACTACTGTTTAAGCTTGACTAATTAGTCCCTTTGTAATTCACATTACGACACGACGACATCGACGAATGAAAAGATGGTGATTGTACCACATTGTATTTTGTACTCTCTGCGAATGTCATAAGGATGAAAATTGTATATCTAATGTCAATTCTCAAGTAACACGTTTTCTTTTAAGCGAAATGAATGTTATGGAATCATTAGGAGTTACCTAATTAACGATCCCAGAGAAATGATTAATTAATTTTGCCTTTATTATTTATATTCATAACATTCATTAAGTATATTATATTCTTCATCGCCGAGTTCTTCCTTGCTGGACTGGGAGTGCTACGAAAAACTTAAAATGTGCCAGCTGCCTACTTTCCCTGAAATACTGTCATCTTTTTCTTCTTTAACTTATGATCACCCATTGCTGAGTGTAGGTCTCTTCCATTGTACTCCACTCTCTCCGATCATGAGTCTTTCGCATCAAGTTCTTCCCTGCAATCCTGGCAAGATTGTCAGCCCATCTCATCGGTTATTGTCGCTTCTACGCCCAGTTTGAGGTCTCCACTCTTGCACTTTTTTACCCCATTTCTGATCATAATTGGACCAGGCAGCGTAGTGGACTATGACCTAAATCCACTTCGGGTTGGTGGACCGAGCACCCTTTGGAAACGAATTAAGTACGTGAAAACACGTACTTCATAACACTTTCACAGCCAGGCGTTTTAAATGCGGTTAGAACCGGTACGCCAGCGATTTTCGCCTTGTTTTGAAATATCATAAAATTTAAAGTATAAAAGATAGCTATCTGTTTCTTAAAATATATGTAAGATTCATATTTATATGTATCAGAAATCCAAAGAAAAATATATTTATTTGAATTTTTATTTATTACTAATTAATGAAAAAACACAAAAATCTAAAAAAAAATCCCGAAATCTGATAACGGGAGGGTGACGTGATCGGCGAATGAAATCAAAATCGCCATAACGTGACCCTAACGTGATTGGCTGATAATAATAATAATTTTGTGGAGACTTAGGTTCTGGGTACAAAAAAAACTTTTTTGTGTTTTTTTCTGCCTCCTTCACACTTTCACTTATCGTTTTTTTTTCCTTTTTATCCTTTGGCCAGGGCCAAACCGCCTAAAAACCCAATCTTATCAATTTTATGAACACTGATATTTTCGTTACTGGTTTATCTTACGATTTAGTTCATACGAGGCACATTTCATTTTACGTCATCTTAAAACGAAAAGATGTTACTTTGAATCTCTTATGTATTAATATAACACTCTAAAGCTCCTTTAGTGATCACAGTTTGCTTGGGAGGTATTGGCATCTGAAACATTCACTAATAAATTTTTTGGGAAAGAAAATATTCGGCGCGAATGGGACTTTTTTTATTAAAAATGGGTTCGCTCTTGACCACAATCTAGCTTAGGGCAAAGATGTGATCGAGGATGTAGCGAGCTCACCCAGAAGAAGCCTATTCACTCATACTTTAAAGATATTTGGGTTGTATGAACTCGGAAATACAGACGTCGGCAGGGAATTCCACTCCCTGGCAGTGCGCAATATAAAAGATGAAGAATAGCGCTCAGTACGTATCCGAGGGATCTCGACAAGATAAGGGTGGTACCCCGCAGTGCGCCTGGACGTCCGATGGAAAAAAGGGGCAGGCGGAATGAGCTCATGTAGCCTCTGAGCACACTCTCCGAAGTACATCCTATAAAAAACACATAGGCAAGCTACTTTGCGTCTATGAGCTAGGCTTTGTAGCCTGTCCTTAACCAGCTTTTTATCACCAATAAGCCTCCTGGCTCTGCGACCTCAGGATTAGACCTCCTGGTGCTCTAACCAACTGAGCTATCGTGCCTTCAAGTCAAGCGGCGAAATTTCAGTTGTTTAGAGAACCAGGAGATCTAATCCTAGGGTTGTGGGTTCAAGTCGTCAAACTTATAACACTTGTCTTTTTTGTCGGGGATTAGAAAAAATATGCCTGAGTCTTTTATTGTATTGTGTTTAGGTGGCAAAACTTACAAAAGCAATTTATCGTATAAATTGCATTTAGAATTTTTCTCCATTTTTTAATCGACTGCAACGCGGGTAAAGCCTGACTGTCGATGTCAGCCTTCAAAAGAGGAGGGTAGTTTGTACGTACAGCCAATTAAACCGCTGCCAATCGAGATGATGTTGCTGAGGATTAAAACGTTTAAAACTGTTATCGAATTTACCTCAACATTTTCGTATAAATTTACTGAAAATGGGATTGGTTTCCAGAAATGCCTTATTTTTTTAACAGACTTAAAAAAAAGGAGGAGGTTTGTAACGCGACTACTCCGCCTATTATGAAGGAATTTTATTTTAAAGAATATGTTAGTCGGTAAATTTTTTTATGAAACCATAGGGTGATCCTAGTGGAAATTTATCACGAGCGTTTCCGTGCTTCGGAGGTTACGTCAAACCGTTAGTCTCGGCTGTTTCCGATTGAATAGAACAGAAATATTTTTTTGCTTCCACACCATACACACACGACTTACTGTAGTCGTTTAGTCGATCGATTATAGTCGACAAACCAAATCAGAGGCCATTTGGCGGCGGTTTGAAAAACTCTAACACTAGGCTATTCCAATTCGCCACATACTTGACACCCTAAGGATGGATTCGAACATACACCGGTGTAGGTAAGTAACTACGTAAGTAACCAATCTTGCCTCTCACATTATTCCCTCATAAAAATTCGTCTCTCGTCCTAATGAAATAGCTATTCTCCGCCTTATCACAGGCCGTTTCGAACTGAGTAACAAAAGGGACACAGATCGGTAAGTTGCTTTTAGATATCAGTTGGTGTTATATAACACGGTTTTTAGGGTCCGTTCCCAAAGGGAAAAAACGGGACCCTATTACTAAGGCTCAACTGTCCGTCCGTCCGTCCGTCCGTCCGTCTGTCACCAGGCTGTATCTCATGAACCGTGATAGTTAGACAGTTGAAATTTTCGCAGATGAGGTATTTCTTTGTGCCCTATAACAACAAATACTAAAAACTAGAATAAAATAAATATTTAAGGGGGCTTTAGTTTTTTTTAAGGTTTTTATAGAGTCCGACTCGCATTTGGCCGGTTTTATAGGTAATGGTATGGAAGGGAACCCTTCGTGCGCGAGTCTGACTCGCACTTGCCTATTTTTTGACTAACCCGTCGCGCACTTGTTTACGTCGCGTGCGATACAAATCCTGCACACACGGGTGTGCAAGAATCGCGCGAGGGTTTACAATGCATATCAACAGATAATTCAATGCTATATTAAATTATATTTTTTGTTTTTGTTGACTATTTTTAAAGCCGGGAATCAATTTTGATTAAATGTAAATTTGGCCCACCTCTGAAGTATGTATACTTTTCCAAATTTTTAAAATCAGGTAAAAAATTGCGGAGTTATCGCTTCACAAATTTACAAAATAAAAAATAAAAATACAATGTGATAAAAAACCTCCTAGCTATATTTAAAATCCTGAACCAGTATAACTTACAGAACACTTTTTTTTTTATTTTTTTATTTATTTCCTAAACGTATACATAGATACCACTTGGGTGCACGCCCCGAGCGCTACCCGCACCCCTCGTGTGCCTGATGTAGGAGTAATATCTACGTTTAGACAAAAAATTAACTACTCCCCTTGAAAAAAATTTTTTTTATCATAAATGTGTTCTTTGAGTGATACTGGTTCAGGACTTTGAATATAGCTAGGAGGTTTTTTATACAGTCGAATTGAGAACCTCCACCTTTTTTAAAAGTCGGTTAAAAATATAAGAAAATGCCTGACAAAGATAGTTTTTGAATATACTAATTTTTAAACAGATAACAATATTGCAGGGCCTTAGCAAATTACAACGCAGATATTTGTTTTTCTCTTACTATATTGTCCCAAAGGACTATGAGGAAAATGTTCGTATGTGCCTTAGAGGGTATTTTTCGTATTATTTATTTACTCCCTTCATCATTGGGATAACGACTTTACCTATCATTTCTCATGACAAATGCTGAGGGTGTGACGTCATATAGACATGACGAGGACGAGTGTGTGGAATTCCTATTAAGTTTTGCGGGTACATGAGGAATTATACTGGAATATCTTCAAGTGACGTAAATCAATAGTCAACATCATATCGTAATGTACTCTGTGCGCTTGTAATAAGAGCGATTTTGCAACGAATTCGAAGCCTTAGTGCTAGCGTCTGTACAGTACATACGAGTGTTATGACGTATGTAAGGTTGACGCTCTGTAGTAATGTGATAATCGCTTAATGGAGCGAATTTCTGACTTTCACAAAGTAGTTTGAATTGTAGTTTTAATCTTGTGACCTTTGATATGGCGACTTTATCCTTGATAATAAGTACTATTGAAGGGACATCTATTTACTAAGCTATGTCACATTTTATTTTCTACAGTAAATATCTCTAAAACTAAAAATTCTCCAATATTCATCGCTTTTAACTCTTATACGGCTATAACTTTTGTTCTAAAACATCTTGATCACGTCAACTTTCTAACAAAAACAAAACCGCATATAAATTGGTCAATTTCTTAAGAAGATGCTGCAGACAGACACACTATACACATGTCAAAATTTACCACCTCTCTTTTGGGGATGAAAATATATCTTGCTAATACATATAAACGCGAAAGTTTGTATGAATGGATGTTTCTTACTTTCACGCAAAAACTACTGAATAGATATTATTGAAACTTTACAATAACATAGCTTATTAGAATAACATTACACGTAAGCTCCATAATTTTCAAAATTTCCCACGAGAACAAAGTCCCGGGCGAAAAGCTATTCAATAAACACCCAAAATGAACACAAGTACCAGGATCTCACAGCCTTATAAGAGCTTTCACTTTCATACGCAAAACTGTTCAAGGAAAACCACAAAAGAGTGTCAACAAATAAGTTTGTTTACACTTACTCGCTTGTTATTCCCAGGTGGACGCGTGTTGGCTTCTTACGGGATTTGTTTTACTTTTGAGGGAGATAGAGCTTTTATAAGATGGTGTGTTGGAAAAAGACAGAAATAAGGTTTTGTTTGTGAAACGAAAGGCGTAATATTAGTAAGCCATTACAGGGAATTGAAACTGGACCTTTTCTGTAAAAAATCTTACAAAATAAGTACATTTTAAATGTTCAATCAGTTTATAAAAATTTTCAAATTGACAGTTTGTTACCCCCGACAAAATAGAGGTGATCTATGTGTCTGTCTGTAACATCGTAGCTCCTAAAGGAATGGAATTCAGGGTTTCAGTATTTGCTGAGTTATCCCTTACATACACCCTGTAATCGAGTTATGGGCACCATAATATGAAAATCGAGATTTCTTTTACTCTTACCAGCCCATATACGTCCCCACCGTGGGGCAAAGGCCTCCCTTCGAAACACGAAGGAGATTTAGGCCATAGTCCACCACGCTGGCCCAATGCAGATTGGTGGACCTCTCGTCTTTCGAAAATGAATTTTTTTGGACAGGCGGGTTTCATCACGATGTTTTCCTTCACCGTTAAGCAAGTGATAATAATAAATCCGTACATAAATCCGAAAAGACGAATTTAGTGGTACAGGCCCGCACCAGGATTTGAACCCACGACCTTCGGATTACAAGTCTGGCTCATTACCAACTGGACTATCACCGCATTTCTTTTACTAACAAACTATATTTTCCAAAAGTTGCGAGAATAGTGATGCCACCTAACAACTTATACAAGTTGTTTCAAAAAAAACCAAAAAGAAGAAATTCCAAAATTTAATTTTAAAAGTGAAATAGTCGCAACTCTAGTAATCAGTTGCACGGTTTGACATCTACAGAATGAAAGTTTCATATAATTAATATGACATATTTGTCATATTTGTAATAGAGCTGTGCAATAAGATAAATTTTAATTAAATTTGAATTATTATTTTTTTTGGGTTTTTTAAGCTATTGCATAGATTCTATCGCGGGCCTTGAGCGCGGGGACCGAATCCAGAAATTCCGTAACGAAAAAACCTAACGCTCCCCACTCCGACGGACACGGAGGTGTGGCTTGAAGGCCGTGCATCGTCTAACGTCGTTTCAGTTCGGCAGTCTTCGACACGGTGCTTGTGTGCGTGCAACAATAATAATAATAATAACAGTTTACCTAATAGACATAGCCATCCCAAATACACACAACCTTGCAACCACTCATACAACCAAAATGACTAAATATACAGACCTAACTATAGAACTCAAGACACAATGGAAAGTTCAGACTGTCAAAACGGTACCCATCATTCTCTCATCTACAGGAATCATCCCTCGCACACTTCACACAAGCCTACGTCTACTTAACATACATCGCCTCACATACATTCTTTTACAAAAGGCAGTAATATTAAACACGTGTAGAATAGTTAGGAAGTTTCTCTCTCTGAATATGTAAAAAATAAAACAAAAAACTCCCCTATCGTTTTGGCCGCAAGCCCGCGATAGAGGCGAAATCCCCAGAAATGGGAGAAGAAAATGGTTTTTCTCCAATAAAATAATAATAATATAATAATAATAATAAAATGAAGTTGCTCCGATCCGGACGAAAATCGGTATCTAGGGGGTTTGGGGGTCGATGATTCCGAATATCGGGTTACTTTTTCGATTCCACCATTTTCCAAGATGGCCGCCATACAAGGAGTGGTGAGGCGAGGCCGCAGGCCGAGCCGAACCACGACGCCACGCTGCGAGGCGAGCCGTAGGCCGAGGCGAGCTGCGTAAAAAGCGAGGCCGAAGGCCGAGCTCCGCGTAGGGCGTAGCCCGGAGCGTCCCCCCCCCCCAAATCCAAGATGGCCGCCATACAAGTTTAGATTCTAGAGGTGAGGCGAAGTCGAAGACCGAGCCGAACGCGCGAGGCGAGGCCGAAGGCCGAGTCGAGCTGCGTATCGGGTGAGGCCGAAGGCCGAACTCCGCGTAGGGCGATGCCCGGAGCGTCCCCCCCCACCCTAATTAAAGATGGCCGCCATACAAATTTAGATTTTTAAGGTGAGGCAAGGTCGCAGACCGAGCCGAACGCGCGAGCCGAGGCCGTAGGCCGAGGCGAGCTGCGTATAGGGCGAGGCCGAAGGCCGAGCTCCGCGTAGGGCGAAGCCCGAAGCGTCACCAAGTATATTACCCGCCGACCGCCATCCGAAAATTTCATATCCGTGATCTTGGATTTTAGTTGGGGGAATCGTGACGCGAAGGGCAAAGCCCGGAGCGTCTCGATTCCCCACACCAAAAATCCAAGATGGCGGATATGAAATTTTCGGGCATACCGACATGGGTGTCGTTTAATAGGTTTTCGGGGGTTCTGATTCCGAAAATGACATCCATTTTGAAATCCAAGATGGCGGACATGTATTTTTTGTAAAAAACCGTCATGGGTGTCGTTTAATAGGTTTTCGAGGGTGCTGATTGCGAAAATAACATCCATTTTAAAATCCAAGATGGCGGCCGTAAAAAACAAAAAAAAAGGTAAACTTTTTTGAAATTTTTACACAGCATTTTGTATCAACTTATGCAATTATAATTAAAAGTAGAGGGCTACTTTTAATTATAATTGCATGAGTTGATACAAAATGCTATGCAATAGCTTTACCGCGGCAGTCCCCGAGTGCCACACGTCAATTTTTTTTTTTGAAACACCTTGTATAGGAACTAAAACTAGGCAAAAGGACGTCTCCTTACATACAGCTACATTTCAAGTTATAAATTTTTTCTTAGTTTAACATAGCGTCGGGATATTTGACATAAATTATAAGAATTGCTAGATAAAACATGATGTTTATAGTGAGAGGTTGTCAGCTTTTCGCCCATAATATAGCAAAACCCACGCGTCCCACTTACTGACTTTTTATATACCTGGAAAGATTTGACAGCTGGTACATTATAAGTTTTTCTTTCACTTCCAGTCCAGCGTAAAAGAACTTACTTTAACATCCTGTTTAATATAAAGTGCATAATTAACTACTACAACCTGTCGTCCAATACTTAACTCTATAAACTCTGAAACTCTTACCAACTAAATCTGGGACAAAATTTGCAATTTTCAATAAAAGCTGCAGCAGTTTGCCACTTTCAAATACATATAAGTTTACTGTTCATAAATATATAATATTTCAGTCGTGAAAACGGAACTGAGTAGACGTCGTTCGGAAACTTTTATTACTAAACTTTAGCTCAGCTCTCACAACGACTTACAAAACAGCTAAAATATGTTGTTACTAGCATTCCGCTCGGGACTTCGATTACGTGGGAATTCGGGAAAATTAGGTAGCCTATGTTACTTAGGAATAATGTAGCATCGTAATGGTGAAAGAATTTTTGGAATCGGTCCAGTAGTTTTTAAGTTTATTCGTTACGTACAATAATACAAATCTTTCCTCTTTAAAATATTATTAGTGTAGATAAATGAGGATTAAAACGTAATGAGAACCTCTCCTGTTTTTCGTCGGTTAGTGAAAGATAAATTAGTGATTACTTTCAGGCTGGACTGAGAGTGAAAGAAAAACTTAGAAAGTATCTACCAGCTGCCAACTCTTCGCTGCCAACAAATATTGTAAAAGTCATTAATAGGGACGCTAGTGTTTTGCTGTATGATGGGCGAAAGGTTGACAACCTCACACAACTATACATTATATACCATATTATATTAACTCTCAGAATGTATATCAAACGTGGGAACAAGTGGTTCTAGAATTCCTTGTTCGATTTTTTTTTGTGTTGTAATTCTTTATGTTGATTGTTCGTGTACTGTGGTTACGTGAATAAATATTTTATCTATTACTGTTTTTCATATGTTTTTGGTCGTTATAAGCTTACTCGTATACTACGCAATGTGTGAGGCCGTAACTCATCTTTCATCTTGTCTTTAAATTATCATAATTATAGTATTGTAATTGTAACACGCTTGTTCCTTGAATGCACCAGTGGATACCTATAATTGGTTAATTAGAATCTAGTAATTAAATTTAAGTCAAAAACTGTTATTAACTGTTGGTTTCCCAATAAAAAAATATTTAAAATTTATTTATTTTATTTATTTATTTATTTATCTATCTATCTAGAGCCATAGGATTGATTCTCTGTCTACCTCGACAGGGATTATAGGCGTAAGTGTATTTATCTCGCAGGGAAATGAGGATATCAGGGATTTCACAAAATCCCGGTAGATGTCGAATATTCTTGTTTGTTACGTCTTCTTACTAAAAAATCTAGTGATATGACAAAAAGTCAGAGATATGTCATTTCACTAAACTGAATCTAGTGAAATAAAGAATACAGTTGAGAAATAAAGTAATAAAACAAAATTTCAAACTAACTGGTGCTTTTTATTAAAAAATAAAGTTTTAATCAACTAAACATAATAATCTGAAAATGATATCAGGTAATACCTTTTTCTATTATGTGGATTCGTTCATTAGGTACACAAAAACAAATGTAAGTATTAAAAAAAAATAGATAGACTACATTATAATAAGTCACCTGATAAATAGTTTAAATAGTTTTCTTCTACTTCTTTAAAAATTCTTCTACATCATAAAATGCCTTGTCTATAAGCCATTTTTATATGTATGTAAACACTGTAAAAAACACAAGAAAGAAGAAAAAAGTTACCTAAGACCCCAAAAGACACTGCACAGAAACGTAGTAACTTAAAAGTTTTGATACTCACTCTTTTCTCTAAGCTTTTCTCTTGTAAGACTCGCTTAAATCCTTAAAATGCCACGGAGAAAACTAAAGCGTAAAATAAAGTGTACACTTCGTTGGGTCGCGCTCAAATACCTTTGTTAATTGCTGCCGGTCATTTATTCTCTTTATTGCACTTTTGTTTTTACTCTTATTTTCAAACCCCGACAAAAAACGAGGGAGTTATAAGTTTGTCGTGTGTATGCGTATGTCTGTGTATCTGTGTGTCTGTCTGTGGCATCGCAGCTCCTAAAGCAATGGACCGATTTGGATACAGTTTTTTACGTTTGAAAGCTGACGTGATCAAGATGGTTCTTAGCTTTATTTTAGCAAAATCGGTTCAGCAATTTAAGAGTTATAGGCGATTTAATGTCGGGGGTCTTCTTCTTCTTCTTATCGTGCAGGTATAGTCAAGTGTGTGGCGAACTTGGCTAACTCTGGTGTCAGAGTTTTTTAATATATTTATTATAAGATGGGTTAACTCTTCACCTCAATCTTGACCATGAGCTCAAAAATGAGGTCGACGATGGAGCGAGTTAACCCAGAAAATGCCTATAAAGGCACTGGTACTCCCACGCACCGACGGAACACAGCAAGCTATTTGGCGTCGGACGTAGAGTTTTCAAACCACCAAATGGCCTCTGACTTGGTTTAATGACTGTAGTCAATCGAAAACTGCCATGCGAAGCACAGAAACGCTCGCGAAAATTGCCACTTTGGTCACCCATCAAGTTCCCTGCCTCTGTGTACGTTGCTTAACCTCACTGATCGGTTGAGATTGAGCTTCGTCGGGGTAATACAACATTATTTATATAGTTAACACTTTGTGTTGTTGTTTATTGATAGAACGCTATCTTATTACCAATGAAAGACATGCTTTTTACACTAGTTCCACTTATTCCACTTATTAAACTAGTATATAATAATACATAAATACCTTAAAGATTAACATACATACAGGGTTATTTTTTAATCAGTACACAAATTTTTTGTACGTAAACTTAATGAAAACTTAACAGACCCGTATTTTTTTGTTTTGTATCGTTTCATATAAAAATTTCAAGCTAGATCGTCTGAAGCATGAAAATAAATCAATTTTTTGTATGGAAAAAAAATTACTTCGTCCAATTGACTTGAAACTTGGTAACAGTACTCTTCAACACAATTTGTGACACCCTTGTTTCTGCGTTTTACAAAATTCATCCTCTAAGACGTTAAAAAGGGGTATCAAAATCTGAAAATTTTGGAAAAAAAAATTTTTTTTTCGTCTTATTTACGTTCTATCAACGTTACTGACACCGTAAGAAAAATTTGTGTACTGATTAAAAAGTAACTCTGTATAAAATATAATTAAAACGTAATAAAATTTCAACTTAAAACTACAAGCTGCGTAGGGACTTGCAGATCTTCGTGTTCGCCTCCCTGCAGTGTTGGAACACTATCCCCTCGGGCCAGAAGTCCGGGCTAAGGAACATTGTCTGGTGTACAGTAGGAACACGAACCCGAAAGGACCGGAAATTTGTGGACCTGCTGGACTCCAAGGGAACGACCTCAACACCAAAACCAGATGTCGTTCGGCCCACGCACATCTTCTCGATTTATGTCAAGATGTGCTCCTTCGTCATGCATTTGTCGGCTAGTTACAGTCGTTAAAATAAATCAGAGGCCATTGTACGATATGAAAACTCTGAGACCAGGGTTAGCCGAGTTTTCCACACACTTGACTATATTTACACGACAAGAAAAAGAAGACTATAATTTACCTTTTAAATAGTTTTTTTCCATTAAATGATTTTCCAAAAGGTTAATTTCCGCCCCACCTTTATAAACCAAAGGGTAAAGCAGAACTGAAAGCTAATGACAGTTAATTACGAAGGTAAACTGCGCTCTAACGTGCTCTATATAATTTTCCACGTTAAAAACGTGTGAGTCACCGACTCCAATCCCAAGTTCGCTCAAAGTACGTAGATAACTAGCGTCAAAAAAGGAATTAATTTATAAAGAACCAATGGTTTCAGGATTATACGTAGTAGTAAATTCTCTGAAGAAGTCTCTCCTAACTACAGTTTTTGTGTCTAATAAATTCAAGCCATGAGCATAAAGTTTTAGCGGACTACAATGCATATTGGCAGATAACCACAAACGAAAATGTCACTCATTCATTTAGATGATGTTCTGGTTTGTAGTATTTTTTTGTTTTTGTTGATTTTTTTAAAGTCGCTGAATCATTTTCATTAAAATTTATATGGGATCACCTCTGAAGTATACTCTTTCGAACAAAAATAGAATTATGAAAATCGGTTCATAATTGGCGGAAAAATCGGTGAACATACACAAAAAAAATACATACAGTCGACCATAGAACCTCCTCCTTTTTTAAAGTCCGTTAAAAAGCTTGTCAAACATTCCTTTTGCTCAAACAGCACGCGGCCATGATCTTGCTAAAGTTTATAAACTTTGCCTCTGGTAATAATTGGTTTATTTCGAGACGGATTGTGTAACTCTATTAGAATCTCGACAAGCTACGTAATCTGTTTTATTTCAAACAATACATTGAGAATCGTTTTATTAAGTAGCTAGATTTCCGCCCGGTATTTCTTCACGTGGGTATTCGGGGAATGAGACCTCCAACTTTGCGCCTATTCGCAAAGGTGCAGTCTTCCTCAGAGAAGAATAGGCAAGAAACTTCTTTTTAACTCAATCATATATCTGAATTTTTAAAAAATAAACCTTCCTGAGAGTCTGGTTTAAAAGCCTCGTAAAAATCTCCATTAAAATCTGACACCAGGTAGTCCCTCGTGTTTACCTTTCTGATATAGGTCATAGCGACACTTATCGACTTGAATATCGTTAGTGGTGGTCGAGGTGGGCTGTTGGGACTTTTAAGGCTAATTGGACAGTAATTGAGAAAGAAGCTTCAGCGAACTTTTTGTTTTAATTGTAACCTAGTTCATGAGGTAGAAGTGCTTTATTTATTCAGTAATAAATTTGACTTATTTATTAGCTTTTTCTCTGTTTACTATATCTTTCTTCTTCTTAAATTTTAGAGCAGGGCTCTTGTCTGTGAAGTAATCGCCATTCGGTTCGATTTTGTGTAAGTCTCTTGACATCCTGGTACGACACGACCTCAACTTTTTCTTTTATTTGGTCCATGTAAGTTCGTCTCGGTCTTCCTCTTCCTCTCTTGCCCTCTATCTTTCCTTCCAAGATGGTCTTAAAGAAGTTGCCGTGTCGCATCTGGTGTCCTATCATTTTCCCTCTTCTATTCTATATCCATAGGGATATATTTATTTTTTTCTAATAAACTTATGATGCAAACTTGCGATAGTAAACTTAATTTTCTAATAAACGAACTACCTTCATATCTTTTTCTGCTATTTACTGATCTTCTTCTTTTCTCACTTTTTTATAATCCTGTGATAACATTTTAGTCTTTAATTTAATACTCTTTTCTGTATTCTTACCTACTGTTTCTCTATTTACAACATCTTGCTTTAAACTAAACTATTATATAACTGTACACCATTGTAATGCAAATAAGATTACAATTAACTAAGTTAACGGTGCTGGTTATGTAGGTACTATGTTTGTAAAAAAGTTTTCCACCTCTGTGTTTTCTAGAAAACCTGTGATTGGCTTTACGATTACACCTAAGCTACTACAATATCTATATAGGTATATATCATGTAATTAAGCTGTTGGTTTTAAAAATAAATAAATAAATGGAAA
This sequence comes from Aproaerema taeniolella, assembly GCA_949987775.1. Lineage (NCBI taxonomy): Eukaryota > Metazoa > Arthropoda > Insecta > Lepidoptera > Gelechiidae > Aproaerema > Aproaerema taeniolella. Next base: position 2,111,744 of record OX465263.1, read on the forward strand.
CCTTCAAACACGTTTTTCTATTTTTTTATTTTAAGATCTTGACCATAAAGGTCAAAGATGAGGTCGGCGATGGAGCGAGTTAACCCAGAAAATGCCTATAAAGGCACTGGTACTCCCACGCACCGACGGAACACAGCAAGCTATTTGGCGTCGGACTTCGGTAGGAGGGTGGTCGCGAACCAGACGGCCCTTTACAGAGCCTACCACACCGCATGAGGCCATAGGACGACACCTCAGATTCAGAAAAAAATTAAGTGTCGTTGCCTGGGATGGATTACTAGGAGGCAGGTCTCATTTGTGTTTCCTTAGTCGCCTCTTACGACATCCACGGAAAGAGATGGGGTGGTGTTATTCTCAACTGATCACCACACGGGTAAATGTTTTATGTTTTGTGTACCTTGTGTTGTAGAGAATCCTCCACACTGGACTAATTTAAAGCACCAACCTTTCAAAAAGTTAAGTTGCCAAATTTAAATTAGTTTTTGCCACAAAGGTTATGGTCACAAAGTAATATAAAATCGGTCAAATACTTGATTACTGTCAATATATATTTTTGCGACACTAAATCGTATTAGTTATCTGGAGAGATTCGCTGAAGAGGTTTCATATCGCTTTGAAAATGTTCTCCATTTTGAAGACTGCTAAAAGTGCTTTTATGTATGATATGCATGTGGTACTGATGTAAAACAAAAATTTACATTTTGATATAGGTTGCTTTGCAAAACTTCAAAGAGAACACACGATGCCGTTAGGAACTTCTAAAATTAAATCCACCTACATTAATATCCCTTAACATATAGGATAGTGATATTACGTCAATTCTGTGAGGTGATTTGATTTTATTTTTAACTCAGTAAATGCCAATAAAAACATTGGTACTCCTACGCATCAACGGAACACAACAAGCTGTTTGGCGTCGGACTTCGGTAGGAGTGTGGTTGCGAGCCAGACGGACCTTTACAAAACCTATCACACCGCATGAGACCAGAGGACGCCACCTCAGATTCAGAACAAATTTAGGTGTCGCTGCCTGGGGTGGATTAATAGGAGGCAGATCTCATTTGTGTTTCCTTAGTCGCCTCTTACGACAACCACGGAAAGAGATGGGGTGGTGTTATTCTCAACCGATCACCACACATCCATGCAAATAAGTACAATGTATTAAAAAAAATACTAAGCATACATTGAATACTTTCCCTGATGAGAACGGCATTGGTCTCCAAAACGTCAATAAAAATAAATCTTTAATAAACTGTAAATAACTACATACGCTTACATAGACACACAAACATTCACATGTATACACACACACACGATCCTAACTTTTATATTATTCATTCAACCTATTTTGGTTTGGTTATTTATTTACCTATGCTCCCCCTAATGTGTAATTCAACAGTTTATAATATGTATGTAATATGTAAAACTTCGTAATTGACTGTATACATTTTTAATATAAAATATATGTCTTGTAATACTTATAAAAATAAATAAATTTGACCTCTTATCAGCTATTGAAGACCACCAACCAAAACCAAATGTCAATGTCAGTGTTCCGTCGATACAATATCGATTAGATAAATGTTGCAGGGGTGTGTGGACTGTGTGGGGTCATTACATCTTAGTGCTCCAAAATCTTTATCTTCACCTGCTAGCGGTGCAAACTGCTGATCAACGGATGAGGCTATAATAATAAATTAACGTTACACACTCAAAGGCCATTTTCCCTGGTGTCGGAACACACATAAAGACAAACACAAACACCCATGACCCGAGAACAAACATCTGCTTGTTACACAAATATTTTCCCCGACTGGGAATCGAATCCAGGACCCGTCGATCAAAAGGCAGCGCCACTACCACTCGACCTAACCGGTCGTCCTATGACGTATTACGCATTTACAACCCGTAAGGGTTTCTTTACTTGATATTGGTGTCTTCGCCGTTTTCTATTTTAATACTCGTCGACTTTGATAGTTCAAACTAGTCGTTTACTAGTTCTAACTAGCTGTAAACCTTTGTTAAAACTAGGGCTATTAGAGAAACTTTTTGGGGATTGAAAATATAGATAGGTTAGGTTATTTTCGAACAGCATTTAATAATAATAATAATAATACGTTTATTTCTTCAGAACAGCACACACATACATTTTAAAAAAAAGTTCAAATATTCTTATCATATTATACAAGTTTAAGCTTGCATATGTCTGCCGCAGTGAGGAAAAAGGCCTGGGCTCAGCGACTAATGCCAGACTGATTATCAGGCTGGCAACACTGATTTTTACGCGTTTTAACTGTAACACATACAAAATAAAATATAAAAAATCGTTCATCAACTCTATCATAGGTTGTCAACGACCGAGGGAAACACAACATTGTTAATTTTTTTATGTTTTTGAAGTGAAAACTTCTTTAGCGGCGTTGTGCACTTTGAAGTATGGGTAAAAAATGTTAAACTCGCGTCAGGACACGTGACCCTGATTGGGAGAGTAGACCGCAAGGAAGTAATATATGTTCAAGTTTTCACTTCCCGGAGTGCAACCCGTTGTTTTTTTTTAAATAATGGTTTTACACTTAACCACATGAAGATAATCGTCCTCTGAACTTTTGTTTACTGATTTTAATAACTCCATTTAATTTTAAGCACACTTTAGTCTATTTTAGCCTTTAGCTTTACTGTTTGCAAATGCTTTTTTTTCTCGCATCGTTTTGTAGACATTCCAATGCACCATTTTAGATGTAGAGTCGCTAAAAATATGTATTTTTTATCCTATTTAACATTTATCTCTCTTTCTTACAATTTTTAAATGGATTAACTTTTCAAAAGGATTGTGAACATAATTAAAGTGCTCTCCAAAATGTGTAGTTTTCTCTAAACTCATTTCGGTAGGTAATGTATAGTTAGAAAACTGTAGTTTTAAATAGTTTCAACTCCCATCGCCCAGTTGTAGAAACTTTCGTTAAAATTAAAGCCTTTTAAATGTAATGCCGTCTTTGTTTACGACGACGAGTCGGAAAGTGATTGTACTATATTTAAAGTAGCATTAACTTTAATAGACGTTTCTGCAACTGGGTGTATATCTAATACAATTTACCATATTGTTTCGAATATATTTTAGTTCTAGTTTAATTATTATCCACAGAGCTCTTACAACGATTCGCTGAATTGTTTGTTTGATTTTTGCAATCAAATTCAAATATAAGCTTCACAAACGGGGTTTTAAACTAAGGCCCGTATTCTGTAGACTCGAGTCTTGATAGATACTTAAGTATAGATTGTCTCTTTCTCTCACTATCGACAACAATGACTGCTACCTAAGTAGAGATCTGAGTTTAAGTCGCGTTATATAATACGGACCTTAGACCAGGGTGGTTAGTTCACTAACCAATAGCGTATCAATGGCAGTGAAATGATAATGAAAACCAATTCATCCGTTCTGGTGGAGAAATTTAGAATTATCTAACCCTCATACATTTGATGACAACTACCTTGACTTGATGCCATTTCCTACTGAATGTCAAATTCATTAGGCTAGGTGGTTAGTAACTATACGTATAGTTGGCAGTGACACTACAGATCGGAGCTGTTTTTATTATGAGGTTTGTAGTTCGCAACTCAATATACATTTGGTGGTGGCGCTGCCGATCGAGGCTGTAGTCGTCAAGTGTATGAGGTTCCTATAATTCTGAATTTTGCCCCCCGAATGGATTTAGTTTAATTTTATCTGTTTTACTATCTCATCCCATTCGTGTTTCGAAGGGGGGCCCGTGCCCCTCGGTGGGGACGTATGTGGGCTGGTAAGAAGACTATCCTAAGTGACAAATTCTCAGTGAGTTATTTATACATTTATTGCTACACCTAACACTTACACTTACACGTACTTACACTATCTCACTTGAATACATACTGGTACACATTTCTGATAAGTTACTTCATTATATATTTTTTTTTACCCCAGGTACGCGCAAAAAAAAAAAACCTCTAGGCACAGTTGAAAATCAGTTTGTTGTCTGTCATAGACAGCAAGTATGCTGAGTTCTGTGTCCTATTTGCTTCTACAATCTACGTCACACATTTCGCTAACCTTTTTTTTTAATTGTATAAGAACATTGTACAATGTTACAAATTGTTAAGAAGCAATAAAGTTTATCTATCTATCTATCTAAGTGGTTTCCATTATTATTCCACCGCCATATAGATGCCATTGGTTATTGGACTAGCCGCCGTTCTTGGTTTAAAACCCCGTTTGTAAAGGTTATATTTCAATTTAATTGCAAAAATTAAAAGAATAAAAACATTTCGTGGCCAACAATTAAACTAGCGCATAATCTTTATGCGAATTTTTATTAGTTATAGGCGTTGAAACTAACGGATGAAATGGTTATCATTGTCATTCAACCATTGAGATTACTAATTATTGGGCCTTTTTATAATTCGAACGGCACGGCACAGCAATTTGAAATTTGAATTACCATTGCTTTTTATGTTTTCAGCTTCTAGTATTACTATTATATAGAAGGCAATGGTAATACAATTTTGCCGTGCCGTTTTCGTATTATAAAAAGGCCCACTAACATTTACAAATAAAATGAGAGCACAGTCATGGATACCGGTTCACAATCTTTTACTTACCTTTTAGAAACCAATTCTTAACTGTCATTAAAAACTTAAGTCTCCACTTAACTAATCCTATAATATACTATAATACTCATTTCGGTACTTTTAATTAAACATTCTTATTATCTCCATAACTCTAATAGAAATCATTTTCAAAGCCATTCATTAAAATTAAATGTAAATTCCTGTAAAGTAAGAGACGAGTCAATTATAATATAATATGACACAGTTCATTTTAGTTACAGGCCTTTTCACACGAGCGATTTTACGTCTAATTGCGGTTAATTTGAGAATTAACGGCATAACAGATTACTCATGTTGACCTTGATGTCACTTTTATCTAGGTTTTTATAGTATAAATCCGATTTTTTAATGATTGAAGACAAGGTTGCCAATCAATCAGTAAATTATTAACAAAAATTTGACTGTTCAAGAGCCACGTATTTTTTAGACTTTTAAACAAAATATTGAAACCTTTAATTTCCTTTTTTTTTTAAATTAAATCAAGGCTTCTAGATCATCCTGGGTGGCGGCTATGCTAGCCACATTAGAAGGAAAACTAAATTAAAAAATTTTAGATAAATTCTTCAACCCTATCAGTCTATTCTGCGCTCATTTTATACAAGCACATGACAAAACGATAAAATTGAGAGCTTCGGGGGCCAGCGTATCGCTTACCCGGAGATATATTTCCATTTTAGAGGCTGCCAGAACCTAAAAATTGTCTCCTATCAATGGGGGAGATTACTATTTAATTATTATCATTTAAATTGAAGCTTTTTTGCCTCATAAACAGCAATATATATATAATATATTTAAAAATAAAAAAGATATGAACGTTCAAAACTCTCAATTAGACAGAGGGGGTAATAAAAAGCGGTGTCATCACAATTGAGTACCGCCATATAAATTCCATAAAATGTTTGATTGGATATAAATTGTATTTATTTATCGACCAATTTCAAATTTCATTTCGATATCTGTTATTATATTATGTTTATTATTATATAGGGTGATTTTTTATCACCATTTAAATTTTTCTTACGGTGTCAGTAACGTTGAAAGAACGTAAATAAGGAGGAAAAAAAATATTTTTCCAAAATTTTCAGATTTTGAAACCTCTTTTTAACGTCTTAGACGATGATTTTTGTAAAACAGAGAAACACGGGTGTCACAAATTGTGTTGAAGAGTACTTTTACAAAGATTCAAGTCAATTGGACGATGCTATTTTTTTTCCATACAAAAATGTTGATTTATTTTCATGCTTCAGACGATCTAGCTTGAAATATTTATATGAAACGTAGAAACAAAAAAAATACGGGTCTGCTAAATTTTCATAAAGTTTACGTACAAAAAATTTGGATGGTAATAAAAAAAATCTTCTTGTATTATCTTACCAAATATGTAGTATTTAATATCAGTCATCTACCCTATTTAGTTACACGAAAATCCCTTTTCTAATGAATGAATTGTCATGTTATAAGTATGCCGCTGTGAAATCGCTCGTGTGAACAAACCTAAAAGTAGTTTGAGGCAGAGCCCTATAACATTGGTTTTAATAAATCAGTCAAAATGTTCAGAAATAATGAAGAAACAATTCCGCTAATAAGAATACAGGTAAGTTTTGAAGATATATAAATAATTTTACTTGAAATTGACTTGAAGAAAACTTAAAAAAAAAATTACTTATAATAAATAAATAATTTTCAAGGAAAGAAAAATTTTCGGCGTGAATGGGGCTTAAACCCACGAACCCAGAGTTAGATCTCCTGGTGCTCGAGTCCCATTCGCGCCGACTATTTTTTTTTCCCTATTTTTTTTTGTGAATATCCCTCAATAGCGTTTTAAAAATCCTAAATTATAATGAATTAAATAATAACATCAAATAACCCGCCCCTTGTGCCTATTACACTTGCGGCAATGCCACTTTGAATAATAACGGACAACCTTTGCACAAAATAGGACCCGGAGCGGGGATTTGTTCACAAACGGATTATCTAAAGTCGGATTTTTAATCAGACGGAGTAAACTGACAGATCGAATGTTGCCGCTTTTTTACATAATGCAATTAATGTTGTGCTTAAATGATTTACTCAATTTAATCATTTCAGTTCAGTGATCTAAAATCCAAAATATCTGTCTAATGTGTGTTTTTGCTACCTATTAAGGGGAACTAGAACATAAAAAATGGGACATAAATAAGAAACATGTTATTTTCATTATAATAATTTATTCACTATCGGAAGAATCGTCATCATCATCAGTAACATTTATCAAAAATCTGTCACTAACATATCAATGTGGTCGTCGAGCTGGATGTCTGACAATTAACTGACGGTAATTTAAATGCTCTAAAATTGTTTGCATTTTATTCATAGTCACATCTTTTGAACTATTTATGAATGAGTCAAATACTTCATAATATAATGTGAAAGTTGGTAGCATTATTACGTTAATTGACATTTCGATCTGTCAGTTTACTCCGTCTGATTAAAAATCCGACTTTAGGATTTTTTTCCCATAAGTACGCTGAAATAGACGATATAATTTTTGTATCCAACATACATTTTTAGCATGTAGCTGACTCTCTAGAATAAGTTCTCCCTTTCTAAATTGCCGTGTCCTACACCGGGTCATTTCGGCAATCATCCATTTTCCCGAATGCAAACGAACTATTTATGATTCATTAAAAGAACCACGGATTTCATTGTTTTTTTGTTTTAATTTTCATGTCTGTTACTTACTGCATTTATCGTATGATAATAGTTTTATTTTTAAAATTGTATAAGTACTTAATCGTTGTTTTGTTTTACTTTCGGAAACACGGTGTTTGCCGATATACGAAATTGAAGACATACGACAAACTTTGAGGAATGAATCTACTTATACATTTTGGTTGAGTAGGTATTGAACTTTTGTATGGGACAGCAGATTTTTATTTTTTAGTAGGAAAGTTGGTCTCCTAGAAAAAGTTGTTCATAATCGTGGGTAGATTATTCCCTCAAAGTTTGTCCCAAGAGTTGTTTTCAATTTCACCCTGTATAAGAAAATAGGAGCACTGTTCTACTGTTACAAGAGCGACAAAAATATTAAGTGCTTAGTTTCAAACCCAGAGCATTTAATTTACAATAGAGAGTACAGTAAACAACACCTTGCACGGTCCACTCTTACCAAATCCACTGCATCGCATGACGTCATATTGCATGACTATTCACAATTGAATTAAATACAAATAGGATTTTGTTGTGAAACTATTTGTCGCCTGATAATAAATGCATTAGGTCCCTAATTAATATCCATTATGTATTTGTGAGAACATATCTGAGAAATAAACTAGAAACATAACATTATTAGGTGTTAATTTGTAAAATACACAATTATAATAATTATTAAGTCCTATTTGAGACTCATAATTAGTTAACAGAAAAAGCAAAACAATCAAAACAGAAACTGCTTAATCAAATATGTAATCATATAATAATGGATTTGCTATTGACCACAATCTAGCCTAGGGGCGAAAGATATAATGGGGGTTGTAGCAAGCTGGCCCAGAAGACGCTTATTCACTCGAAATTATATGATATAATGTGACATATATGTATATAAAATTGTCTTTTATAATCTTCTGATTTAAGTAATCTAAACAATCTCCAAAAACCCAAAATAAAATCACACTTACTAAACATATTAAATGCACTAACAAAATCTCCTTTCCTTCTCCCGCCAGGCCGAAGAAGGAACCAGCAGAAACTCAGAGGGAGAAGATAATGACGGGAGCGAGGTCAACGCGGGGTCTTCTCGAATACTCTCGGCGGCCACCTCGAGGGAAGAAGATGATGATTCGAGCAACAATGTCAGCTCAGAAAGCAAAAGTCCGGGACAGAGGTAAGAAAAAACTATAAGATTATAGCATTATAAGTATGAAATACATACGTTGGTCATTTAATTGACTCCGGACAGCCATTTTGTTGCGCGCATTCTGTCATGGACTGCCCTTCGTTCGAAATTCTGTGTTAATTTAAATGGGATAAGGTTTATTTTTCAGTAACAACCTATGACAGTTGTTACCTTATTAAATTTGATTTTACAAAGTAAGAAAAAGGAAATGCAAAATTTGCAATAGCAATTTTTTTCAAAATGGTTGTACGCCATTTTGGATTCAAAAATGGGTGTCATAATTATTCACTTTATCCCATCTCAGAAGCTCTGGAAAACAACTCCAGTATTAAAATTTGTTAAATTAATTTCAGTAAGAATACAAACATCTTACGGTCAATCCACATATTTTGACTAAGGGGTAGAGTTTCTGAAGTTAGGGCTTGTAGAGTTTAGGGCATGTAGAGTTAAAAGCTTGCCTCTAGTATGATGGTGATAGCGCGCGTAATGCGCCGCGTTCTTATATCAAAATGTCAACATTGACAACGCCAGAGGGTGATCAAGCTTTTGCGCGGGGCCCTCGCGCAATCAAAGTGAAGTTTTAGCGTCAGCCGAGTGGCGCGCCGCAAGAGTTTGTCGCCATCGTGTTCAAGCTGCAGGTAACTTTTTGCCAGTGCGAGCTGTATGGCCTCGTCTTGGCAACATTTTACGTCTAAAAAATAATATGATTGACATAGTTTACCAAAAAGAGCATATAGAAAACTACTCTTCAAGTAACTAATCAAATAAACCGGTATGAATTGGTATTGATTATCAATTATTGCCTGCTTCGGTGCGGAATTGCAGTTTATAGGAAAATGACGCTATTTATTCATTTGTTAGTCACGAAAGCTGAAAAATGATATATTATTATGAATTGACTCACCCTGGCGCATTGCATGACTTTTTTTGTACTTTTTTTTAATGAAAACTTTCTTAAAATGATATTGAAAGGTGCTCTAAAGTCATTTAGTTTAGTTAGAAAATAATATAAGCGGACAAATGTCGGAGTAGAGCGACTTTCTACTGTTTTTTTTTTCTAAAAGGTTCTTATGAAGAGAAAAGTTGCCTAGAAATACGTAAAAACCCATCTTTTCAACTGTCGAATAACAGAACGAAGTTAGTCGAGTCTTCTAGTTTAAATTATAATGTAAGTGATTAAAATTAAAAGAAGACGAAGTGGCAATTGTAAAGTTAGCTTTGAAATAATTACTTATTTAAGAAAAAATAAACAGACAGATAAAACAATTTACGATTAAAACAGCAACTAGTTACTCATAAATAAAATTAAAGCATACCTTTTATAAAGTATCATTTTTAGACATACAACCATATAACGGACTTCAACTGTGGATAACTTAATCCAAAATACAGTACAAAGTCAAAAAAGCTTTATTTTATAGAACATTCAGAACGTGCAGTCTTCCCCAGAGAAGAATAGGTTGCTTTGCTTTTTTATCTCAATCATACTTTTCTTATTAACCGACTTCAAAAAAGGAGGAGGTTCTATGTTCGACTGTATGTATTTTTTAAATGTATGTTCACCGATTTCTCCGCCAATTATGGACCGATTTTCATAATTCTTTTTTTGTTCGAAAGAGTATACTCGAGAGGTGGTCTCATATAAATTTTATTTTAAATGATTCAGCGCTTTTAAAAAAATAAACAAAACAATAAAATAATACAAACCAGAACATCATCTAAATAAATGAGTGACATTTTCGTTTGTGGTTATCTGCTAATATAGGCATTGTAGTCTGAAAAAAATACTAGTTATCTACTTTGTGCGAATTGTTGTTGAGATTAAAGTCGTTGACTCATACGTTTTTAACGTGGAAAATTATTTTCTAAGAAAATTTGTTCAACTGGTTCTCTGACTATTTACAATGCTTACATACTCAGCTAGGGAATAAAAGCGTGTGTTTAAAGGATTTGACTTGCCCTCGTTGAATTCCCGTGTGGCCTATAAAAGTAATCCCTCTTGGCTGGCTGGAGACTATTGATTCAAGTTATTCTCAGACTGACGCTGACATACAACCAGACAAGTATGTTTAGATTGCATCACGGTAAACACTTGAAAAGTATTTTCTTTTATTTTCTCTTTATTTACCTAAAAGAACTTTTTCAGTAGCGATAATATTGGTTTTAACGTGACACAAAGGCTAAGTAATCTATTGTTTTTCGTATTTTAAATTTTATACTGTTTTTTTTGTGGAGTGACGTTTGTTAGTATGGCCATAATATTAGGTGCAGGTTATGGCCACAGATAAATTTAAAGCCCTTTTCATCAACTCTTGATAAAGTTTCAAATTCGGTTCACTATTAGGAATGTTACTCACTTGTGAACACATTTAAAAAATGAATGCTGTTATGGCGGTAAAATTTTATCATATTCTTTGTAAAACTATATGTTAATACATGTTTGATTTAGTATTTTAAAAAATGAAGAACCATATAAAATATATACTTGCGAGAGAAATTGCTGATTTTGCGAGTGCGCGTGTAAACAAAGGTGTCACAAAGGACCCAAGACAGTAAAACCTTATTGTATATCTTTATGTAATAACTAGCATTCCGCCCGGGACTTCGTTGCCGTGGGAATTCGGGAAAATTATGTAGCATATGTAGGGATAATGTAGCTTTCTAATTGTGAAAGAATTTTTCAAATCGGTCCAGTAGTTTCGGAGCCTATTTAATGCAAACAAACAATCAAATCTTTCCTCTTTATAATATTAGTATAGATAACAATGCCGTACTATATTATAAAACAAAGACCTCCGCTGCTTCTGACTGTCTGTCTGTCTGAATGCGCTAAACTCAAAAATTACTGAAAGGATTTTCATACGGTTTTCATCAATGAACGGAGTGATAGAAGAGGAAGATTTATGTGTATAATTCGTTCCCGAAATTCCCATAGGAGCGAAGACCAGGGCGGGAGGCTAGTTAATATATAAAGTTTCCCCAGATTACGGAAAGAATTCTGCTTACCAGTCCTTTAGAGAGCTTGCGTGGGACATAATCTCCACCGTGTGGTGATCGGTTGAGAATAACACCACCCCATCTCTTTCCGTGGGTGTCGTAAGAGGTGACTAAGGAAACGCAAATGAGACCTGCCTCCCAGTAATCCATCCCAGGCAACGACACTTCATTTTTTTCTGAATCTGAGGTGTCGTCCCTATGGTCTCATGCGGTGTGGTAGGCTCTGTAAAGGGCCGTCTGGTTCGCGACCACCCTCCTACCAAAGTCCGACGCCAAACAGCTTGCTGTGTTCCGTCGGTGCGTGGGAGGCTTTACAGGCATTTTCTGGGTTAACTCGCTCCATCGTCGACCTCATCTTTGACCTTCATGGTCAAGATTGAGGTCAAGAGTTAACCCATCTTATAATAAAAAATATAAAAAATAGAGCCCCATACACAGAAGACCTTATAAACAATTTCAAAATGTACTGAGAATTTTGTACTCGTATTCATTATCTGCCATTATTAATCTTTATCCATAAAAAATAAAACATAACATTAATATCGGATAGGTACTAAGAGATAATTAACGTATAAGAGATTCGCCGCAGGGAGGGATCCCTTCGTTACGAGGAAACTAATTCGGTGACAAGGCACGCATCTGTCCTAGATTTAAGAGAAATTGTCCATATACTATCAATAAATTTGTTTTAGGAAAGTAAATAAAATCTTCTTCTTCATCGGCCCATATACGTCCCCACTGCTGGGGCACGGGCCTCCCTCAATAACATGAGGGGTAAACGCCATACTCACCACGCTTGGCAGACGGGTTGGCGAGGGTTTTGATATAATTACAGAGTTTTCCTTCTCTGTGTGCAGATGAACTTGCTTGCATATTTACCTTAGTCGCCTTGTACGACACCTTGGTAAGAAAGAGAGTGGTCCTATTCTACTCTGCCGGGGACTCACACGGCTAAAATAATTTATATTAAAATCAATTTATATTAAAATTATTTATATTTTTTTTTTTTTTTTTTTTTTTTTTAAAAGATATTAGCATCCACAGACTTGATGTCCGTGCCCTTGTCTAGATTAAGGTTTTATTGTTAATACTTGCTTTTTCTTTAAAAAATATTTTACTATACTTTTCATAGTAGTTTACAGTAGGTAGATAAATAGCTATAATAAAGATATATATTTATATATTACATAATGTATTTTTCTAAACCAGTGACGGTTCCCCGCTGTTGCATCCAGACCTCAAAGCATCCATGACGGCTCTGTCTCGACTTTTGATCGCCATTCTGAGGTTGTAATTGACCACTTTTTCCCTGCCAGCCGCCTCTGCTTCTTTGATGAATCTGCCTATCGCATCGTTACCATCATCCGCATAATATTTACAGCTGGCGGTATGGCGCGATATGGCAACCACAGCATGAGGGATACTGTCGTGTAGCTCCTGCCTGGTCGTTGTTGTGCGAACAATCACCACCTTTTTGTACGTCAATCCCTGAGCCTCGTGTATGGTGAGGATGCGTGACCCGGTACCCGATCCGTATCCCTCGTTTTGTAGGGATCTCTTTTCTACCTGTGTATGCACAAGGTACAGGGTTTCGGACTGGGTTCGATCGATTTGAGCATCCGTATACCTTTCAAGTTTTAAGGAGTGCGTACAAAGTTTCGACGAGTAAATGCCACTGTAGACTTCTCTAAGGGCAAATGCTACGTCGAGAGGGTTTCTATGGGTGCACAGAAGCTCCTGCGTAATGTTACAAATTAGATCAGGCCGGCTATATTTTAAAGGGAAAAGATTGTGTCGTTCAATATAGGGTAGTTGGTTTCTATCACCGATCAGCAGCAGCTCGTTAGCCTTGACAATTTGGGCAGCCATAATAACAGCTCCAAAGTGGTTCATGAGTGCTTCGTCCACCATGAGTCTCCTGTATCCGTCCTTGCTCGGTTCTCTAAAACCATTAACTAGAACGGATGCAAGAGTTCGCACCTTGGTTCTGGCGACAGCTCCTATATGGCTCACAAGTTTGTCTCTAAGGTCTTTTGCCGCTTCGGTTGTAGTTGTGACTACCAAGTCTTGTTCAGCCTCAAAACGGTTTACCACCCAGGTTGTTTTACCGCATCCAGGAACTCCATTAATCCATGATATGTTTGGCACCTCCCAGGACTCGAAGGCTATGTCACCGGAAGAAACTTTAGATATCATGTCAGACATTTTGAGGATCCTATCGTCTAGCATGACCTTCGTGCATCGGGCTGTGACGACTATAGGATCTTCTGACGGGGTTTCGAACGTTATTAATCCTGATTTCCGAGTTTTTTCAACGTCCAGAGTGACAAAGCCGCTGGTTTTGCTATATGCGGCCATATGCCGACTTATTTCTGAGCCTTTAAGAACCTGGGAGGTGTCGTTGTTGTATACGGTTGCATCTGCTTCCTCGAGTCTTACCTTTAGCAGTCCTTCATTTTCAAGATGGAACGAGTGCAAGATGTTCTCGCAGGTCCTAAGATTGACCTCTCTGGTCGCTTTAATGACTGCTATGAACTCAAGGAATGCATTCACCATATGGTCGCGGGGAGACACTGCTTGACTGAGGGTAGGCGGATCGACTTGCCCCATATCGGCTTTTGTTCTAGTAGATGGTGGGTTTGATGGCTGTCTTTTTGGAGGGCTTCTCATGAAAAACTCAACTGCTGCTGCTTGTTTTTCTACTGAGGTCATTGTGTCAGTCTTTCTTCTGAGGGCGCCGGGTATTTTAGTAGCTGCAGCATTAATTGCGTTAAATATTGTGCTTATCAAGGTTTTTCCCTTGGTGTTCTCATCTTTTCGCTTCTGCTGCGTCGTTTGATTGGCTTGTGCTATCTTTCGTTGTAACTTCTCAGATCCGCTAAGTGTTCCCGCAATGGAGTGACCCGGACTGTCAGTGTGACCGATGCATGTCTCGGTGTTTGGTGTGTGTGGTAAGAGGAAGTTCAGGTTTTCTCCCCTATCTTCATACACTACCACCTCATGTACTTCTGAGGCTTTTATACAACCATTGTAGTCCGAGACTGCTCCTTTGGCAAGTCCAACCACCATTGCGTCTACACTAATCTTGCGGGATGTTACCGTGTTGTCACTCTCTAGATTTGCGAGCACTGAGCATGCTTGAGCGAATTGAGTTTCTTCTGCACTCCCTTCAAATAGCGCTACTGTTTTATTGCGAGACCGCACAAGTCGACAGCGGTAGTTTGCTACTTTGATTTCTGATAAAGCATTAAATGTCTTGCGTTTCATGCTCGTTCTGAAAGTGCTGCCATTCAATAGAGCTGCGAGGCCTGGTGATATTGTTATGTTTCCTCGATTTGAAACGCTACAGAAGCCTATTCCGAGCCTCTCTGTGTTACTGTCCATGAATAATGCCACTCCACGAGTCCTCAGTCCGGGTTCGCCGTGCTCTCCGTACATCAATAATTGGTCTATTGTGTTACACTGGCGGGTGGTCATTTCCTCTGATTGTTTATGACTCGTTTGTGTGACTTGGACGTTTGTGCAGGGCGTTTGAGATGTTTGAGGTGGGGGGTACCTTGGTGCTGCTGTAGTTAACGTACTGTTACGTTTGGTGGCGATGCGAAATATAGCCTCCGTGTACGCGAGGAAATAGTGTCTTTTTTGGGAATCAGTTATGACGTTTTGTAATACTGATTTGCTTAATTTGGTGTCCATGAGAATTTCCACGTCCATCCTTGCAGCTGCGAAGCGGGGACAGTCCAGTATTATGTGCCACACAGACTCACTGACGTTTGGATCACACTCACATCCGGGACTGTCTTTTAACTTGAACCGGTGTAGGTACTCCGCTATCCCTCCGTGACCTGTCATGGCCTGCACTTGTAAGGGTGTCAGTTTCGCAGACCTTACCAAACTGTACGCCTCGGAGACATACGGCAGGAAAGTTTTCGTGACTGAACCTGTGCTAGAGGTGTCATATCTATCCTGCCATTTGCGGACAGATTCCTCTCGGATCTTTTTTTTAATGTATGACAGGGGGACTTTGTCGTAGTCTGGGGCAGTAACTGATTTCTGAGCGCCTGTTTTGGCAAGTTCGTCAGCCCGTTCGTTTCCGGCTGTTCCGATGTGAGCTCTCAACCAGAAAAGCCTGACCTCTCTTCCCTCAGCTCTGATCTCTTTTATATTATCCTTAATGGATTTAACAAGGGGATGGCTCAACTTGGGATTTTTGAGCAGGTCAAGTGAGGATCTCGAGTCACTGAGTATGTTAACAGTTGGGTCCCTGTTGATTTTAGCCATCTCCACTGCTTTACAAAGGGCATAGAGCTCAGATTGGAAGACCGTGCATAAGGGGTGAAGGTTGAAAGTCGAGTACTTAGTCTCTTCACCGTCCTCCCACCAGGTTAAAGCAGCTCCCACCTTGTCCTTCATCTTACTACCATCCGTGTATATCTGGGGTCCAGTAATTTGGTAGCTGGTCAAGGTGTCATGGTCTGTCTTTTCAAGGAGTTCATACTCGGTTGCTATGAGTTGTGATGGGTGGGGTAAGTCTGTATGGCTTACTATGCGTTCTAGCTCCAGTCCCGGTGGGAGGTAGTCTAGAGATATACCCTTTTTCATCCTATATAGGGCAGCGGCTTCCTGTATTCTCAGATCCAACGGAAGGAGCCCTGACAAAACAAGTGCCGACGTGAGCGAGACCGTGCGGTACGCCTTGCAAATTTTTTGGGCAAAGCCCCTCTGGAGCGCATTCAGCTGATTCGCGATCATCTGAAGGTCTGTGGCTGAAGACCAGGCACTTGCGGCGTACATCACAATAGGCTCAATAACAGCGACATAAATGGTCCTTATGATCTCTCCGTTGAGTCCCCAACTCACCTTTGCGGTACGTGCTAACTGTTTATAAATATCCGCTGCTTTTTTGCAAATCGCTGTTACGTGTGACTTGAAGGTAAAGTTATGGTCTATAATTAGGCCTAGGAGTTTAATTTCTTTAACTATGTCTAGCTTTCTTCCTGACATGTAGAGCTCTGGGTTCTTGAATTTTATCTTTCTTGTTGTAAGCATCACATTGGTTTTATGTGGAGCAAAGTTAAGCTTATTTCGAGCCCCCCATTGTACTACAGTTTCCAAAGCAGTGTTAGCTGATTGCTCCAAGGTATTGACCTGGTGACCCGATTTATTTATATTAAAATGGAAAAGCTTTGAAACAAACAAAACTTGAAATTTGTGATAACTTACTTTAAAATTTAAGAAACAAATATTAATATTAAACTACAATTTAATGGAATAACAAAACATCTGCGTCAAGAGTAGAATAGAAATATACGTTATTTTTTCGTTCGCTTAATCCCAAAAACGGATTTGATGAAATAAATAAAAGTTGCACATTATAAAATTCAAGGAAACATAACGACCTATACGTATATAGCCTTTGCATACAGCTATGTTTCCTTTATATTAGTCTGTAAGAAAATGCAATTAAGAGTTTACATACTAACATGCAAAATAAATAATAGTAGATTGTTACACAAAGGTGTTATTGATACTTCCACCCGAGGTAAACACTCTGCTTTTCATCCTCCATGCGAGGTAAATATAATTTTCCACGTCAAAAACGTAAGGTTCACCGACTTCAATCCCAAAAAGACAATTTTTTCGAGAGTTTCCCTCAATTTCTTCAGGATTCCACCATCAGATCCTGGTTTCTTTACCATGGGACCACCCTTGGGATACTCCCTTTCCAACAAAAAAAGAATAATCAAAATCGGTTCATAAACGACGAAGTTATCCGCGGACATACATAAAAAAATATACGGTCGAATTGAGAAACCTCCTCCTTTTTTGAGGTCGGTTAAAAACAATAGTAAGTAAAGGAAAAATAAGTTTTATTATTTTAATTTTTGCAATTCAGACAAAACCCGCCGTTCTATTTTTAAAATCGAAACATGAAAGTGACATTTAAAATCGTAATTATTCAGCATGAAGATTTTATTCCAATTATTTGTAAAGACTGATCTTGTTCCAATTTCAAATTTACTTACATCCCTGTTTTGATTTATAGGTATGTTATAGTCTACTTATATCCCTGTTTTTGGGCAGGTAAAAAGCCTTTTCCGCGCATGGAGGATGAAAAAAATATTATACTCAACTTTTTTCCAGAAACACAAAGAATGTAGAATGTTCAAGAACCTTTCCAATTAAAATAAAAACGTGTATTTTGCCTCTATCTCCCTTGATACTTAAATATGAGGACTATGAGGAGTTTCCGTTCCGATATTTTTTATTCCTGTATTTTTCCTTCAACGATTGATTCTTATCAAGCACTTCTGTGAAGTTGCTTGTCTTTGCATATAACCTCAATGGTCTTTGCTTTTATTTTCTGGCTATCAAGATTTATCCACGTATTAAAGAGGCCGCAGAAAATCTTTAAGGAGATCTTTCGTAGGTTAAGAAAATTCGGAAAATGGTTTAAAATGAGAAACTGTTTGATTTAGGGTACATGCTAAAGGCATTTGTTATTTAAGTTTTGGAAATAATGCTTCTCTTAAATCGTCGATTCTTGGGTTCGATTCCCGGTCGGAGCAAATGTGATAAAATCATTTGGTTTTTTTTTATCTGGGTGTATGTGCCGTCTGTCTTTATTGTATCTTAATCCCTACTATCCCTACTAATATTATAAATGCGAAAGTAACTCTGTCTGTCTGTCTGTCTGTCTGTTACCTTTTCACGCCTAAACCGCTGAACCGATTTTGATGAATTTTGGTACAGAGATAGATTAGAGCCTGGGAAAGGACATAGGCTACATTTTATCCCACAGTTGGGCACGATATAACCTGTAGTCCACGCGGGCGGAGCCGCGAGTGGAAAGCTAGTCAATACATAAATACAAGGGGAGCCTTAGTGTAGGTCTTTGAATCTGTGCCGTTCAAAGGCTCCATAGCAATCCAGCGTGGCAATGTTGCCAGTGTGATCGGGTCCTTCATTTGTACCAGGATAAACTGAAGGCAGTTTAGTAGACTGATGTTTCAGTCTATATTATATAATTGAGGAGGGTAAAAACATACCGTGATTTGTCCCAAAATTAAAAAAGTTGAGTTAATGATGCTAGTCTATGGTCCACCATAAATAAGGTCTTTTTTAATCATTTGATTTGTGCAAAGTGCAAAAAGCGTTTCTGTCCATAGTATTTGAAAAGCAGGTTTAAATTCAAAAGACGTTTTGTCCAATGACATTTGCCTATTATATAGAATATTAAAACATAGTGATTTAAATTCTCTTTGTAGAATATTGTCAGGATACATAATTCTTCATAATGTATACCACACAGTCTCGATTGTATCAAAAATTTAGGAAATAAAGGTTTTTGCCATTTATCTCAGTTTGACATTTCTGTGACAAATCATGGTATGCTTTTAACCTCCTCAATTGATGACTTTGTTATTTATTATGACATTTAATGTAACATGTATGATCAAAATTTTATTTTTTATTTTTATATAAGACCCATATTATATCGTATATTAAGTCTGAAGACTAAGCGCTATTTTTCCACATTTAGATTGTTGAACAAGATCTCACCATTCTCTTCGAATCAGAGTGAGAAGCCAGAAGATATGTAAGTGCGAGTGCGACAAAAGATCGCTTGCACCCGCTTACTAGCGACATCTAGCGAGCACGAACAATTGCGGGCACTTACTTAAGTCCAATACGAACGATAGATTACGCTACGAATCATGTGCTAAAATGCTATCAATTGTCACACTTATTTTGTAAGAGTTAAGGTTGAAAATATCTTATCTATTTAAAAAAAAAATTAAAGCCGTATTTTTGGTTTTTTATTTTCAGATTTTTAACGCTATCGTTTTCGAATTGTTAAACAAAATAATTACAAATCAAGTAACTGTTTTTTTTTCAAAGATATTTTCGTTCGCTTTTGTTGTTCAATTGTAAAATAAACAAAATAGGGGAGACCTTGATTAGGTAAGTTGTGACAGACAAGAGATGTGACGTAGTCGATTTTTCGAATGCTATTAAAACAGCTCGCGTTTCTTAATTCAAGACTTTAACTCACAAACTCGCGAGCTCGCTCGCTAGACATAGACATAGACATAGACATATACTTTATTGCACACCGTGACACAAAAACATTACAATATAACACACAAGGACAGAAAACAGTAATGTACAAAAAGGGGCCTTATTGCTAAGATAGCAATCTCTTCCAGGCAACCTTTGGGTAGGAAAATAATGAAAAAAAATTAAAGCAGAGCGGGGGTGGTGGCTAACAATAAAAAATAAAAATAAATATTTATATATTACATAAACTATAGCTCTAATATTTAAGTACATAATATAACAATATTACATATAGTAACACATATAATACAATATTACTATGTAATAAAGGAACATATGATAACAAAAGGGTTCATTGGGTAGAGGAAACGGAGTATAGGTTTATAGGCTAGCAGTTTAGGTTTCAAAAAATCTCCCACGTCATTACTCTTCTTTTTCACAACTCATCTCGGTCTCCCTTACCTTTATTGTAATTTTAAACTACAAAAGCACTGTTGCTGTAATACAAATCTGATAGCAATTTTGTACGTCGTTCGATGATCACAAATGCATACCAGATTGAACTACGTAATTGAGCCCCTGCCTGTCACAAAGACGAATGTGCAACGCCTAGTAATTTGCCATAGTTCCCACATGACCTCGCACAGCTGATTGCCAATAGCAATGCTAAACCACATGTGAAATGTCCAGAACAATTTAGTGAGGCTGACTTTTTGCATGACTATCTTTTTGTGAAGTCCCACTCAGACATGAGTTCGCGCGCTTTGGTGATTACATAATAGAACTCGATGAATATTCATTTCTATTGCATTTTGTTTAGTTATGAGAACTTCTAGTACCTATGATTGAAGTAAATGAAGCATAATTAGAGATGAGATAGTAGCAACTGCTGGTCATTTCCTTATGAAAGTCAAAACAGCTAGAGCCACTACTTACTGATACAAAAATTAAGACGAATCAATAAAAAGGGGAAAATTAAAAGAACAATTTAAAATATCTAATAAAATAATTTATGTTTGCAATGAAGATGATAAAGTAGCTCTTGACAGCCTACCTAATAAAGAAAACGTAGTTTCTGTTACTATAAAGACGCTGACTAACTTACTTAATACTAAACTAAACTTGAATAAACTCACCAAAGCGTGCCAAGAACTCACAGTAGGACAGCACACAACACAGCAAGTATAACACTAAACATCCCTTTATAGGCGACCGATCATTGCATCGCACTGGTCAGAATCTCGCTTGTCGCAGTCCATCCAAGAAAATGAGAGGCCGGAGTCAGACTCCGACAAACGAGGCCATAGATGGAGACATGTCCAAGCCGTCATGGCCTACTACCAAGCCCTCCGGAAAATTAAAAGGTTCGCCGTAACCAACCTCGTTGTCAAGTTTGTGTACCTTTTCTTTATGATTTCCCAATACTGTGTCGCTATCGTGTGGTAGGTCTTCGGGAATGGTATTTGTATTTAAAGTTGGTACGGTTTTGGTGTGTTTTCTTGTGGTTTTTGTACCTCTACTAGCTCACTTTCATCTTCTTGGGATATCAACGATCAGTGTGTATTCGTTTCTGCATCTGTAAATAAATCGATAGAAACTTTAGTCTTTTCTAACTTGATTCCACTTTTAGATGCAATTTTAGAATTAGCTTTAGATTCGTCGTTCTCTAGACGCCTCACTGGATTTTCACTTACATACATACCTACTCTTCTTGGACTTTTTGTTTAACTAGATTGCGATGCCGCATGTAAATTAACTAGAATATTTGTTGCACGTGTACATAAAGTAAATTAAGATTGAATGAATATTACAATTAGAATTTTCATAAAAACCTTGATTAAACCAACTTAGTTCTTAGTTCTTTCCGAAAAGGTCTGACTTCTGAAATTAATTTTCTGTCTATAAAAACGTTTTCTTAGCCTTGATTAGATGAAACTTTTTGATTAAAACTGTTTTTAGAATCCGTCCTCTGACCTTGAAGCATGGCCTTTTGTTTGGTCCCTTTTTACTTCCCTGATAGACTTACTAATATATTGTTTCTTTTAGAACGAAGTCGAATCAAAGATGGATGAAGCTGCGGACTACGGTGCAGCTGAGCTCAGCGATTCAGAAGAAGCCTCCGCTGAAGAGGGAAGATTCATTCCTGAAGAGGTTTTCTACCAGGCAAATACCAGAGACGCAGGAAACCGTGAGATATCACGTTTTATAGCCCTCTTCAGTTTTACGACCTTTCACATAAGACATAAATTCACATCAATGCCATTGTATCAATACATATACCTACCTCTATACATACTGCATGTAGAATTGTAGACGGTATCTATGTCGTGGCCACATCGTAGATTTGCTCACTTCATGAAATGTTCGAGAATTCCATGAAATGGTCGCATTTCATGAACGGGTTGGTTGGGTTTGGCTACTAACAAACCTTGTCGCAAAGCCGGCTGTCGCAACCGAACAAAGGAGTCGAATGACATATAGGTAAACAGACAAACTAAAACATTTTTTTATTATTATAAGATGGGTTAACTATTTTTAAATATTTTTATTTTTATATTTTTTAATATTGTATTGGCACACTATTTATACGATCTCAACAAACGTGGATGACAAAATCGTTGACGATATTTGTTCAAATTAAATTGGCCATTTCATGAAATGCGACCATTTCATGAAATTCTCGAGCATTACGATATGGTCACGACATCCACATTCTAACGTACTTAATTCTTCCTCATATCTAAAAGTTTTTTAAAAAGGAATAATTAAGTAGGATACTTAATTTTTTTTATATACAGGGCTTTAGGTATGCGCTTTAAACTTTAAACTGATGAAGTTTGTATGGGAACTCAATTTTTTTTTTCGTATTTTGACCTATGTTCCTCGGGGAAAGTTGTTCAGTTTCATGGACTGATTTACCACCCGAGAGGTTGCAAGATAGTTATAGTGCAAAAAAATGTGTTTTTTTTTTAAATTATTACATGGTTATCAAAGTAATTTTAACTTATTTTCAAGAGGATTCTGATAAAATTATTTCTGTGTCAATGACGAATTTTGAAAGATACTGGGCCATGATTAATGAATTTTCAAACCCACCAATTTACGAGCGTAAAGTGTGACGTTAAATTAGTTAGCTAAACTTTAGTGACTTGAGGATGTCAGCCTACATGAAATTCTGTAAAAACCTTTTATACTGAGGTGGTCAGTTAATTGCACAAGTTGTATGAAAAGACCAAAAACAATTTTTTTTTCGTTTTCTGGTCTGTGTTCAGTTTTGTGAGATGACTCCCATCTTGAATTAGCTAACTTAAGGTCACTTAATATTTAGCAGACAGTCACACCCCGCTAGATAAAGACCTCCTTCATAAACACGAGGAGTAATGTACCATGCTCACCAGCTTGTAAACGCAGCAGCAAATTAGGCTATAAATTTTGACCTTGACGTCGCTCTTATTCCACTTATAATAGCGCCGGTTTTCGTAATGTAAATGGATAACCTGACCTCTAGGGCGGTGTGAGCGGTGCAATCGCACTGGACGCCGCGCCGACATGGTGGTGCGCCGAAATAACCGCTATTTATTTATTTTATTTATTTAACTTAATGCACTAAAGTACATGGGCGGACTTAATGCCTAATGGCATTATCTACCAGTCTACCTTAAGGTGATTGGGAGATGTACGTGGTAGGTGCATATCACAAATATAAGAAATTACTTTAATAACTATGAAACTACATGAACAAAGGAAAATAACTGTAAAACCTACTAAATATATAATCAAATGTAATCAAATACAATATGAATATACATAACTATAATAGATATATAAATACATAATATAAGAATGAAGAAGTCAGCTTGAATCATATAACAGCTTCAAAAAGTGACACCGTGCTCTGTGTTTGAAGGAGTTACGGCTGGGGGACCTTCTAATTTCCTCCGGGAAGGAGTTCCACATCAACACCGTCTGCACGGTGAAACTTTGGTGATAAAAGCCCGTGCGGTGGATGGGGCATTGCAGAAGAAGGTTATTTTCGGAACGCAGCAGCCGACTATGCTTTTAGACAATGGTCAATGGTCACTGACTCTATTATAATTACAACTAGGTTGATTTCGGCACGCCCATATGTCCCAAACAAGCAACTGCATAGTAAGGAACATTAGGGTATAGTTTGTATTTAGAGGGGCGCCACTTTGAGATATCGCATCACCTAAAAAAATGTCTAGGGCCACCACTGCGTGCTGCTGTCCTATAAGTAAAATTAACTTCTCAACTCTCCAGGTTGAAGACACAGGCTCAGAAGGAGCGACTGGCGACCAAAGAACAAGCAACCGGCACCGCAGAAGGAGAGTCCGGGCACCAAGGACAGTCGTCAATCCAGACGAGAACTTCTATTTCTACTGGCTATGGCTAATTACCCTCTGCGTGCTGTATAATCTTTGGACGCTGATTGTCAGGCAGAGCTTCCCGGAGTTACAGGTGAGTCACTTATAATGAATTAAGATAAATATTGTTTCATTATAATACCACTTTAGATGTGTGCTCTTCTTGATCGAGTGGTAGTAGCGATGTCTCTTGATCGACTGGTCCTGAGTTCGATTCCCAGTCGGTGCAAATGCTTATATCAAAGTCAAAATAGTTTAATTTCGTAGAATATTTAGGATGTTGTACTGACTCTACTGACTCTACGCCTATTTGCAGTCTTCCCAGAGAACAAATATCTGTGTAAAAAGTTCTCGGGTCATGAGTTCGTGTTTATCTTGGTGTATGTTCCAAGGGACCAAGATAAATTTATAAAAAACTATTGCTAATCAAACATAAGACACGGGAAAAATAAAAGAAAATAATGCAAAAATATTTAGCATTATTTTATGATTGTTCAGTCACCAGCAGCATAACGTGAAAATAATGCGGTCAAATGTCAAAAAAGTTCGTAATAGCAACGCCAGAGGGCAATCAAGCTTTTACGCAGGTCCTCGCGCAATCAAAATGAAGTTTTACCGTCATCGGATTGGCGTGACGCGCGAGTTTGTCGCGGCCCGTGCTAGCTATGCTGCTCGTTTCAAGTTACGAACTACTCTTCTTGCCAGCCCATATACGTCCCCCAAGGGGCACGGGCCTCCCTTCGAAACACGAAGGGGATTTTGGCAATAGTCCACCACGCTGGCCCAATGCGGGTTGGTGGACCGCTCGTCTTTCGAAAATGAATTTTCTTGGACGGGCGGTTTTCATCACAATGTTTTCCTTCACCGTTGAGCAAGTGATAATTAGAAATCCGTACATAAATCCGAAAAGACGAATTTAGTGGTACAGGCCCGCACTAGGATTTGAACTCGCGACCTTCGGATTACAAGTCTGGCTCATTACCAACTGGTCTATCACCGCTTGGGCTATCACTGGGCTATCACAATCTAACTACTCGCTTCTTGCTAATTGTTATACTAGGGCCGTTATGAACTGAGACGTCGGGCCATAAATCATTTTCCTATGTCTTTCTCACTTGCACTTGCTGGCCTCCATAAGGGTATCTCGCTTACACTTACATTCCTATCTATATTGACATTTATGGCTCCACGCCTCAGTTGATAACGGCCGTGGCATAGTGATATACCAGTTTGTAGTCAGGACTTTTAAAGATTTTTACTAACATCCACCGTTTGTTCAAATGTAAGTTAAGTGAAGCATAAATATGTAAGTAGGCCTGTGTCATCCCTTAAGTAAGACCCGCATAATAAAGGCGACTAAACGACTCAAGTCAAACTCAAGTCTTCAAGAATAACCTTAATTTGTCAGAAGAATACAGACCTCCACTCATCAAGTTGACCTTGTTATTCAAATCACTATCTGAGTCTCAAACACCGTCGTGTAATTGTGTCACATTAAGAAATTGGAGGAATTCTTTAAAAAAAGTTTAGTCAAGTGACTATAAAATTGTTTCCAAAGAAAAAAAATACCGTCTCTTTTTTGGGTCGAGCCCATAAAAGTGTCTAGTATACAATTGTTCTTGAAAACTAATGTTATAAGGTTTGTATTTTAGTTTAATAACAGTTTCCCTAATTGCGCTTCATTGGTAGTCTAACGGCTAGCGGGTCGACTCGTAAGCGAGAAGTACCGAGTTCGATCCCTAGTGCCGCCGTGTACCAATGCCTCGTTTTCTGAGATATGTAGTAACTGTAAGCGTGATTGTATGGATGTATTGACCTCCATCCATCTATTAAAGAGGGGGGAGTCCCATAGATTAAAATAAAAGGAGGTATTTCGCTACTCTTATCTATTCCGAAATTATTGTTTTATCCCACTAATACACTTTGCGATTTCAATGTACGGCTGTGAAACTTGGACATTAACATTGAAAAAGGAAAAAAAGGCTCTTAGTCGCAGAAAAGAAAATCCTCCGAAAGATTCTGGGACCCACAAGAGGAGATGAGAGAGAGTGGAGGCGAAGATATAACAGAGAAATAGAAGAGCTAGTGTCCGAGCCAAATATTATCGGAGAAATAAAAGCCGCCCGACTTCGTTGGCTCGGCCACGTAGAGAGGATGGGGGAGGATCGCGCTGCCAAAAGAGCATATCTTGGACAACCTTCCGGGCGCCGCCCGGCAGGTCGTGCAAGATATCGCTGGAAAGATGAAGTCGCCAAAGAGCTAAAAGAACTAGAGTATAAAGACCAAATGGAACTCAGTTATTTAACATATTTTACATACATAGATACATACGCTCACGCCCATAATCCATAACGGGGTAGGCAGAGCATCAGTGGTTCTAGAACCACTAGATACCACGTTTGACACATATTGTGAGGGTTATCAGATGGAACAAGTTGCATAATAGTGAGAGGTGGTTAGCCTTTCGCCCATTATACAGCAAAACCCTCGCATCCCACTTACAGAGTTTTACTGTATACCTGGGAAGAGTAGGTAGCTGGCACATTCTAAGTTTTTCTTTCACTCCCAGTCCAACGTTGAAGTTATTTTAAGTACACATTTGTTGATAAAACAAAGCCTTTTTGTCTTTACATGCGTGTAACAATGTTCAAACTCAAACTCCAGGATTTTAAGTACCTATCTTACTTTGTTAAGTGTGTTTAAATATACAAATTCCCGTTCTCTTTTTCTTGTACTTTTTTCGCCCTTATATCTACCATTGTAGAATTAAAAGAACATAAAGTTTACTCGAAATCCGCTAAACAAAATTATCTATGGATTTGTTCGTATGATTTTTGTCTAACTTTTGAAATATTCTGATTATAACTGACCGTCGTCGTTAAGACCTGAACAATAAGAACATTACTTAAAGAACAGTTTTTTTTTTACTAACATAGGAAAATGAATACAAAAAACAATATCACATTTTTTTATATTCACTTTCTTTTGTTGCTCCTATCGATAAGTTTTTCTAAATATAAATTTAAAGACCTGGAAAGTAAAATAAGCCATATATTTTTAATAATAATGTTTAATACAAAACAAAGCCACTAGAAGAAAAGTCTTACCTTAGAGGTGGAACCTGACTTTTAAAGTTTACTAAGAGATAAGTGTCTAAAGGTATAAAGAGATAAGATATGAAGTCGCCAGACGCCCGGGGGATTTCCGTTAAATCCTTTCATAATAAGTAAGTAGGTACTCAGAAATTACTGAACAAAATCCCAAGTTAATGCATTCATACCCTTGTTATTATTTGTGCTTAACAAAAGGGTGAGGCCTTAGAAAAAGCCTCTTGTCACTTGGGAATTACTCTTCCCTGTATCCGTATTCTGAATAATTTTTGAAAGCATAAAATTGGTAGGCCTAATTTAGTTAGGCCATTTAGAGTTCGAAAAGAAAAAATTCACAGATTTCGTGCCTCACAATATTAACGAACACATTGGAAATGAATCTACGGAAATCGAAAAAATGTCATTCTGAATTTTGACTTCTTTCAAAAGGTTTGCTACAGGGCAAACCCTTTTACCGATCGTCTTTGTTTTAAGCTCAAATTGTAGCTAGCTAAATTGTCCAGTGGACTTTTTATATCATTCTGCGTTTCCAAAATATTGAGCGCCAAAATCAAAAATTCGGAAAAAAAATAATTTTACTATTTTCGGCCATAACTTTTTTCGTTTTTGACTTTTTTGAATAATTCTTTTTGCATCTTACAGCTCACATAAATACGTACGCGTATTTTGAGAATACTCTCAGAGTATTCACAACTCTCAGAGATATAAGGGGATCGCACTTTTTTGTAAAATTGGTGCCTTTACACTGGAGCGAACGAAAAGACATTTCCTATGTCAAAATATCATTCAATTTACTTATCTCACGTGACTTCTTTGTCTGTCCGTTTCGCTTTCATGCTCAAACTACCTAATTTCGATGAAATTTTGTATGAATATAGTTTATGGTTCGAAGATGTACAAAGGATGATGTACGGAGAGCTGCACGTCAGGTTACTACACGCGTGCTCTCTGTGTTGTTTTGCAACGAAAATGGAGTAACCTGATGCGCTGGCCTCTGTACAAAGGAAGATGTACAATTTTTTTTGGACAAGTTTTCATTTTTGTTGCGTTTGAATTTGGACATGCGTTTTTTTAGCAATTTAAGAATGCAAAATCGAATGCAAAAGAAATGCAATCTTCTACTATTACATTTAGGGTTATTTTTTCTTCTGCAATCGACTCTCATGAGAGTGAAATCTCATTGCGTATGCAAGGGCAGCACTTAGAAAGTAATAAACTTTCACCGGTCAGATTTTGAACAAAGAATGAAGGGGTAAGACGTATTCCATGTGATGCGACTACTAAAGAAAAAGGAAATGTGGCCATTAATTCTCGTGAGTAGGGTAAAAATAAATAGAAGGCGACAGGGTCTTCCCCTTAAACGGTCCCTTGGGATACAAGAATGTCCGAACGCATTTAAAGTCGAAGCTCATTTTGGATAGTGGACTTTATCGGGTAATGTGCCTTAATTGGACTGAATTGGCTACTATCTTGCTCTAGAATAGGCTTCTTAAAGGCTTTTTTCGTTTAAGATTCTCACACACTTTCACGCTAGACTCGGAGTGAAAGAAAAACTTAGAATGTGCCAGCTTCCTACTTTGCAAAAAGGGCTGTTGCATTTCTGATTATCTATCAGACAAGCAGCCATGGGAATGAACTGTTCAGCTCTACAGTTATTTCAGATTTTGTTAAAGAAAATTTGTAATGCGATTAAAAAGAGCACCCTCACAGTTTCTTCCCTATTCTTTTCTGGGGACGACTGCATCTTTGCGAATAGGCGTAGAGTCAGTAAGGTCAAAAGAACGAATGCGTATGTATGTATTTAAATCCTTTAATATATGTCTGTATGTATTTCATATAATCTTGACTTGTTTTAAGTGGCATCCTGAATGTCCTATAAGATAAAGATTTTTCTATTCTGTTCTATTTTACACTTCCCATGCACTAAAGTCTGTAAGAGGGATGCAAGGGTTTTGCTGTATAATGGGCGACAGGCTGACCATCTGTAACGCAACTTGTTCTGATAACCCTCACAATTAGTGTGAAACGTCGCTTCAAATGGTTCCAGAACCACTGGAGTTCTGTCTACCCCGTTTGGGATTGTGTATGTATGTTCTCACACACTGGACTTGAAATTAATGAAAAACTAAGAATGTAAGGTACCAAACTTGCGATTGTCACTGCGATTGTACCAAACTGCGATTGTACCAAGAATGTACCAAACTTGCGATTGTCACTTGGTAAAACGCCATCGTAATCCGGTTGGTGTAAAAATTAAATAAAATTAAATTTGAAACAAGATAGCGAAATGTACTTGACCTTAGAATATGCCAGCTCTTCCCCGGCATCCTGTAATATGTGATTGATTATGTAGGAATGCATAAAGTTGATT
This sequence comes from Aproaerema taeniolella, assembly GCA_949987775.1. Taxonomy (NCBI): domain Eukaryota; kingdom Metazoa; phylum Arthropoda; class Insecta; order Lepidoptera; family Gelechiidae; genus Aproaerema; species Aproaerema taeniolella. Next base: position 2,141,183 of record OX465263.1, read on the forward strand.
CTTATATGAGGTTCAGGAAAGGTAATTCGGTCCCTATTATTCACAAACACACGCTTAACCTTTATAATTGGTTTCCAGTTTCAATTTACGAAGGATTGATGTTTAATGAAGTACTTCTTGAAATGAAAGAAAAGGGAGTAAGAGGTACTTTGTTCGGATCTAACAGCATTTCGTTAAATATAAATTTTTCTGCCAAAAAGTTAATGCAGACGAATTTTGTGTAGGTAACAAGTCTTATCGATCGATATTTAGTTTGTATTGGAAAGGTTTTTTTATTCTTGACCGCTCAAGGGTAAGAAGTGATCGAGGATGTAACAAGCTCACCCAAAATAAGTCTATTCACTCGAACTTTCAATAGACCGGAAATACACACACCGGCACATTTAACGGAACAACTTCTGTTTTTCATACAATCGACTTAGCTTGGGTGTTCTAAAAATATACGTTTTACGTGCATAACTGCACTGTTTTTTATTAAAATAATTTTTAAAATGGTCTTCTCTGTTTTTTTTTACAAAAACTGACAAAAATCCTAAAATCTCTCACGTAGTCAATAGAAAAAAAACTCTTTAAACTTTTCATACGAAATTGTATGAAAAGGTATTTGCAATGTTATGCGGCACATTCTTGAAAACTTCTTGTATGTTTTATATTTGATTTTAACAGACATACATTTGGCCTAAACTAAGTGTAAAATTTTAACAACAGCATCAGTTAAAAATCACAATTTATAAACTCTAAAGTTGACTTAATTGTATGAAAAACATAAGTTGTTCCGCTAAATTTGCCAGTGTGTGTATAATATGTTAGCTCGGAAATATGGACACAAGCAGAGAGTGTCTATAATCTTTAGCAGCGAACAATGAAAGATTAAGAAAAGTGTTCGGTATGAGTTCTCGATATTTAAACTAGGTAAGGATAGTACCTCGCAAAGCTTCTGGATAGATTTAATGGGAAGGCGCTCATGCAGCTCTTGTGCATAGTCCACAATATACTCGTCATTACTCATACTCGGAAAGTAGGTCTGAAGTTGCCTGAGGACCGAGTTGAAAGTAATACTTTTCAACCCTATGGCGAATTGTTTTCAACTGACAGCTATCAAATTATAAAAAGAAACATTATAAAAAGAAAAAGAAACAAAATAGGCGGGAAAGGAACAATCCAATCTTCATTTGTTTTTTCGTGTTGTCGGCATAGCAGAGATTTGTTACAATTGTATTATATGTATTAAATGTTGTTTTGAAATAAAATACTTTCTTCAAGCACTTGGGGTTTTTATTAATAGCTTTCAACAATATTACAACATATTACAACAATGAGTTCAGCTTATTCATGTTTTTATTTTAATGAAAAACACATTGTCGCTCGGTCGCCAAACCCCGTCTCGGGACTTAAATAACTTACTTTCACCCCTAAAGTAACAATTTACTATTGTAGTAGATGATAGAGACTTGTTACATTAAGTTTTCTTGATTATTTTACACAGTAAACCAGCAATGTATAAAAATAGACGATTGTGCCTAATTTTACGCACATCATGTATAAATCAAGCGTTGAGATCAAGCGTCTACGACTACACGACTATTATAATGAAATAATTTAATTTCGCTGAAAGCTTTACTTATGGCGGGAAAGGCTTGAGATATCTCAGGATACTCGGGATACTGAATTTTCCGTAATGATAAGAAGTATTAAGCGCCTTTTTTTACCAGCCTATATAATATACGTCCCCTCTGAGGGGCACGGGCCTCCCTTCGAAACCCGAAGGGGATTTAGGCCATAGTCCACCACGCTGGCCCAATGCGGATTGGTGGTCTTTCGAAAATGAATTTTCTTGGACGGACGGGTTTCATCACGATGTTTTCCTTCACCGTTGAGCAAGTGATACTTAGAAATCCGTACATAAATCCGAAAAGACGAATTCAGTGGTACAGGCACGCACCAGGGTTTGTACCCACGACCTTCGGATTACAAGTCTGGCTCATTACCAACTGGGCTATCACCGTTTTAATTATGAATCGCCTAATTGTACTAAATGCTACCGACAGCGGGGCTGGCAGAGACAGATTTTTTAAAACATTTTAAAGGTCCACTTTAAAGTTTTCCCTTGTGTCGTGGGTCTCTTGAAATATATTATATATAAAGACAGTCACAAACACCCGTGACCCGAGAACAAACATCTGATTTTTACACAAATATTTGCCCCGACTGGGAATCGAACCCAGGACCTGTCGATCAAGAGGCAGCGCCACTACCACTCGACCAAACCGGCCGTTAACAAACAAACATGGAAACAGTTTTCCATGTAATCCTGAACTGCAAGGGAGTGGCAGAACACGCTCCGCGAAGCCTACGAAATCCCCAGAAGGATTTTGAGTTTCTGAACGGATCTGAGGTGGTTGGATTAGTCACCGACCCACACGAACAATGGGCCACCTAAATGTGGAAATGGGAGCCAATATCAAGCATTCAAGAATATCGCACCACAAAGAATCGTTGGTAGCCTAATAAAACTGTCAAAACAGAAAATAAAACAACAAATCAGACTACAGGTCTACAAAGATCTTTTGGCCCGCGGTTTCCATGGTGACGCCTTTTTTTCCAATAGATAGATAGATAAAAAATTTATTTGTCTGCACAGTCACACACATGCACAATTATTACAAGTGCAAATTAACAGAAGTGTATATAAACTTAATCCAACTTATTATACATTAGAGAGGAAAAATAAAATAAAAAGTAAAATGTGTGTGCTGTACTACAAGTGTAATACAAGTTCTACTTACTAGCTACAACTGTCACCCGTCGGCCACAAGATCTTTGTAGACCTATCATAATACCGCGATTTGTTTAAAAACATTCTATCTTATCGTAACTACATAGAATACAATCCATAAAGTATTTCAATACGTCTGTACTAAATAAACCGCAAAATTATAACTTACTTGTAAAATTTCAGCAAACGAATCGGCTGAATTCATACTATTATTATTATTACTAGCTTTCCGCCCGCGTGGACTACAGGTTATATCGTGCCCAACTGTGGGATAAAATGTAGACTATGCCCTTTCCCAGGCTTTAATCTATCTCTGTACCAAATTTCATCAAAATCGGTTCAGTAGTTTAGGCGTGAAAGACGGACAAACAGACAGACTGAGTTACTCTCGCATTTATAATATTATTAAGGAAGTAAGGATTAATTCTTGAGGAGAATTTCTTTATAAATAATATTTTAAAATATTTATAGATCTCTACCATCACCCTTAAGGGATCGCGACGTATTTCCAATAACCATTACCTTTTGATTATTATCTGCGTACCTGTAACACGACAGATTACGTGACATTTGTATACATATTTGCATATATTGTGCCAACCAATGTAATGTGATATATATTCTGGCAAATGAAGATTATATTACATTTGATTGATGGTGATGAGTTGATGACTTTAGGATGGATTTCTGCCTCCTAATGCATCATATAAAGAGCTAGATCCTTCTGAATGGTATCTCAAAGACGAGAAGCCCTTCTAACGTAGCCTTCTAGTCGTAAAGAAAATGCTGGCTTTATTCAGAGTGTGAGATGACGGTGCTTACACAATGTTTACGCAGTTCACTGATTCTAAGTGCAGTAGAAACATAACAGTGCATAATTATTTATTAAGTTTTCCGAATAAGCTTCTTCTGGGTAGTTTCATCCCTAACCACATCTTTGCTACTGAACTAAAAAGCGGTCATTGGGCCTTTTTATGATACGAAAACGGCACGGCAAAATTGTATTACCATTGTCTCCTATATAATAAAAATACTAGAAGCTGAGAACAAAGAAAGTAATGAAAATTTTAATTTTGAATTGCCGTGCCGTGCCGTTCGAATTATAAAAAGGCCCATTATTTTCCCTACTGCTTGGTTATTTTATATTCTGTGTGTCTGTTTATCCCTAATATGTATGAAGTTGATGTCCCTTTTAATTAGGGTGGAGTTTGTTTCGCTTTACGGTAATTGAGTCGTTTTGTGTAAATGCTTTGAGATTTAGAGTAGGAAATTATGATAATTCATAACAATATTTTTCGCTTTCCTCTTCTTCATATTGTCATGTAGGTACCTATAGTCTAGCGTGTGGTGAACTTGATTCACCCTGGTGTCAGTGTTTTCAAACCGCCAAATAACCTCAGCTTTAGTTTTAAAGACTGTAGTCAATGGACAACAACCGATCGCTGACTTAAAGTGCCCTCCAAAGCACAGAAACGTTCGTGATCAAATCAAATCAAAAATCAAAATCAAAAATAATTTATTTCTGTCTCACATATTCTTCGTATAAATAGGCAGAGGTCTCTTTTTAGGTATGAGAATGCCTGTGCCAGGGGGCCCCGCTCTTCTCTTAGATACAATTTTTATGCATATGTAAGGACAATTTAGGCATGCAAAGTGTATGTGTGTGTATGTATGGGTGTGTGTGTGTGTGATATTTTTGTCACCCATCAGGTTCTATGCCCTTGTGTACGTTGCTTAACTAATCGATTACGAGCGCCATATTTCCTCCACCACTTCTGTGCTATTCTAATCCAGTTGTTACCCAAAAGCGTCTGGCTCGTCTCACCAGCGTTTTTTCGTTTTAACATTTGCTGGCTGGAATAGCTAGACACCGGATTGGTCAAGTGGTAGTGAAGCTGCGTTTGTATCGGTGGGCTCTGGGCGATTCCCAGTTGAGGCAGACAAAAAGAAGATGTTTGTTCTCTGGTCATGAGCGTTCGTGTCTTTCTTTGTATTTGTTCCAAGGGACCACGGCACAAGGGAAAACCGTGTATCGTTTATTTTATTTTTTTATAAACAATAAAACGCACAATGGCCCGATCGAGAGGTTAAGTGCGGAAAACTCCCGATAAACATTACTCTTCTACCATCCCACTAATTAATACAAAAACATACATATGCTAGGCAGAGCAGCAGTGGTTTCAGAACTACTAGATGCCACGTTTGACACAAATTGTGAGGGTTATCAGATGTAACAAGTTGCATAATGGCGAGAAGTGGTCAGCCTTTCGGCCATTTTACATCAAAACCCTCGCAACCCTCTTACAGACTTTTACTCTTTACCAGAGAAGAGTAAGCAGCTGGTACATTCTGAGCTATTTCTTCACTCCCAGTCCAACATGGAAGTTACACACGTAAAAATTATAACACTCCTCTTCTTTTGTTGGTGGTTAAAAACTTTTTTCCTTTCTTCCAGATATTGTGCCACTACTTCTGGCTGACGTGCGACGGCATCAGCGACATGGTCTTCGCCCTCGACCTCGTGGTCCAGCTCAGGACGGGATACTTGGAGCAGGGACTTATGGTGTGTACAGTCACGAGCATTAATTGATATTAATATATATATATATATATATATATATATATATATATGTGTCACCGGAGAACTGTTAAAACCGTTATATTACAATAGTAAGTTTATAATCTCCCGTGACATATAATTTTTCTACTTAAATTTCAATCTGACGAAAATCTAAGGGCCATCTGCATGGGCTTTCTTAGGTTTTCCAGCTATAATTTACATTTTTTCATCCTATAGCCCAAACACAAATTTACAATGTACCAGATGCCTACTCTTCCCAGGCATATTGTAAAATTCAGTAAGTAGGACGCGAGGACATCATATTTCATCAAATAACCAGAGGAATATATGTGAAATGCCTTTCGTCCATATTCGTAACCAGATTTTGGTAACCAGCTACGAAGTGGCATTAAGTACTGATGTTCTGCCTATCCCAATAGGGATTATTCCTCTAGGTGTGAGTTTATGTATGTAATTGTAAAATCCTTTATTGTAATCAAACAAAGTAAGTGCATTGGATTCAAAAGCGTTATAAATATGTATTACATAAATTCAAGGCGGACTTATCCCACAAGGGGATCTTTTCCAGTATGTATGTGAATCCTATAACCAAGAATATTTTTCCAGGTATATGACTCCAAGAAGCTGGCGAAACACTACCTGTTCTCCAGGTCTTTCATGCTGGATATCTTCTCGTTGACTCCACTCGACTTGCTGCAGCTTCAAATCGGTATTAACCCCATCATCCGCTTTCCTCGGTTTCTGAAGGTAAGCATCTCGATATTCTGACATTTCCACACTTAATCTTTGAGTAAAAAACGACCTTAGATCCTCCCACAACTGATTCAAAATTTAACTCCTGTTTTTTTTAATCATAATTTAAACAAGATTTTTTAACCAAAATCCCAAAAAGAATCATTGTGAGAATATTTTAAAACAAGGGCTTAAAAAGTTATACCAATATGTGTTTCAAACATAAGTACGACTATTTTCTGCTTTGATCATAAAAGGATTTCATTAAACTAAAACGTTTAAAAAATTAAACATTACAGGAAATTCAGGAAATTCAATGTCATAAACTCAAAATACAATTTTTATTACAAGAAGCTTGTCGTAGCTTCTGTTGAAACAGCGAAGGTCGCCAACTTCAAAGAAAGTCTTGACCTTTGACCTTTATAGCCCGACCTGTCAACACTGGTTAGTTCAAGGGGGCAATTCCTAGAAAGTGCTTTCGAAGTTTTGGTACAGAATATATTTGCAACCAAAGACTTCTCGGAGTTCCTAGCCTATTCTTCTCATTAAAAGAACTAACATGTAATTCACTACCTATTTTGACTTATTTTGAGTATTTTTAAAACGCTTACCCGCGTGAGGGATATTCACAAATAATTTCGCCGCTTGACTTGAAGCCACGATAGCTCAGTTGGTTAGAGCACCAGGAGATCTAATTCTGGGGTCGTGGGTTCAAGTCCCGTTCGCGCCGAATATTTTTTTTTCCTTAAAATTATTTTGAGTAACATCCAATCACCATGGCAGAAACGTCCGATACAGTAAATCTAACATGTTTTTTTTTTTACTATAAGATGGGTTAACTCTTGACCTTAATCTTGACCATAAAGGTCAAAGATGAGGTCGACGATGGAGCGAGTTAACCCAGAAAATGCCTATAAAGGCACTGGTACTCCCACGCACCGACGGAACACAGCAGGCTGTTTGGCGTCGGAGTTCGGTAGGAGGGTCGCGAACCAGACGGCCCTTAACGAGCCTACCACACCGCATAAGACCATAGGACGACACCTCAGATCCAGAAAAAAATGAAGTGTCGTTGCATGGGATAGATTACTGGGAGGCAGGTCTCATTTGTGTTTCCTTAGTGGCCTCTTACGACACCCATGGAAAGAGATGGGGTGGTGTTATTCTCAACCGATCACCACACGGCAAAAAAGTTGTATGGAGAGATGACATTTTTTTTTCATACACACATCAACACGGTCAACAATTGCACGATTTTTCATACAAAAGAGGTCTGTTTAAGAAGCTACAATTTGTTGACCGTGTTGATGAGTGTATGAAAAAAAAATTTCGCCTCTCCAAAGCATACTCGAGATACATGGAGGGCTATAATATTCAGACGAGCAAGTGCTAAACCTGAATTTTCAATTCTAATCAATAAATTTTGTTTTACATAAAATTTGTGAAAACGTGACGGAAAATGAAAAAAAATTTGCATAAATTCGACTATTTTCATACAAAAAGCAGGCAAAAAGTGTATTTTCTAAAGTTGTTCAGTTTCGTGCTGATTCACATCAAAAATTATCTAAATAAATTAGTGACTGCAAAAAATACGAATTATCTGCTTTGTGCGAACTGTTGGTGGTATTGAAGTCTGTGATTTATACGTTTTTTAACGTTTAAAATTATTAGTGTAAATAATTGAAAGTAAGTGAGAAACAATGTAAGTGCCTATTTAACTTGAGGGTTTTCCTCGATTTCCCTGGGATTCCATCATCAGATCCTGACCTGGTTACAATGGGACTACCTCTGGAGTACTCTTTCGAACAAAAAAATAATTTAAAAATCGGTCCATAATTGGCGGAGAAATTGGTGAACATAACATTTTAAAAAACAGTCTAACATAGAATCTCCTCTTTTTTGAAGTCGGTTAAAAACAGTTATCTGCTTATATCATACTGACCTTAAAAAGTGAAATAACACAGTATAAACATCACAGTTATATATTTGACTATTTATCTGTTTACAATTGATATTAGTTTTTACTGTTTGTTTGTCTCGGTCTTCCCCGACTGATAGTTCGATAGTAGTTTCTAGTTTCTTTCGAGACTATAACAAGCATAAAATGTATATGTATGTATTTTATAATATACTAGCTGATGCCCGCAACTTCGTTTGCGTGTTAATTTTTTTTGTACAGAGTACACAGATTGAAAATATCTATCTTACGTGATTTAGATTTTTACATACAAAAGTTTTTTTCCGCTAACTCCCGTTCCCGTGGGAATTTTGCAATATCCTGTTGCAACTAAGCTTTAAGCTTACTAAGGTACCTGCCAAATTTCAAGCGTCTAACTTAAGCGGTTTAGATTTTTCATACAAAAGGATTTTCCCGCTAATTCCCGTTCCCGTGGGAATTTCGGTAATTCCTTTCTTAGTGCACTTTTACGGTACCTAAGCAACGTCCCTTCCAAATTTCAAGTGCCTACGTTTAGCCGTTTAGGCTGTGCGTTGATATGTCAGTCAGTCAGTCAGTCAGTCAGTCAGTTTCTCCTTTTATATATTTAGATGTATTTTATATTAATGTATTTATATTTATTTTATTGTAATAAGTATCGTTTTATTATTATTATATTTATACATAGTCTTTTGTCTGTAAACTCTGTGCGAAAATCTCTCTACCCTTATTTCTTACTAGTTAGGTTGGCTGAAAGAGATCTCTTATAGAATTCCTTTGAATTCCTTTCTACACTTATTGTCTGAAGGTTAGTAATAACTTTGTTTGTGCGATAAAGAATATACATATATTCTTGCATTTTAACCACCGAATAAAAGAGCGGTGTAACAAAGTTTGTCTTGTTTATCTATGTATCAATATTTCTGTGTCTTTATCTGTGGTATCGTAGCTTCTAAACGAATGAACCGATTTCGATGCTGTTTTTTTTGTTTGAAAGCTGATACAATCAATTGAGATATTTATTAGGTATCATTGATCGAAATAGGTCCAGCTGGTTATTTTTTTTTTAAATTTTAGAGTTATTAATGATTGTTAGAAATATCAGCGTCGATGATCCCTACCTGATCTCGACGTCATGCTGAGTGGAAGCCAGTCTGGTCCTTTTCACTAATTTAGATAATAGATAACTGTGTACGTTGCTTAACCTCGCTGATCGGTTAAAATCACCCTAGTAAGTATATTAAACAGTTTTGAAACTCTCTTTGACAAAAAACCTATCTACACTGTAATGCCACACACTCAAATGTCCACACTATTTTCCTAAGCATATGAGGTGTCTTTGAACTTGCGGTGATAGCCCAGTTGGTAATGAGCCAGACTTGTAATCGGAAGATCGCGGGTTCAAATCCTGGTGTGGGACTGAACCACTAAATTCGTCTTTTCAGATTTGCGTACGAATTTCTAATTATCACTTGCTCCAGGGTGAAGGAAAACATCGTGATGAAACCTGCCCGTCCAAGAAAATTCATTTTCGAAAGACGAACGGTTCACCAACCCGAATTGGGCCAGCGTGGTGGACTACGACCTAAATCGCCTTCGTGTTTAGAAGAGAGGCCCGTGCCCCTCGGTGGGGACGTAAGTATATGGGCTGGTAAAAAACATGGGGTTAATACATTGAATTAGGGAAATTGTAAGGGATGATTCTCCGTATTAAACTGAACAACTTTCCCATACGAAATTGGCGAAACAAATGTTTAACTTTCCATACTAAATGGTTGCTGACCGCTGAAGTTGTATGGAGTTTGGGAGGCGAATTATTTTCACATTTCGACTTAAGTTATTTTTTTATTTTTATTAATAATGGGCCTTTTTATAATTCGAAAACGGCACGGCAAAATTGTATTACCATTGCCTCCTATGTAATAGTAATACTAGAAGCTGAGAACATAGGGGGCAATGGTAATTGAAACTCTAAAGTGCCGTGCCGTTCGAATTATAAAAAGGCTCCATGGGTTTGCTCTTGACCACAATTTAGCTCAGTTTAGTGTATTTCCAGGGTTATATACTTAACAAAAAATTCGTCAAGTTCGAGATAACCAGATCTTGCCTAGCTCAGGGGATTGTGATCAAGAGCGTAGTTATTTTTATAAAAAAATAACTTTGAAAGAAAAAAAAAAACTAAATATTTCAATTATAAATTTATATTATCGTGTAGTTATAGTCACATAGGAATAGTGCCATCTCCGTCTCTCAACAGGCCTGGGCCGGCAGTGCGAACAGTGTCGATACACGAAGTTTACGGACTATGAAAGCGTGCGTGCGTAAAAACATGTTCGAAAGTTAGAAAAATGAGATTTATGGAAAGGTGACAGCTTAAATCGAAAAATGCGCTAACTACTTATCGAGAGTGTTCAATCACGAACATTTTGATAGCAAATTCAAGTTCCTGTATGCATTTTTCTATGGTTTTTACAGCTTAAAATATACAAATATTGGGTATTTAGAGGTGACTTTGTGAGCTTTTTCTATCGAACCAAAAATGCTGAATCATGTTTTCAGCAAACTACTTATCTAGTTTATGTCTTGAATAGTATTTTTTGTAGTATTTTTTTCTTCGATTCAATGCAGTGCGTCATGCTTATCTACGCATCATAAAATCGTAATCTAGGTGCTGTAGTTGCCTTAAATAAACAATGCGCATATTGTCAAAGTTCTTATTAAAAACATAGTGAACCAATTCTGTAATTCTAAGAAATTAATTCCTAGAAAAACCTCAAGTGTTTTGTCTGTACCCGTTCTAGAATAAACTGATAAAACGGTCAAAGGTTATCCAACTGACGCGGTATATAAACAAAGGAGGGGAGGCAATGAGTCAGTATACAGATTGGTTTAGAATCATGTACACGCTTTGTCTCGCTGCTATCCTGGCTGTGGCCAGCGCCGCGCCTCAATTTGCCTTCTATCCCGACCACGCCAGCAGACTCGAAGCTTACAGACCCCATCATCACCATGGAGAACTCGACGAATTCTTCGGTGACAGCCTATTTGAGACCCAAAAATTCTGGCAGGAATTTGAAGCTGAAATGGAAAGATTCGACACAATGCTTAAAGATTTCTACAAACACTTCCCTACCACTTCTAATGTAGAGGTGAAGAACAACGAATACGTCATCACTATTATGCTGAATGGATTTGACGAGAAAGACATCAAAGTGAAAGCTAAAGAAGGACTTGTAATGGTTCAAGCCACGCGCAGCTCTGGGACTGATAACCAGTCTTATCTCAATATAAAGACTCTGCCTTCGTACGTGAATGTGAACGGTACCTGGACTTTCGAAGCTGGGGTGCTGAAGATAGTACTCCCATTGAAGAGCCGACCAGACGATGAAAAGCCAGTAACTGAAACTGTAGAAACTGATACCATAACCACACAAGCTCCCACTGAAGAACATAGTCGTGAAGAAATGGACAATACTGACAGCGAAAACCCCAATGAAGATGCCGACGTCGGATTAGAAAGGGGTGACAAAGACAAAGAAAACGAAATCACAAACAATGTGATACCATACAACACTAACTCCGTTGAAGCCACAACATACGTTGTAGATTTAAAAAATGAAGTTGAATTCGTCCCAATACGTTATTAGTTGATAAGAAAAATAGTATTGTAAGTACCTACCAAAGTATGAATAAATTATTTTAACGTTTGGATTTTTTTTACCAGCCCATGTACGTCCCCACCGAGGGGCACGGGCCTCCCTTTGAAACACGAAGGGGATTTAGGCCATAGTCCACCACGCTGGCCCAATGCGGGTTGGTGAACCACTCGTCTTTCGAAAATGAAATTTCTTGGACGGGCGGGTTTCACCACGATGTTTTCCTTCACCGCTGAGCAAGTGATAAATAGAAATCTGTACATAAATCCGAAAAGAAGAATTTAGTGGTACAGGCCCGCACCAGGATACCCGCGACCTTCGGATTACAAGTCCGGACGTTTGGATACTCGCTTTCAATTAGTATCTTAAGATAATTAGTATCTTGAGACCTCATGATAACCCCTTTTGAGTTTATACTTGTTCTTGTTTATTGTACAGTCAACAGCACATCAGGTTACCACAAACTGTCAAATTTCCCCAATGGATAGTAAACTCTAATGCTTGGAGATAAAATTGAAAATCGATTGAAGAACTTTGACAGTTTTGGATAGCATGATGTGCCGTTGTCCCTGTACATCGAAACTCTAGGTTTGAAAGTGCCAATTGTTTTCTTCAAGTAAGTATTATTTGTAAATTATTATTTTATTTTAATACTTGACCATACTACGAATATTTTGAATACAATTAACGAAGCTACACCTTCTGTATGGTTTCCTTCACCCCCCGGTTGCCTGGAAGAAATTGCTCTATAGCAATAAGGCCGCCGCATTGTACACTAGATGATGAACATTTGTTTTTGTTTTATTGTTATGTTTTTTGTGTGCAATACAGAGCATTGTATTGTATTGTAAACTTAATTCAATAATTGGCCTTTTTATAATTCGGAAACGGTACGGCAAAATTGTATTACCATTGCCTCCCATGTTATAGTAATACTACTAGAAGTTGAGAACATAGGGGGCAATGGTAATTCAAATTTTGAAGTGCCGTGCCGTTCTGTTCGAATTATAAAAAGGGCCAATTAATTCTGGCTATAATTTAATTTCTTTCAATTCTTGATAAAATGGCGTCCACAATTTTCGTGATTTTGCTAATGTGAGAGTATTTTAATAAGTTTTAAAAAGTCGCCAATATCAAGTAAAGAAACTCTTTACGGGATATAATACGTCAGAGCCTCGTCTGTTGATATGCAGGGTCTACTGCTAGCAGGTGAAGATGACGACTGTAGAGCACTAAGATGTTATGAACGCACCCACCCTAGGCTATAATTAATTACGAGCTTAGTTTTGTCAAAACCTTCCCATTCAATTTTTAAATTACGGTTTTACATTCACGAGTCAATAGAAAAAAAATTATGTGAAAAAACTGAAATAGTAATCAGGCTGTCGTATTATAAGCTGAATCAATCTTGATCTGAACATTATAAATATAAGGGTTCCTGACTCACTGATACATAAACGCTTAACCCAAATCACCACTTTATATCCTTACTAATTATACTAATTATTTTACTAATCCTTATATGTTATATATATTATATATCTCTGTCTGTCCGTCTTTCACGCCTAAACTACCAAACCGATTTCGATGAAATTTGGTACAGAGATAGATTAGAGCCTGGGAAAGGACATAGGCTACTTTTTATTCCACAGTTGGGCACGATATTACCTGTAGTGCACGCGGGTCGAGCCGCGGGCGGAAAGCTAGTTTCCTATAAAATATACTAGCTTTTGCCCGCGACTTCGTCCGCGTGGAATAGTTACCTTGGGCAACATTTTTATATTTACGATACTTATTCATCCCCTTTTTCATCCCTACACATGTCGACAAAAAAGCTACAACAAATATTTATTTATTTCTAATCACGGCCGGTTTGGTCGAGTGGTAGTGACGCTGCCTCTCGATCGGCGGGTCCTGGGTTCGATTCCCAGTCGGGGCAAATATTTGTGTAAAAAGCAGATGTTTGTTCTCGGGTCATGGGTGTTTGTGTCCGTCTTTGTGTGTTCCAAGGGACCCACGACACAAGGGAAAACCTTAATGTGGGCCTTTGAGTGTGAAGCGTTAAAAAAATCAAGTAGGTACTTAAATACAAAGTTTCATGGTTTTATCGTCGTCAATGACCAACTTCCATACAAGCTTTCATCCCCTATTTCAACCCCTTTGAGCATTTTTTTCGCAATAAAAGGTAGCCTAGGCTCTTTCCTAAGCTCTAGTCTCTATCTGTACCTAATTTCATCAAAATCGGATCAGTAGTTTAGGCGTGAAAGCGTAACAGACAGACAGAGTTACTTTTGCATTTATAATATTAGTAGGGATAATATACAAAAAGGAAAATTTCATTCAACCATTTCATACTAAAAGAAAAATAAAATAAAAGCATTGTGCGGTTTGAAAACTCGGACAAAAGGGTTAACCAAGTTCACCACATACTTGACTATAAGAAGAAGAATTTTCATTTACGTCTCTTTTTCACAAACAAGTTATATAAAGTTCATTTATAGGAATTGAAAATTCAGGTATAGAACTTGCTCTTACGGAAGATTTTATACAAATACGTGTCTTAAACACCTTTCATAATAGATTCTCAAATAACTCTAAAATTAAAAAACTTTTTTTTAAAACAAGATTTTCTGCCTTAAAGGAGAAAAGTACTCGTCAATACGAATCGAACGAGCCCAAACTCGATGGAGTTGTGTCGTTTTATTGCGTAGTTCCTATGGCTACCTTCCAGCTCCAGCATCAGATCAGCTCCTTGTCATCATAATATTGTATTGTCACGCGTTATACACATGTATGCAAAATTTCAACTCAGTCGGAAACCGGGAAGTGGATCAAAAACTTGCAAGATAATTTGTCCCACACATACTAATGAAAAAAAAAAATATTGTTTTTATTTTCTCCCAAACTTAAGCTATGTGTACATTCCTATTTTATTATACATTTAATTAGGAGACAGGAGCCTAAACTAGGGTATACCTGTGTCATAGGTCTCCTGGATCCCACCCTCAGGTAACAATTTTGAAAATAGAAATTTACATTAGCTATTTAACAAGTAGCAATTTTTGGTGAATTAAATTAAATTAAAATAAATTAAATAAGTAGTTAAGATGTTTGTGTATATGTGTGTGTGAGAGCATGTATGTATGTGTAATCGTGTGTATGTGTATGTATGCATATGTGTGTGTAAGTGGGTCAAGAGATGCCAGCGTTTTCATTATGTTACGTATAGTATGAAAGGAAATGGATGATGGGAAAGGTCATTTACTTCACAACGGTAATCAAAAGTTCGGTTTCTGAGTAGTCCAGAGACAATAACCACTTAGTAACAGTTTTTTTGCACTCCTTTTTTGTCGTCGGATATATGTTAAGCAGCTTGTTAGCCTGGTTATAAAGGCGACCACTTAAGAACCGAAGCTGTAGGATCTTTGTCACAAGATGTTGATACGGGGTAATTTTGACAGACTACATATTTGCGTCTAGTGTACCCTATTTCAGTGTGCTTCCTGAGAAGAGTCTGAAAAATGAACAACTGCCTGACTGTTAAGACCTCAGTTTCTTTATAAAGTATATTCGTGGGGTAGAGTCGAGGTTTGAAGGTAGCAACTTTAAGGATTAATCTTTGAGCCCTTTCTAGTTGTATAAGATGGGATTTCGCAGCACCACCCCAAGACGATATACAGTAACCAATTACAGACTGGCACAGGGAGACATAGACAGACTTGATAAGATTCGCATCTGCTACATGTCGCAATAAGTAACAGGGGAAGTCAAATAAAAGCTTGTTTAAAGCCTATGTCGTATGAAAAACCGTGTATGTCCTTATAGACTTTTTTGCTACGTGTATAATAGTGCACTTTGTGATTCCATAACTCCATGGCATTCTATAAAATTGTATGGTTAAAAATTGGCACTATGATACCCAAAATATCTGTAGTATCCATCTGAAATAACAGTTCTCAAAACACAATAAATTATCATAGGATTACGGACCCCGTGCAACTTATGGCAAACAATTCAACAAAACAAACTGTGGCAACGAAATTTTCATAAATTCCCCAATAATTGGGTAACCAAAGATAACAATAGTCCTAAATATTCCAAAACGTTCCCTCGCTTTAAATTGGTGGAATAAATTTATATTTGTAGGTATTTTCTTATTCAATTTTCGGATATTCAAAGTCAATATAAATTCGAAGTGGACTAAGTCTTAGTCCTTCGTTACCTATTAATTCTTACATTTTCAGTGTTATACAGAACTTTACGACTTCTACAATCTCACTGAGAGTCAGTAAATTAATTGCTTTTTGGCTTGATAGAGATTTTTCGGCATGCACGATCAAATGTCAAACCTTTAGTTTGATAACAAGGTGTCTACACCAAACTTCCAACTCGCTATCATTTTCTGAAAACTATCTTACAGGCAAAGGTGTTAGCAATCACTATAATAGGTCAAAAGGTGTGTCGACCTGAAGGTTGTTGTATATTGAATTCTTTAACCTTTTGAGGCACAGAGTACTCTATGTTCTATTAAAATTAGTTGAAAGTGTCAATTGCCTTACAGCTTCTATAAAATCTGAGGAAAAATTAAGATAAATCTTCTTCGTATCGTGTAGGTATAGTGAAGTATGTGGCGAACTTGGCTAACCCTGGTGTCAGAGTTTTCAAACCGCACAATGGCACCTGACTTGGTTTTAACGACTGTAGTCAATCAAACGTGCCCTCCGAAGTACGGAAACGCTCGTGATAAATTGCCACCTTGGTCACCCATCAGGTTCCCTGCCTCTGTATACGTTGCTTAACCTCACTGATCGGTTGAGATCAGCGAGAGCCACTGGGCTACGAGCGCTTCATATAATGAAATAAAGACCGCATATGTGGTTAACTATTCAAGGTTCTAAACCTAAAACCTCATTCAGTTCTAAATCCTTAAGAACTGACTATAACGACTTTATAACTGGAGAAGACTGCAACTCGATTAATACTGATTCTATTAACTGAAGTCAAGTCCAGCTATAATCTAGTTTTACTATCCGGAAGACGAGATAAAGTTTTAATAGCCAAGATATCTCCGTCTTCATAGTTTAAACGGCTGAGATAATGTCCATCTTTAAGATATACCGGATTATGGCAACTAGAGTTGGTTGTTATAAAAGTTTATTGCAGTAGATATAAATTAGTGTTTTAATTGTTTCGCGATACAGTAACTTGGACTTTTAGGATAAGGAATGAAATAGCGTACCGAGATTGGAACCCCATAAAATCTTCCTATTCAATTCAATTCAATCCATTTATTTGCAGGAAACATGGTAAAATACAGTTATTTGTTACAACTAGCTTTCCGCCCGCGGCTTCGCCCGCGTGATCTTCGGGAACCGCGTGAAGTTTTTTCCCGCTAACTCCCGTTCCCGTGGGAATTTTGCAATATCCTGTTGCAACTAAGCTTTAAGTTTACTAAGGTACCTGCATGCCAAATTTCAAGCGTCTAACTTAAGCGGTTTAGATTTTTCATACAAAAGGATTTTCCCGCTAATTCACGTTCCCGTGGGGATTTCGGAAATTCCTTTCTTAGTACACCTTTACGGTAAATAAGCTACGTCCCTTCCAAATTTCAAGTGCCTACGTTTAGCCGTTTAGGCTGTGCGTTGATATGTCAGTCAGTCAGTCAGTTTCTCCTTTTATATATTTAGATAGATTTTCCAACATGCTCTACCTATATTAGGTGTGCAAATATTAATTAAAATTACAGCTAGACATGTCATTAATTAAAATGTCCCAAATTGTTACTCACAAAAATTATTATACACTCTGAATTACTCACAACTTCATCATGCCTTAATTTTAACACTTCAATGAATAAAAGTTTGATTAATTTAATTTGATCTTCCAATTGGTTACAATATGTATATTTAATATTATTAAAATGTAAAAAAAATAATAATAAATAAATAATGTCAAGATAAGTAAAGCCAATTCCATTATTAGTTACAGTCCATATTTAAAAAATCGTTAATACTGTAGAAGCATTTGGTGGTAAAGAATTTTGTGACATGTTTTTTGAAGTCATAGTCTGGATAATTCTTAAATACGTCAGGTAGCTTATTGTACACTTTCACTGCCATACAGTAAACATTGTTTTGAGAGGACACTTATTTTCTTGGGCTATATCGGCATACAACATTATTTTAGAAACTAGCTTTCAGCTCGCGGCTCCGCCCGCGCGGACTACAGGTTATATCGTGCCCAGCTGTGGGGTAAAATGTAGTATATGGCTCTAACCCAGGTTCTATTCTATCTCTGTACCAGTAGTTCAGTAGTTTAGGCGTGAAAGACGGACAGACAGAGAGACAGCGTTACTTTCGCTTTTATAATATTCGTAAGGATTGACAGGATCAGAAATTAATTACCTAGTTTACTAAATCAACATTCTTTGTTTATAATGTTTCCACATTTAATTTTATTGATAAATAACACAAAATTAAAAAAAATACTGCCTTCACTTGTACAGAGGCCAGCGCATCAGGTTACTCTATTTTCATTGCAAAAACACTTTTATCACATCAGCACAGAGTGCACGCGTATGGTAGCCTGAGTTGCGGCCGTCCGTACCTACACCGGCTTTATTTACAAGATGAACATAAGGATGAAAAAAAAATTAGTAAGATTTCAAAGATAGAAGTTATTTAACCTATTCCAAAAACTAATATTTATACCTAGTAGACATAAATAGCAGGCTGTTGCTCACATAACACCGTGGAAGGAGTAATGGAGGCTTTTCTCGGGGGAGAAAGACTTGACGTGACTAAAAAAATGTCAGGTTTAAATGGCAGGAGGAAAAACGGTCGTTTTCTGACTTTCGCTTAACATCATGGATTATGAAATGTTTTTATATATTTAGCCCCCGACAAAAAAGAGGAATGTTTTAAGTTTGACGTGTGTATATGTATCTGTATGCCTCTATATATCTGTGGCATCGTAGCACCTAAACGAATAGAATAGAATAGAAAAATCTTTATTTTATAGGACATTCAGGATGTCACTTAAAACAAGTCAAGATTACAATGAAATACATACAAACATACATTAAATGATTTACATACATACGCATTCGTTCTTTTGATCCTACTGACTCTACGCCTATTCGCAAAGGTGCAGTCTTCCTCCAAGAAGAACAGGCAAGAAACTCTGAGGTTGCTCTTTTAAATCGCACTACAAATTTTCTTATTTACTAATTTTAACTAAATCTGAAATAACTCTAGAGCTGAACAGTTCATTCCCATGGCTGCCTGTCTGATAGAATGGACCGATGCGGTTTTTTTTAAAGCTGACGTTATCGAGATAGTGGGTGAGCTTGCTACATCTTAGAGCCTTGTCCTAGATTGTGGTCAAGAGCATACCCATTAATAAATAAAATTAAAAAATAACAATTATGACAATTTTATCTGTTCAGGTGGCGAAATTAAGAACTACTTAATTTCGCCACCTGAACTGAATTAAGAAAAAGGGTCCGTTATTCTTCAAAAACAGTGAATAAAACGCTGTTTATTTCACTGAGTGAATAAAACATTTTGAATTTGGAACATGCACGAATATACGGATTTTAGTAAGAAAACAAAAGAAAATGTGCAACGAGGTTGCATACTCTCGCTACAAAAACGTACTAAAACTTGGCTGTATGTAATAACTGGCTGTATGGAATATGACTCGGTTAAAAATTTTAAATTTAGAATAAAGAATTCAGACAATTTTCTGTGCAATTTTCATGCAACTAAAAGTTTTTGTCTCAAAATCATAAAATGAGTTCGACATCCAGTGATGAAAGTGAACCTCTCGTTCCAGAGTCATTTCGCGTTAAAGCAGCAGCTATTGTTGATAATTTACTGTCACAGAGTAATTATTTTCTTTTTCTCGTAGTCAATGGTAAAAAGTAGAGTACCTAACACGTGAAAAAAAATCATCTTTGCTCTTATATCCCTCGAAAAGAATTCACCTTTTTTTCACTTGTTGGGTAATCTACTATTGTCTATAAGGAACTTACTCCCGTGAAATTGCTCGTTGCTCTCCGTGAAAAAATGCTTTATTTATAAGTGAATAAATTCAACAAATAATTAGCTTCATATGTGACTGTACTATGTTCCTCTAAAAACCAGTGATTAGCTTTGCAATTTAGACTTAAGCTAGTACAGTATCTATTTAATCATATAATTAAGCTGTTGATTGTAAACAATTAATAAATAAAAAAGACAATATGCGATAAAAGGAAAGAGTGGAACGAGAAACATACGAAAAAATTATATCCCACATCTATGTTAGCTAGGCGACGAATTAACTTCGCATATGTTTCCAGGTGTACAGAGCTGTAAGCTGCTACTACATAGTGGAGTCCAGGACGGTGTACCCCAACTTCTGGAGAGTTATTAACCTCATTCACATCCTGCTCATCCTGGCACATTGGTTTGGCTGCTTCTACTTCTTGCTGAGCGAGGCTGAGGGATTCCAGGTTAGTTTCTGATGTGTTATAAGTCTTCTTCTTCCTCTTTTCCTTCTTCTTATCGGGTCAAGTGAACGGCAAACTTGGTTAACCCTGCTGTCAGAATTTTCAGACCGTACAAAGGCCTCTGAATTGGTTTTAGCGACTGTAGTCAATTGGTAACAGTCGGGACCGACAGCTTAACTAGCCCTCCGAAGCACGGAAAACGCTCGTGATAAATTGCAATTTCCCTGCCCTGTCTACGTTGCTTAACCTCACTGATCGGTTTAGATTGGCTTGCGCCACTGGGCAACGAACACTTCAATTGGCCTTTTTATAATTCGAACGGCACGGCACGGCATGACAGAATTTGTATTACCATTGCCTTCTGTGTTCTCAGCTTCTAGTATCACTAGTGCATAGAAGGCAATGGTAATACAATTTTGCCGTGCTGTTTTCGTATTATAAAAAGGCCCAATAAGTATTGATAGAAAGCGCGCAAATCCTTTTGGTATTCTAAAGTTGAATACTATTCGTATTCGCATCACTTACAAACATCACCGTTCTAATTCGTAAACGGATCGCGTGAATTTATTCGACCGAAAATGGACTTAAGGGAACTGTTCTTCCATACTCTCGTTAAATACAGGGTGACTTTAAATTTGCGGGTGAATTTGCGAAAATTAAGGATGTGTGAATCAGCCCACAAAACAGAACACTCACAACAACTAACATGTTTTTATAATTATTATTAGTTGCAGATCTTTATTCTGCCTACCGTATGTTTGCGTGGTTCTGGTTATTTGTTTAGATTTTTCGGAGCCTATTCAATGCAAACAAACAAACAGTCAAATCTTACCTCATTATAATATTAGTATAGATGATATAGAAACATGACAGCTTACTTATCTGTTCTCTTTGTTCCCTTATCTGGTTATATATTCTTATTAGTATAATTGTGATATGGGTAACTTTAAGCGCTACTGCGCGGTCGCTGCAACTTTATTATTTTGTTACTTATCTGCGAGGACCTAGGGCGTCGCAAAAGGGGGGAAGGGAGGGGCAGCCCCTATAGATTAGAAAAATATAGCAAACTGCAAACCAACCAAAGTTGGAACCGTTCTTATTACAATCGTCAATTCGCCATAGAGGCAAAGACTCGCGCTACAAGTGTAAAACTTCACTCTCTTGATTGTACCTACAATTCATGTTATTTTTATTTTTATATTATTATAATAAGATAGGTTAATTCTTGACTTCAATCTTGAGTAAGGTCATAGATGAGGTCGACGATGGAGCGAGTCAACCCAGAAAATGCCTATAAGATATTGGTACTCCCACGCACCGACGGAACACAGCAAGCTGTTTGGCGTCGGACCTCGGTAGGAGGGTAGTCGCGAACCAGACCCTAATCGTGTGGTGATCGGTTGAGAATAACACCACCCCATCTCTTTCCGTGGGCGTCGTAAGAGGCGACTAAGGAAACACAAATGAGACCTGCCTCCTAGTAATCCGTCCCAGGCAACGACACTTCATTTTTTCTGAATCTGAGGTGTCGTCCTATGGTCTCATGCGGTGTGGTAGGCTCTGTAAAGGGCCGTCTGGTTCGCGACCACCCTCCTTACCGAAGTCCGACGCCAAATAGCTTGCTGTGTTCCGTCGGTGCGTGGGAGTACCATTGCCTTTATATGCATTTTATGGGTTAACTCGCCCCATCGTCGACCTCATTTTTGACCTTATGGTCAAGATTGAGGTCAAGAGTTAACCCATCTTATAATAAAAAAAATAAAAAAATAAGACCCACATGAGACCATAGGACGCCACCTCAGATTCAGAACAAATTGAGATGTCGTTGCCTGGGGTGGACCAATAGAAGGCAGGTCTCATTTGTGCCTCCTTAGTCGCCTCTCACGACACCCATGGAAAGAAATGGGGTGCTGTCATTCTCAACTTTTTATTTATTTATTACTTATAAGATGGGTTAACTCTTGACCTCAATCTTGACCATAAAGGTCAAAGATGAGGTCGACGGTAGAGCGAGTTAACCCAGAAAATGCCTTTAAGGACTGATCACCACACGGCATTAAATTCATCATTTTTTTCCATCCTCCAAATATTATCTTGGCCAAGGGTTGGCGACGCTCTTGGCGAGGACCTATCATTGGCTTTATGTTATGTATGTTACAAGTTATGTTGATTACAAGCTGTCGGTCTTCATAAAATAAATTAATGAAAATAAATCTGAGATATATAAAGGGATTTCATTTCAAACAATAAACACTCACGTGACACGTAAAAAAATTACGTAAGTATACATATATGGAAAAAAAACTCGGATGAAAGAGATAGCACGTGATAATAGATCTGTAAGCCCGGGGACATTCATATTACGAAAAAGGTTTGTCTATGTGAAATTATTATAGATTTCGCCATTTTATATACTAAAAGTGAGGTCTTAATGACCGTAACCCGCCGTTACCATATATGTAGTGATTTTTTTTTAAAAATTTTTTTTACAAATTTATATATCTGTTAATAAACCGGCCACAGAAATCGTCTTAAAAAAAATATATGGTTTGTTCAGAGGGCCTATTAACAGATGTATGAAACGGTAACTCAAAAATGTAAATAATACATATATATATATATATATATATATATATATATATATATATTTTCACTTTAAACAATTTAAAAGTAAGCGAGTCGCTAGTGTCTCCATTTAGGCTTTTCGCCTGTGTTTGGAGCCACCGCTCTTCATGAGACCACGTATTCTATTCTATTCTTAATTTTAAATCTTAAGGTACTTATCACAAATTAACACAAAATAAAAATATATATCATAATGTTAGTAAAAGTTGATAGAGAGTGTAAGTGTGTGTTAATGGAGATTTAACAATGGAGATTTTTAACTTATCACTACATGTTGGTTACGGCGGGTTACGGTCATTAAGACCTCACTTTTAATATACATATAAATGGCAAAATCTATAATAATTTCACAGCGGTAACCTTGTTCGTAATATGAATTGTCCCCGGGCTACAGATCTATAAGGAAAAAAATATTCTTTCGTAATTAGTTGATGGGGTTCTGTTGTCGCCGTTCCGTCAATGAATAAAATTTTTCTTCGGTTTCCTTACATTATTCTATTGAAATTCTGTTGGCTCAGTTAGTGAGCTATACCTTTTTGTTATACCCAATATTAGGAAGGATCTTTGAGTATATTATGACCTATAATAATTACTGTTATACCGCTGTATAGGTACGCGGAGTTTGGCGGAACGCAGAAAACTATCACTCCCGCTCTGTCAGTTCTCTGTGATCTTGAATTGCCAAAAAGACGTATGTCCAAATCAAAATGCAAAGGAAATGAAAACTTCTTGTTATCCAAATAGGGTCTATTTTCTTTGTGTTGATTCGGAAGTCTATATTCTCATGGCAGAGAAGTTTCATTGCGTATGCTAGGGCAGCTAATCTGTCAGTTCGCCGTCATCGCTAAGAAACTGACAAAGCAAGAGCGGCCTACCCTGCCCCTCGCCTCACCCCGAATACCTAAGGCGTCAGGACACGGCGTTATTTATTTATGTGTTCCCATTTCTCCCCAGGGAGACTGGGTGTATCCTCACCGTCCTGGTGACTACGCCACCCTGACCAGGAAGTACCTAGGCTCTCTCTACTGGTCGACCCTCACTCTGACCACCATTGGAGACCTGCCTACCCCGGAGACTAATGCTGAGTGAGTATTTAGTTGTAGAAATTAACTTTTATTTCCAAATGTTGTGTAAGTTACTATCTCTTAAAATTAGGTAGCCAACCAATTTAATTAATATACAGGGCTTTAGGTAAATATCTTTTAATCTCTCGGGTGCTAAATCAGTCCATGAAACTGAACAACTTTCCCCAGGGAACATAGGTCAAAATGCGAAAAAACATGTTGATCTCCCATACAAAATGCGCTATATGCTGATGAAGTTTATATGGGAACTCAAATTTCTTTTTTTCGTATTTTGACCTATGTTTCTTGAAAATTCGTTCAGTTTCATGGATTGATTAACCACCAGAGAGGTTGAAAGAGATTTACCTAAAGCCCTGTATATTTAATTATAACTGTTTCTTTCTAAAACAATTTAAAAAACACGTAAAGGATTTAACCCTTTGATTAAGGTTTTAAAACTCGAGTAAGTTTCTAGCTGCATAACAGAAACATTACTGCAATTAAAAAGTTCCATTCTATGTTTTCTAATTCACAGGTCATTGTGTAATTAATTTTTGCAGTACTTACAGGTTTTAAACGAGTAAGATCGATTCAAATCATTTTTAAACTTCGTTACGAACATTTTAAAGCTTATAGAGCTCAGATCAATTTCTTATTACTTTTTATGGTGTGTTTTCTATGTTTTTTTCTATCTGTTCTTAAAAAATAATGAAATTTACACTACGTCACACTCAGTTGCAGAAACGTTCATTAAAGTTAAAGCTTCTGTAAATGCTGTCCTTGTTTACGTCAATACTACGAGCACTCAACCCTATTTAGTAATACATATCTTCATCAGCCCATATACGTCCCCACTGCTGGGGCACGGGCCTCCCTCAATAACATGAGGGGTAAATGCCATACTCACCACGCTTGGCAGACGGGTTGGCGAGGATTTTGATATAATTGCAGAGTTTTCCTTCTCTGTGTGCAGATGAACTTGCTTGCATTTTACCTTAGTCGCCTTGTACGACACCTCGGTAAGAAAGAGGGTGGTCCTATTCTACTCTGCCGGGGACTCACACGGCTTTAGTAATACATATAGTAAGACGTAATACATGCGAATTCGAAAGAAAACGATTTTGTCAACTAGGTGCGAAGTAATCCGAAGAGATTCCGAACACGATGGCTAGGGCGTGCGTTGTATATCAGTGACTAGCCACTGACGAGTTGACAGGTTCGGGTCGCCTTGTATTACGTCTCTATATACGGTTGAGTGCTCGCAGTGTCAACAAGATGGAAAGTGGCAGTATATCGTTTAACTCAGCCTTAACTTTAATGGACAGTCTTGCAACAGCAGGCCGAGTACGATAGTGTGACAGCGCCGCGACAACACCGCGGTCCTATGTCAAAATGTCAACATTGACAACGCCATAGGGCGAGCAAGCCTTTGCGCGGGACTCTCGCGCAATCAAAGTGAAGTTTCAGCGTGAGCCGAGCGCGAGTTTGTCATTATCGTGCTAGAGCTGCAGGCCGAGGACGATAGTGACAGCGCCGCGACAACACCGCGGTCCTATGTCAAAATGTCAACATTGACAACGTCATAGGGCGAGCAAGCCTTTGCGCGGGACCCTCGCGCAATCAAAATCGCTATCACTAATAACTATCATGATAATTATCGTGATAATAACAGTAGATAATTAACAGATTGATAATTATCGATTGATAATAACAAGCAACAAAGCCAATGGAAATATAATAATAATAATAAACGCTACACACTCAAACGCCCATACTAAGGTTTTCCCATGTGTCGTGGGTCTTTTGGAAAACACATAAAGACAAACACAAACACCCATGATCTGCTTTTTACACAAATGTTTGCCCCGACTGGGGATCGAACCCAGGACCCGCCGATCAAGAGGCAGCGTCACTACCACTCGACCAAACCGGCCGTTCTCGTCATTAGATGAAGATATTCCTTTGGCTTCTTTGGTCAATCTAAGTTAATTTTCTACCCTACCCGGGAAGAAAATTCTACCCGGGACTTCATTCGTTCCGAAAATTTTGTTGCCTATGTGTTATTCTGATGCATAAGCTATATTATTGTAAAGTTTTATTAAAATCCGTTCAGTAGTTTTTGTGTGAAAGAGTAACAAACATCCATACAGCCACACTCACAAACTTCCGCATTTATCTTCGATCAACTATAAAGAACTAGATACACAATCCACAACAAAAAAGTTTCCTCACTAAATGATCACCCACTTGACGTTTTGAGTTGTCTTTTCGTTTAGTAGCATTCGTTCGTTCCGAAAGTAACCATGCCTCAGTGCGCAGTGAAAAATTGTAAAAATCACACCTCCAGAACATTAAAGGAATAATGGAATGTCATTTTTTAAATAAGTAGTTTTGTAATTATTATATGTGTATTGAAATTATCTTGGTATTTGGCCAAGAAAAGGTTATAAAACATTTTTTTAGTTTAATTTAATAACATTCGGCGAGAGTATAACCCTTTAAATTGAACAGACACTAGCCGAACTTACAAATCCATACCGTTGTATTTCAACGTCATTTGTTCGGGTTATGCAGTGACTCTGTTCTAAAACAAATAGAGACGCTTTTTTTTCTATTGTTTTTTTTTTTCATTTTCATCTGTGTTATAAAATTTTTGTGTAAAGAGTATATATATTAATTCTGTTTTCTATACTTACATTAAAGGTATTATGGCAAAACCATTAATCATATAAAATTGAATTAATAAACAATTTAACGTGCGTGACGTTTACAAACAAAGTTTTATTGGATTTTTAGTTTTCCTAGAGATCCTGTGCGATGTGGACAGTGGACATCCGTGATCGCACGTCAAAGATGTGAAGATTTTTTTTTAGCCGTCGCAAAGTAGTGTCGTTTGCTCCAAGCATTTTTTAGAAAGTGACTCGTATGTCACTACAAAAGGAGTCAAAAGGTTACACAAAACAGCTGCACTTCAAATAGTATGTACCTTTTTATCACTTTTGATTTGGAGTTTCTTGTATTGAATAAAATAAAAAAAATATGTTTCATCTTCAGGACAAAGATGATGACAGCGAAGAAGACAAATGTTTTTTTTGAGTTGGTTGTTTTTTTTTTAAATAAATTATTTCTTGTACTTAAATATATCTATTTAGTTTCATAGCTAATTTCCTCTCTTAAATCTCAATAGGTCATTTCTGTTCAAAAAATTATACTAAGTTTTAAATAAGCACAACAAATATATGTGTAATCGGGAAAGACACAGTTCTTTTCTTTTTTTATAATTTATTCCATATTTCATAAAAAATAAGCATAAAATATTATGTTTATAAGCAATAATTAAGAAGAATGGCGGCGGCTGTGATTATCAATTGTAATGTATATTAATCGTCGGTTAATTTGAAATGAATGTGATTTTTTTAATAATAAAAAACCATAAAAACTAACATAAAAGTAAACGGCTGAACCAATTTTGATAAATCATATCTGAAATCCAGCGCAAGAAGAAGCTTTCGAATAAAATAAAGTGCACCATTAACATCATCCGTTTAAGAGCTATGATGCTCCTATACATACACAACACAATCAGGGGTTAAAAAGAAAACCACACCATTTCGTAGCATTTTGAATTTGTTAAAAAGTTTGTACGAAGATTTTTTTATGTGAAATCGACCCAACTAATATATTTTTAAAATTAACAAAGGCAACTCCACAACTCCCATGTTCTACGTGACAGCCAGTGTCATCAAATTGTCTTACGTTATCCTTTGTTCAAAACCAAAAGTGGTATTTTACAAATTAAACAGATTTTATTTTCGACCTTATACGTTAAGGTTTAAATTAGATTAAAATGTTTGACACTTTAGAACTTTTTCATAATACATGAAGTGGTATACAACTATCTAAGTACGTATTGTAGTTAGGACACTTTTAAATTTCATTTTGTATGGGACTGTGTATCTAGTTTTCTATAGTTGATCGAAGGCATTTATAATACAAGTAAGATATTTGATACTACTATCCTACGATGTCTAATCTGACGGAAACTGATATACCTACCTTTGATTCATGTTGATTACTTGATTTGTGTTCGTCATTAATTAAAAAAAATACCAAATTTATTTGTTTTAATAATGTTTTGTTACAAGTTGTTATGAACCAATATAACAAATGAATTTCTTACACTGGTGATAATTATCCGATAATTATTGAGAAGCGCAATTATCTTGATAATTTGGAACCCTGTTTAGTAGGCTGATTCACATCTTTAATTTAAAATCACATTATTTCGTTATTTTACGCCCATACAAAATAATACTTGACCTAAAGAACTAAATAGTATCCAGACTATGATCGTTCAAAAACAAATAAAATAAAACAATAAAATTCAACGTTTGAACATTTATGTGCTCATAATTGTAATTATGAATTATCGATAAACAGAAGAGATACCAAGAAAAAAAGTTTTAACAATTTAATTAAGCAAAACAATATTCTAAAAGTAACGCGAAATTCATAATTCTTTAAATTCCTTAGCAATCTTGTAACAGATACTTCAATTAAAAGTTACCCGCAAATTGGATAGATTTTAACAAGGAAACTGTAATTTACTAGGTACTTAATTAATAATATTATTACTCACCTCAAAAAGAAGCACTTTAAAATAAAAGAAAAAGTACTATCAAATAACATATAGACTTTAAATCGTACAGACTTTGCATTTCTACAACATTTTCTTCTTCCTAGCGCTTCTGAGATCCCAGGGCCGCTAGACCTTACTTATTTTCTCAGTAACCAAAAGTGTGGGAAAGAGTAGTGCTAGTACGTACTATTAACATATGAATACCTGCTAATCTGGGCCGACGGCCAATTTTCAGCTACCAGGTTCTGAAGGTACTTACAATAATTACTCACTTGTCTTGAAGTCTGGCTGCTGATGTCTTATAGAATATAATTCATTAAATATTAAAATTAATGATCAACACCGCCAGACACTCTCCGTCAGCTGTAATTTCCGACAGACGCTTTACAGTTCGCAAGTAAATTATGCGATTATACCTAAAATCTGAGCCTTAATTTTTGTAAATGATGTTCAGGAAACTATAACAATGCTTTTTATAGCACCCAGACTTCAAAACAAGTGAGAAATTTTTGGAAGTACCTTCAGAACCTGGTAGCTGAAAATTGGCCGTCGGCCCAGGCTAGCTGGCCTTCATATGTTAATAGTACTTATTAGCACTACTCTTTCCCATACTTTTGGTTAATGTGAAAATAAGTAAGGTCTGGCGGACCTGGGATCTTGGTCTAAGCATTCAGGGTACGCTTGACCATAATCCAGGATTAAAAAGGTCTAATCATTATAGTGGAGCGACTGACATCTGACCGGAACCCTGTTAACAGGAGAATCTAAACGGATTGGATCATAATTACACCTTCAGTTGCTTGAAAGATACGGTTTTTATCATGATGTTTTCCCTCACCGTAAGAGCATCGGTTAATGTGTAACTATTGTACATAATTAACTCAGAAAATGAGTTTTTGGTACATGAAGGCGTTAAGGACCGAACTCGGTACCTCTCGCTTACTAGTAGTAGTAGCCGTTAGACAACGCTCTTGCATTTCTACAAAGCTGCAGCTCGTGCACGAGGTACTTGCGCGTGGAATGTGCCGCGGTTCTTTGTCAAAATGTCAACATTGACGACGCCAGAGGGTGAGCAAGCCTTTGCGCGGGGCCCTCACGCGATTAAAGTGAAGTTTCAGCGTCAGCCGAGTGGCGTGCCACGCGAGCTAGTCACAGTCACCATCGTGCTCGAGCTGCTGAACTCAAATACCGAGTTAAGAAGTTTGGATAATAAATAATAATAATAATAAAATCATTTATTCTCAGGCAACTAAGGCCTACAGATACCTTAATGCCTTAAAGACTAATATAGGTACAAATAAAATGATTAAAACTTAATAAAATTTCAACTTAAAACTACGAGCTGCGTAGGGATTTGCAGATCTTCGTGTTCGCCATCCTGTAGCGTCGGAACACTATCCCCTCGGGCCAGAAGTCCGGGCTGAGGAACATTGTCTGGTGTACAGCAGGAACACGAACCCGGAAGGATCGGAAATTTGTAGACCTGCTGGACTCCAGGGGAACGATCTCAACACCAAAACTATTATAGATGTTGTTCGGCCCACGCACTTCTTCTCGATGTATGTTAAGATGTGCTCATTCGTCATGCTAGTGTGGATGCGGGAGAGGTAGATTAGTGCGGTGTGGCAGCCCTCAGGATGGTAGGGACCACATAAATGATCGAATAAAACCACAGCTTCGGAATCCGAACGAATGGTCCAATAAATTAAGATCGAATCATTAAGGCAGGCTCGGGGTTTAACGATCAATCGAATTAAGAATTCTATTGGAAATAACTATAAAATTAAAAAAAAATGTTTACCCCTCGACATTTAGGGCCTTAAATTGTCACTGTCGTAATTTCACTGCCATTAAAATGCCATTGACACTGGAAAAGCCACCCACTTAACTTATTTTTCACCCCTCCTGCTCGAAAAGAGAGCTTTTGCTAGTCAAAATCAGAGAGCAAAATCGTTGTTTGCTGCGAGCATTTTTTGAGCGAGAGAAAAAGTGATTTGAATTTGGAACACTAACTTTGAAATGACTTTATCGCGGTGATTTGTTCTGAAACTAATTTAGGCCTATCAAATCACGAAATTTTATATCATTTCTTGAAATCAAAATTAAAAAAGTGTGTTGAATATTGATCGTTTAAGGTAATAAAAGGTTATTTCATATAAATTCTAACAAACAGTGTAGTTTTCCAAAAAATATTTTTAACTTTACAAAAATGTTACAAAGTGCAATTATTGACCGCAAACTATAACCCTGGCCATTTTTAAAAAAGAACAAAATACACAGCTATTTGTCAATAAAAAACAGCGCCTTTGATAGTTTTCTCGCTGTAGAGGTTAAAAGTGATGTGATTAAGACGGGAGCAAGTTTTTTTGATCTCGTGCCTTTAAATCACTCGCTATACGCTATATGCTATAGGCCTACGCGCTAGCTTGTGATTTAAAGATTGCACTCAGGTGGCAAATACCAACTTTGCTCTCTTGTTGAACAAATAACTATTTTCCACGTCTATGTAGCCGCCCCATTAAATTTATCCTTTCCGGGAAAAGCAAAGGCATCTTAGTCCAAACGGCTATGTTTTCGATGTACTTAACGTTTCTTTGTATGCTACTCTCGTCCTTTGTGAATTTATAGTTTTTTTGTTCGTTTCCCTTTAATTCGTTTTTCACTACATTTTTTTACAGTGTTTAACAATACAACACACTATCACTGTTATTTATTAAACAACTTCAATCGGCATAGCAATCACCCAGCTGAATTCCCACCAAAGACGCCTGGTATTTAAATTATAATTCAAAAAGGAAAAATAATGAATAACCATTTAACGCTTTTAAGAAAAGGAAAGGGCAGTAATTAATGAAATTATTTCAGAAGGTACGCCTTTCACCCGCAGCTTGATTAACGAATTCAATTCGAAATATTCAATTAATTCATTCCATACCTTTCCTTTCGTAATCGTTTTTTGGTGAGTAATTTTCAATAAACTCAATTCAGTTAATTGCTCAGTTTCAATGACAGCCTAGTTTGTTAAAGAAAAAGAAATGATCTTGTAATCGAAACGTTGTGGGTTCACATCTAGGTTCAAACCTTTATCACTAAATTCATCATATCAGCCTATTGCAGTCCACTGCTGAACATAGGCCTCCCCCAAGGTGCGCCACTTTGCACGATCCTCCGCTGTTTTCATCCAGCCACTACCCGCTATCTTCTTTAGGTCATCTGACCATCTGGCTGGGGGGCGTCCTACACTACGTTTGCCAAGACGTGGTCTCCATTCGAGAACCTGTCTACTCCAACGCTCGTCGGTTCTGCGACACACATGGCCAGCCCACTGCCACTTCAGCTTGCTACACTTTTGGATGATATCCATCACTCCGGTTTTCTGTCGGATGACCTCGTTTCGGATTCTATCCCTTAGCGAGATCCCGAGCATGGAGCGTTCCATTGCTCGCTGGTGAGCAATCGGTGGGCCAACCTCACTGTCATGTTCCACGTTTCGGCTCCGTAGGTCATGACTGGTAGGACGCACTAAATTTGTCTTTTCGAATTTATGAACGGATTTCTTATTAATGAATCACTTGTTCCGCGGTGAAGGAAAACGTTAAAAAGTAAAAAAGAAGAAAAGAAAAAGTCCACACTAGGTTTACCTTTTGTTGTGCTTCCTTTGGAATATACAAAGACACGAACACCTATGACCCGAGAACAAACATTGTGGTGGCACTCTCACGTCTGAGAAAATTAAGTTTTTCTTTGGCGCGCGGTCCACCGATTCGCATTGGGCCAGAGCATGGTGGACTACGACCTAAATCCCTTTACTGTTTGAAGGAGGCCCATGCCCCGCGGTGTGGACGTACCTATATGGGTTGATAACAAACATTGAGGTTATATTTAGCGAGTAGATTAGACATTGCGAACAAAATATGTAAGCGAGCGTGGGAGTGTCTCATCATTACATTACTCACAGATAAGCGCCCGCCGCCGCCGCGCACACAAATGGACTTCTGCAGCTCTAGCACGATAACGACAAACTCGCGCTCGACTTACGCTGAAACTTCACTTTGGTTGCGCGAGGGTCCCGCGCAAAGGCTTGCTCGCCCTATAGCGTTGTCAATGTTAAAATTTTGACATAGGACCGCGGTATCGTCGCGGCGCTGTCACTATCGTACTCGGCCTGCTGGTCTATGGACCACAACGCGTGCTACAAATTAGCAATTAACGGTGTCCACTTACAAGTACTCACATCTCAATGATAACAAAATGCTTTATTTGTATCTTATCGCCAAAGGATAAAATCTTGGGTAAATACCAATTTTCTATCCCCAAGGCTACAAGCACTTTACAAAGCAATGAAAGGCTCAATTATAAAAGGATTAATTATGTATTCGTCAATTTGGGTTTAGTAACTTCAACATTCGTAACAAGGAAAACGTTCGATGGCTCTCGAAATCTTAAATCTAATTAAATCTTTTGGATTAACAATGGTAAATTGTTTTTGTTCGGGCAGTACGATTCTGGAACGGATTTTGGGGTAGTTTGAGCATTTTGATTCCTGTTCTGATTTAAAAAAGATTTTTTACCAGCGCATATACTTACATCCCCACCGAGGGGTACGGGCCTCCCTTCGAAACACAAAGGGGATTTACCGCCACGCTGGCCCAATGCGGGTTGGTGGACCGCTCGTCTTTCGAAAATGAGTTTTCCTGGACAGGCGGGTTTCATCACGATGTTTTCCTTCACCGTTAAGCAAAGACGAATTAAGACGAATTTAGTTGTACAGGCACGAGGATTTGAAACCGCGACCTTCGGATTACAAGTCCAGCTCATTACGAACTGGGCTATCACTGCTTCTCAAAAAGAATAGAGGAATAAAAAATACTTTTTTTCGGTACAACACAAACACCGCTTATGAAATACAAAAGACACTATCGAATACAAAAGAGTCTATCGATACTATCGTAACCTTGAAAAACAGTAAAAGCATCGATAGCAAATAGTTTGCTACTATCGATCACGATTACTAGCAAACTATTGGCTATAGATGATATCAATAATATCGATACCATCGATAGTTTGGTCTGTCATCAATAGTATCGCAAACTATCGATACTATTGATAGTCTTATCGATATTCTTACTGTTTTTCAAGGTTATGATAGTATTGATAGACTATCGATACTTTCTAATATAGGTTGCAACACTACTTCACAGACACAAAAACAAAAGGTTGAGAATAACACCACCCATCTCTTTCCGTGGGTGTCGTAAGAGGCGACTAAGGAAACACAAATGGGACCTGCCCCCTAGTAATCCATCCCAGGCAACGACACTTATTTTTTTCTGAATCTGAGGTGTCGTCCTATGGTCTCATGCGGTGTGATAGGCTCTGTAAAGGGCCGTCTGGTTCGCGACCACCCTCCTACCGAAGTCCGACGCCAAACAGCTTGCTGTGTTCCGTCGGTGTGTGGGAGTACTAGTGCCTTTATCGGCATTTTCTGGGTTAACTCGCTCCATCGTCGACCTCATCTATGACCATGGTCAAGATTGAGGTCAAGAGTTAACCCATCTTATAATAAAAAAAAAGATACGGTTACTGTCTGTGTTGCACAGAAGAAATTGGCGATGGCTCAGCATAATACTACAATCGCAAGCTAATCCAAAATTGTACCAGCTTCGTCATCTGTCAATCCTTCAGTATAAATTGACGTATAATCAAAAATCTAATGTCAAGTTTTTTCTAACCTGTCAATTATTTTTAATGACCTGTCGTTTGATTGGAAAAATCTGCAAGATTGTGATGGATAACTTCAGAAATATAAAAAAAATACCCCGACAGTTATTTTTAAGCCCAAACAGAAAAGAGTGGTATTATAAGTCGTAGCTTACGAATGGACCTATTATGATGCGTTATTGAAGTGAAAACTTATTTAGCGGCGTTGTGCACCATTGAAGTATGGGTAAAAAATGTTAAACTCGCGTCAGGACACGTGATCTGATCGAAAATTCGTAAGACGGAGGGAGAGTGAAAACTTCTTTAGCAGCGTTCTTTTTGGGATGGGTAAAAAATTTTAAACTCGCGTCAGGGCACGTGACCTGATCGAAAATTCGTAAGACGGAGGGAGAGTAGACCGCAAGGTAGTAATATATGTTCAAGTTTTCACTTCTGCCGGCACTCCCGGAGTGCAACCCGTTGTTTTTTTTTTTTGAACGCTGACGTGATCAAGATAGTTTTTACTTTATTTGATCAAAATCTGTTAAGCCGTTTAAAAGTTATAAGCAATTAATATCGGGGTTTATACAAAATTATTTATTTTACAAGTAGATACTCTTGTCATCGTGTATTTTCATCAGTATAGTCTTGTTATTTGTTTTTAAACAGAATGGACCTTTTTATAATTCGAACGGCACGGTACGGCATGACAGAATTTGTATTACCGTTGCCTTCTATGATCCCAGCTTCTAGTATCACTAGAGCATAGGAGGCAATGGTATACAATTGCCGTGCCGTTTAAGGCCTCTTGACCACGATCTAGCTCATGGGCGAAGATGTGGTCAATGATGTAGCAAACTAACCTTTATTCACTCGAACTTTAAAGCGATTCGGGTTATATGAGCCTGGAAATACAGACGCAGGTAGAAAACTACATATTTTAGCGGTGCGCTATATAAAAATGAAATGAAATGAAATTTATTTGCTGGAAATGTGATACAAAAAGATCTTACAATAAACAAAGCCATCACATTTCGTCATTATTGTAAAGGCATGCAAAATACATTGTCATTCTTACATAATAAAGTTAAAAATGTCGATAAATTTACGATTATTAAAATTTAATTAATTCATATTTTATTAGACTACATAATCATAATTTTGCGTCAAAAAACTCATTTAACGAATAAAAACAGCCACAGAGCAATATTCTACGCAATTCCTTCTTGAAGGCTGGCAGTGAAATATTTTTTTTTCATCGGTACACAGCTTCGTCTGTATACCTCCTTGTTAATGCGTATTGGAACCTTCATTTTGTGTCGATAGATCAAGAAAAGCGCTCATTACGGATCCGAGGAATCTCAACTAGGTAAGGGTGGTACCCAGCAGTACGTTTGGACGTCTGGTAGAAAAAAGGGGCTTGCGAAATCAGCTTGTATAGTTCATAAATTCTGCGTAGTTAATAACATCAAAAATTTAAATTAAATTCCCATCTAGATTTTGTTCTACCAACTGTAAAACAGAAATGATTTTTTTCTTTGTAATACAAACCTGACGAAATTAAAATTCTTCTAGCTAGCTTATCCAAATCGTTTTTTTAGTTATGAATCAGAGCTATAATAATCCACTTTCTTTATATATATTTTTTTTTTTCAAGTTTTCTAATTTTAGTATTGTAAGGGCTTTTTAAAAGTATTTGAATCGATCTTACCAAGACAGGAACTAAAAAAAAGGACAGTAAAATTTAAAAGAGGGATAGTATCCATCAACATGAATAATTTCTACTATTGTTTCAACTTTCGAATCACGAAAATAATTAATTATTTTGTAAAGTTTTGGAGTGGGTCTCAATCTCAAGGTAATAATTTTTCAGTGTTGTGCTTGTTTTACTATTACCGCTGTACCGCGCCTTAGGCAGGCGGGGCGAGGCGAGGGGCAGGGTAGGCCGCTCCCGCTCACAGCACAGACATAATATACACAACAAGATTACGCTTGTCTCATCTCATTTTCTCTATAGAAACCAAGCGTGCCAGTATTTATCTGCCTACTGTGACGTCACACGAGCGATTTAGTGATGGAACTGTAATGGATAGAACAAAATTTGCTCCTTTTTTAAAACGCGAAGTACATACACTTGCGTAGTCTAGTCGTGTATATTGTCTATGGACGACAAAGAGGGAGCGGCCACCCTCTGCCCCGCTTCGCTTCGCAACCGAAGGCGCGATACAGCGGTAATGGTCACACTATAATAAATGTTTCGTGATTTTTATAAATAATTTCTAATTTCAAACGGATTTTCTAGCGTTACTTAAAATCGGCGTCGGACTGACAGTAAAAAAAGGCAGGCAGCGAACTCTAGCACATAACCTGCCTTACTCTATGATGAAGTTCCTCGTATTGAATCGAAACTGTCGGCCCGAAGCTGATTTTAAGTAATGTTAGTGAAACCGTTTAAAATTATAAATTATTACATTGTTGATGAGACTTTACAATCGCTCCTTTAAATACTATATTGATAATGCCATTAAAAAATTTCATTATAATTTATGAATAACTTACGAATATGTATGCCTTGCATGTTAATGTTGTAAGTTGTGACTAATTTCAATATAACTTGAAGGATGATATTTGCGAAATCATGACCACCCTTTTAGTTTGTTAAATTGTGTCAAATGGGGTTTGGTTCATTAACACATTTTAACTTTTACACAATGACACATTTTTTCAGGTGATAAAGAAAATTTAAAGTTATAAAATGTATGGGATTGACAGACGCAAAAAAAAAGTCACGTGGTCAGTCCATGATACTCATATACATTTCAGAACTCAATCATTAACAGATTTTTTTTTCAAAATGAATGTATAAGAGCAATGAACATTTAATTTTGTCACAGATATCATCCTTCACTAACAGAATAATTTTTTCAGGTATCAAGGTAAGTAAAAATCTAGCTACTGATTAGCATTATGTATTTACTTACTAGCCTTGTCTCGTGTACATACGTCACCGTCGGTGGCGGCCAGACCTGTCATGGCCGTCGGCTGAGATGTTATGTTGGTGCATTGCCGAGCCAAGATTTTATTATAGTAATAAGTGTATCCTACCTCAAAATAATAACTACCTGAGGAATCCTACAGTATATAAGCAATAATTTTGTTTAATTAAATCACACGTGTCTATTTTTAAGTAAGAAAGGGCATAGAAAAATACGATTTTAAAAATATCTTAGTAGCTAAAAGTACTAGGGTAATATGACTAATAAGGAGGTGTTTGCTAGCACGCACGGACCCAAATTCCTGCCGCGTCGCGGGCTCAAGTCCCGCCTACTGCAGTTCAAGTCCAACCGAGGGTATGTGCCGACGTGCGATTGGTCAGATCACGTATTGTTCTTTATTTCAATCTTTTCCTAATAGGCGAGATTTTTTTTCTACGATATTTGAATTTTGAAACCTTTAACCCTTATATCGACGGTTATACATAAAGGGTGAATTTAAATCAGCTAGCGAAAATTTACGGTGTCATTTTCCCCATGAAACTGAACAACTTTCCCTAAAAAACATTTATTAAATTCTAAAACATTATTGACTTCCCATAGAAAGGCAAATCAGCTGATCGCACAAGTTGTATGAATTTATTTTTTCAATTTTTAAACCTCTGTTTCCTAGGGGAAGTTTTTCAGTTTCGTGGATTGACGCACATCATAAATTTTCGCTAACTAATTAAAAGTTACAAAATATATGATGATACTTATGCGGATATGTCTATCAATTGATATTTTACTGCCTTATGAACTATTAATTTCACACAGATAAATTTACTGGCAAAAAACTACATAAGAGACGTTTATTTAACTTATTTCTATGTTTGTGGAGAAGTTGCATGTTTGTGATCAAAAGTTTAATGAAAAACAAAAAA
Organism: Aproaerema taeniolella; assembly: GCA_949987775.1. Classification (NCBI taxonomy): domain Eukaryota; kingdom Metazoa; phylum Arthropoda; class Insecta; order Lepidoptera; family Gelechiidae; genus Aproaerema; species Aproaerema taeniolella. The sequence continues at coordinate 2,179,302 of OX465263.1, forward strand.
GAAGCAAAATCGAAAGGTAAAACTAAAAATATTATTTTTTACGGATTACACCTAATGAAAATGGCTTATTTATTATAGGTGATATACTCCTATAACCGATATTTTTATAGAATGCTGAAATATAACGCAATATAAATATAACATTTTATAACATAAGCTAGTAAGAAGAAAGGATTTTATGGAATTCCCATGGGAACGAAGTCCTGGGCTTCTTGTAGTTTATTATAAATGTCGGATTTAAAACAAACCCTGAAAGGGGGTTGTAGTTCATACGCGAAACTAACATAATAGGGTAAATGACTGATATATTAATATTATAATAACAGCATTCGATAAAATATTTAAATTAGTCGATAAATAAACAACTAATAGCCAATCAAACGTTTTTGTCTATCTCTATCTTAAAAAACGAAATTTTGTATGGAATATATATGGTTCTATGGTCTCATGCGGTGTGGTAGGCTCTGTGGAGGGCCGTCTGGTTCGCGACCATCACCCTCCTACCGAAGTCCGACGCCAAACATCTTGCTGTGTTCCGTCTGTGCGTGGGAGTACCAGTGCCTCAATTGGCATTTTATGGGTTAACTCGCTCCATCACCTTGATCAAGATTGGGGTCAAGAAGTCAACCCATCTCATAAAAAAAGTCACCGTTTTGTATTATCTTTTTTATATTACAATTTTTTTTAAACTATTTATACCTGGCTATGTATGAGGTAAAGAAGCTTCAATATAAATAGTCATCTACGTTATTATATAAAGACTCACAGATTTACGAAATAAAAGAACTTTAATAAATGAAAATAACCTATCGCAGATCCTTCGTAAAAGAAATACGAAGATCGTCTGAGCGGGCTGTAAAATAAGAGAATAAATTGAAGATACGTGTTTTGTTTCGGTCTTTATAGACACTTTCCTTTCAATTTCTATATCAAGACAATTTGTTTCAAGCAAAGCCTTTAGTTATTGCTTCTTAGCAATGGGGCTGCCTTTTGTCATCATATGCATCATCATCATATCAGCCTATTGCAGTCCACTGCTGAACATAGGCCTCCCCCAAGGTGCGCCACTTTGCACGATCCTCCGCTTTTTTCATCCAGCCACTACCCGCTATCTTCTTTAGGTCATCTGACCATCTGGCTGGGGGGCGTCCTACACTACGTTTGCCAAGACGTGCCTTTTGTACCCTAACTTTATTACTGTCCATAATGTTACTTTATAATAGAATAATGTTTTATTTTTGACAGTGATAGCCCAGCTGGTACTTGTAATCGAAAGGTCGCGGGTTCAAATCCTTCTTCCGGCCTGTACCACTAAATTCGTCTTTTCGGATTTATGTGCGGATTTCTAATAATCACTTGCTTAACGGTGAAGGAAAAACATCGTGATGAAACCCGCCCATCCAAGAAAATTCATTTTCGAAAGACTAGTGGTCCATCAACCCGCATTGGGCCAGCGTGGTGTTTTATGGCCTAAATCCCCTTCGTGTTGCGAAGAAAGGCCCGTGCCCCTCCGTGGAGACGTATATGGGCTGGTAATAAAAAGCCTTTAGTTATTGCTTCTTAGCAATGGGCGGACTTTACTACTGTTCATAATGTAACTTTCACTCTGTATCCTGGAGGTTTACCATGATCGCTTAGCGCGATCCAATTTAGGACCTAAACAAGTCTGCAACGCTTATTCGTACCATGATGGCTTATAAGCGATTCAATTTTGGCGCTGTTGCGATTCAAAGGCAGACCAGCGACAGTTTATGTAGACATTTAAAATGGACCATAGACAACCGAGCAGTTCAAAAGCAGCGCCATCATGGTGCCATTTTAAAAAAACATTCTTATTGCGAAGCAGTACAAAGTTGGATCCTAAACAGATATGCTTTTAAACGATCGTGGTAGGTACCCTGTTTGTTCTACGAGTATAATGTTGGTATGCAATAAAGTATATTATATTGTATAGCATTATTATTGTGTTTTAGTCAATAGTATGATTTTATAAGAATCATATCAGTGATATAATAATTCCGTAATTATTATAGGTAACACAGCATAGCTAGCATGACCTGTGACAAACTCGCGCGTCACTCCTCTCCGCTGAAACTTAACTTTGATTGCGTGAGGGTACCGCGTAAAGACTTGCTCGTTCTCTGGCGTTGTCTATTTGACACTTTTTTGATATTTTACCGGGAGCTCGTTGTGGTTAAGCTGCTGGACGCAATATTTTTTAAAGCGGAGAGAATTTTGAAAATTCTGAAATTAAAATTTATTTTCATCTTCTCTCGCCCCAAGATATTAACTAATATTACAACCTTACCTAAGTAGGTAAGAACCGAGATAACGTTAAAAAAAAACAATTTTCTTTTTCAAATCATATATACTTAGATTTATCAGCTTCCCCGAACTCCATGTTGAACAAACACTCCTATTAATTTTGCAATTATCAAATCTAATCCACATTTTAACAAGAATTATCTGGAGGGTTTCCAAAATCTCTACAAAACAATTGCCTTGAAAGCTGGGTAATTTAGCTCCATAGTGTATGTAAAATATCTTCAGTATGCCCACTGAAGTTCATTTTCTAATAATCATCTATTAATCACATAAATAATAGAAATATTTTATTTTCTTCCATAACAACTAATTTGGAATGAGTACAAATTATATTCAAAACTAGGAATCTAGCCGTTTAGTAAAAGAAATGAAACTAAATGAAAGATCATAATGATACTACCTATTGAAATGAAAAAGACAATGAATAAAACAAACGAAATTTCGCAGTACTCAATGTATTGAGTATTGAGAAAAAAAAATCGCACTAATAATAATATCTAAATTTAAAATGAAGAAATAATCATCAAACTAAAACATTATAGTGACACACAAAGAAATAATACCATGAATTAATCAAAATAATAACTAAACTTTAAAATTTTGTATAAAAATATAGCTAGAAATCATCTCGATACCAGAGATGTTATAGCGTTAGCTTGACATGTGTACACATAGTATTCGTACGCATTTTGTATGGGAGATACAAATTTTTTTTTCGTATTTTGACCTAATTCCCTTCGGGAAAGTTGTTCAGTTTCATAGACTAATTAACCACCCGAGAGGTTGAAAGTGATTTACCTAAAGCCCTGTATATATCTGTATGTCTGTCTGTGACATCGTAGCTTCTAAACAAATATACCGATTTCGATGCCGTTTTTTTTTGTTTGAAAGGTGACGTGATTGAGAAGGGTTTTAGCTATATTTCATCAAAATGGGGTCAGCTTTTAAAAGTTATAAGCTATGAATGGGTAGTATTTTTTAACCGACTTCAAAAAAGGAGGAGGTTTCTCAATTCGAACGTATATATATATTTTTACTAGCTTTCCGCCCGCGGCTCCGCCCGCGTGGACTACAGGTTATATCGTGCCCAACTGTGGGATAAAATGTAGCCTATGTCCTTTCCCAGGCTCTAATCTATCTCTGTACCAAAATTCATCAAAATCGGTTCAGCGGTTTAGGCGTGAAAAGGTAACAGACAGACAGACAGACAGACAGAGTTACTTTCGCATTTATAATATTATATATAATATATATTTTTATGTCTGTCCGCGGATAACTTCGTCGTTTATGAACCGATTTTGATTATTCTTTTTTTGTTGGAAAGGGAGTATCCCAAGGGTGGTCTCATGGTAAAGAAACCAGGATCTGATGGTGGAATTCTGAAGAAATTGAGGGAAACTCTCGAAAAAATTGTCTTTTTGGGATTGAAGTCGGTGACTCTTACGTTTTTGACGTGGAAAATTATTTTTAAATTTTAGAGTTATAGCCTACTACAGACGTAATATGCCAATGTTACACATCAATGAAATCATTCCAACGACGGAGTTGAACGACTGCCGACTTATTCTGTCTGTGACTCTATTTAAATCCCTAATCCATCCTTAGCGACAGTGTCCCATTACCAGTATAAGCTTGTTTACATCTTAAGTACTTTTATTTTGTTTTTTTTTAAACCTTAAGCTGCCTGTGTCTCTTTTATAGTGAGACTAGAGGATGCACGGAATCTCGTAAAATCCTTCCTTACTTCTTCTTCTTATCGTGTAGGTATAGTCAAGTTTGTGGCGAACTTGGCAAACCCTGGTGTCAGAGTTTTCAAACCGCACAGTGGCTTCTGACTTGGTTTTAACGACTGTAGTCAATCGACAATAGCCGGGACCGACAGCTTAACGTGCCTTCCGAAGCACGGAAACGCTCGTGATAAATTGCCACTTTGGTCACCCATCAGGTTCCCTGCCTCTGTATACGTTGCTTAACCTCACTGATCGGTTGAGATCAGCGAGAGCCACTGGACTTCCTTACTCTTTGCCTTCATTATAAAAGGAACCTTTGGGTTAAATTTCAGCTTTTTTTTTTACATACTGGGTGGAATTTTGTAATGCCACCTGAAAGGAAAGTACTCTTAATACTGCAGATAGAAAATTGTACTCAAAGAAAACATTCCTTTATTTTTGAAAAGAAAGAAAACTGCATTCAAGGATTTTCGAAAATTTGCTTGCGACACCCGGGAATCGAACCGATTAAAATCTGTAAGAATTTATACCGATGTATTTTTATTGCATAGATCGTTAGGGTCAATTATAAGAATGAAATCTCGCTAACAAACTTGGTGAATTAAATGAAAGGAAAACCATGATCAAATATAAACCAATTTTTATCAAATATGTAGTAGTGTGTGTAATGTTTATAAAAAAAATACAGCTAATGTCGATTTTGTCAGCTTTCAAAAGAAAAAAAAACGCATCAAAATCAATCCATTCGTGTAAGAGCCCCGATGCCACAGACATACACAAAGATACACAGAAACAGAAATACATAAATCAAACTTATAACAACTCATCTTTTTTTCGGAGGTTAAAAATGGGACATTTTTCTACGCTTGTAGCAAATTACTACGACGTAGCACTCGAAGCCGCGAACAAAAATGTTCACTTCAACGAAATTAACAATCGAAATTAACTGCAATAATATGTAGTGTATCGTGTTTTACTGTTAAATCTTGCCTCTTATATGTGTTGTGATGTCCGTTATAATAAACTAGCTGATGCCCGCAACTTCGTTTGCGTGTTAATTTTTTTTGTACAGAGTACACAGATTGAAAACATCTATCTTACGTGTTTTAGATTTTTATATACAAAAGTTTTTTCCCGCTAACTCCCGTTCCCGTGGGAATTTTGCAATATCCTGTTGCAACTAAGCTTTAAGTTTACTAAGGTACCTGCATGCCAAATTTCAAGCGTCTAACTTAAGCGGTTTAGATTTTTCATACAAAAGCTTTCTTAGTGCACCTCTACGGTACCTAAGCTACGTCCCTTCCAAATTTCAAGTGCCTACGTTTAGCCATTTAGGCTGTGCGTGTGACTGACTTTCTTCTGTCAGTCAGTCAGTCAGTTTCTCCTTTTATATATTTAGATTTGTCTTTCTTTCTAATAGGTTTGTCTTTTGGCTTGAAGCTACGATCTACTACTTCTTACCTTTCTTCTGTCCTACTCTAAGGTTCCCTGGAAGAAATTGCTACCTAGCAATGAGGCCGCCTTGTTGTACACTATGTTTTATGTTCTGTTGAGTGTGCTGTATGTCCTTGTGTGCAAATAAAGTATATTGTACTGTATTGTATTGTATGCCCGGCATTGAGAAGTTTATATAATTGAAATTAATATTCCAAAAATCCTTACAAAAACCTTCCATATGAAAAAACCTAACTTACCCAAAATCTATTACCCACAAAATTGGAAAAGATATGTATTGGTTTCCTTAGAAAATATGCCTCCAAATTGTCACATATATCTTTGGCCCTCAGGTGTATTTCACTATCGGAAGGTAACGAGCATCTTGGGATCAAATAAATTACATGTGCCTTATATATATATAGCTGTGTAAACAGGTTGACTTTTGAGGAGGGCAAAAACCGTTGCATATATACAAAAAGGTCAAATGACAGCAAATTATCAAAAAAAAATTGCTATTTTCGCTAATAAAGTGTGTTTTTTTCCGTGATATCTGAGATTTTTTTTTCTGCCTATTTGGACCCGTGAAAGGAACTTTGACATGTGTAAAGGACAGCTTAGCAAATACTTAAATGGTGTAATCTACCTATAACTATCATCAGCTATAAGTAATATTTTTTTTTCCCGGAAACGTCATGCGATCCCCCCGCGCCGTGCTATGCACATTGCTGGTTTTCGTGTTTTACGTTGTTATGATTGTTTTTTAATGCATAATGGATTGTGTTCTAATAAATAATTTTATTTTAAAGCTAAAAATATTTAAAAACTTGAAAAAAAAAACGAAAATTTTCCGGAAAAAAATTCCATTGGAAAATCATTTAGAATGATGGTCTGAATTCAGGGTTTCAGTTTTTGCTAAGCTGTCCTTTACACCCTGTATGTCACAAGTCACCGTTACATTGCCAAACCTGTAATATTGTGTGTATGTATGTAAATCCTTTATTGTTCAAGAAAAATAACATAGTAGACACTGATTAAAAAACAAAAAGCGACATTTTGTACAAAGGGTTTGTAATGTCACTCAGTAAGATTGTAATTTCTCGGTACTTTACGAATTGTCTCAATTTTTTTTCACATTGACGGGCTTTTTTATTACATTAACTAACTGGAGCAAAAAAAAGCCTACTACCGAAGCAAAATTAGCTTGATACCTTAACGAACATTTTCCTGCGAAAATTTCTCAGCTGCAAAGATAATATCTGCGCGGAAATGAAAAACGTACCACGAAAGGAGACTTCTAAGGATATCGATAAAAACCCTACCTACTTTTGAGTAATTTACCTACTTTTTAGGCTTCTTCTTTCATTGGTGTTATATATACTTAGATCTGTAGCCCGGGGACATCTAAATATATAAAAGGAGAAACTGACTGACTGACTGACATATCAACGCACAGCCTAAACGGCTAAACGTAGGCACTTGAAATTTGGAAGAGACCGAAATTTGGGTACCGTAGAGGTGTACTAAGAAAGGAATTCCCGAAATTCCCATGGGAACGGGAATTAGCGGGAAAATCCTTTTGTATGAAAAATTTAAAACGCTTAAGTTAGACGCTTGAAATTTGGTATGCAGGTACCTTAGTAAACTTAAAGCTTAGTTGCAACAGGATATTGCAAAATTCCCACGGGAACGGGAGTTAGCGGGAAAAAACTTTTGTACGTAAAAATCCAAATCTTAAACTAAATCAATATTTAATAAACTAAATGAAGGTCCATTAATGGACCGTCAATAAAGTGTAATCTGTTCAAAAGAAAAAATTAACACGCAAACGAAGTTGCGGGCATCAGCTAGTTTATATTACAAAATCGGTTACCGATTGACTTTGTGAAATTACTAGTTGTATTGGGCCAATATAAGGCTTAAATCCATGCACAGAAGCAAGGAAACGAGAACCCACGTAATTCCTATCAAGGCACAGGTACTCCCACGCACCGACGGAACACAGCAAGCTGTTTGGCATCGAACTTCGGTTGGAGAACCAGACGGCCCTTTATAGAGCCTACCATACCGCATGAGACCATAGGACGCCACCACAAATTCGAAACAAATTTAGGTGTCATTCGTAGTAGGAGGCAGGTCTCATTTATTTGTGTTTCCTCAATCGCCTTTTTCAACACCCGCGGAAAGAGATTGGGTGATGTCACACGGCACCCTATTTCGTGCCAATTGTGAAACAAGTTTTTCTTTTCACTTTGATTTCTTTCCTTTTAAGCAAAAGTCAATCTTTCCGAGTCAAGTATCCCGCGTGCTTTCCCTTTCAAGAAAATGTACGCTGTGTTTGAAACATAAATAACATAGTCTCTACTCTAAAAGCTCGGCAAACACCACCCGTTTTCTTTAGAAAAACATCCTTTCTTTCGAGCGGCACACGCAACTTGGCCCCGATTCTGTAACTTCAGCTGTGTGTCGATGGAATGGTCGTCATTTTAGCCGTTCAGGTGGTGAAATTGAGAACCATCCAAATTTCATACATCTAATAACGCCTGCTTTGACTGGTGGCGCCACCGCCCACAGAATGTTCAGTTGCTAGATACCTAGTTTGCAATTTTACGTTCGGTTGGCGTTAGCGCTGATAGTCAGGGTGGCTTTTTTATTATAAGATGGGTTTAACTCTTGAGTTCAACGATGGAGCTAGCTAACCCAGAAAATGCCTATAAAGGCACTGGTACTCCTACGCACCGACAGAACACAGCAAGCTGTTTGGCATCGGACTTCGGTAAGAGGGTGGTCGCGAACCAGACGACTCTTTACAGAGCCTACCACACCGCATGAGACCATAGGACGACACCTCAGATTCAGAAAAAAATGAAGTGTCGTTGCCTGGGATGGATTACTAGGAGGCAGGTCTCATTTGTGTTGAGATGGGGTGGTGTTATTATCAACCGATCACCACGCGGCGACGGAATTGTCAAAATTGAGAACTATTTAATATGAAAATTAAATAGTTCTCAATTTTGCCACCTGAACAGATAAAATGACCACCATTCCATCGACACACAACTGAGGTTATAGAATCGGGGCCCTGTTAGAGTAACACGCACAACTGTTATTGTTTCCTTTCGGGGTAGGCGGAACGTCATCTCGACTGCAGCAATTAACAATATCGTAACTGAGACACAATTTTAAACTAGAATAAAATTGCCTTCAAAATCATGTATCGAAACAAAAATTCTACAAAAGTGCTAAAAAATGCAATGATTTTAAGGAAAACCAAAAAATAGCAAAAATACAGGACACAGGTTTCCTGGGACACCCTATATACTACGTTATGACCGACAGAAAACCGAATTTTTAAAACCACTTGATGCCACCTTTGACATATTCTAAGGGTTATTTTAGATGTTATATGAGTATAGAGGTAGTTTTATTTTATTTTATTATAAGATGGGTTAACTCTTGACCTCAATCTTGACCATAAGGTCAAAGATGAGGTCGACGTTGGAGCGAGTTAACCCAGACAATGCCTAAAAAGGCACTGGTACTCTCACGCACTGACGGAACACAGCAAGCTGTTTGGCGTTGGGCTTAGGACGTCGGACGGAGCTGTTTGGTAGTTATAGCTTTATATAGCTTTTCACCCAAAATACAGCAAAACCCTCGCATCCCTTTTACTATGTAGTTTTTACAACATGCCTGGGCACATTCTAAATTTTTCTCTCACTTCCAGTTCAGCGCGGAAGATCAAATCATATTTGAAAAATACTCTGTTAAATTATACTTTAATTCCTTTTTGTTTACTTCAAGAAAACAGAAAAGCTTTTACAAGTTCACTGATCCTTTGTACCACGGTTGACAGGGCGCGTAATCCGACCCGCCTAGATCCAATAAAAGAGCAAGAAGTTTTCATTCCTTAAGCAACTCTTTCGACAACAGGAGATTGTTTTTCTGGGTTGCGAACTAGACGATGTAATGCGATGGATTGTCGCATAATGGAACATGAAATGCTATTTCGTTCTCGGTAAAAGCGATTCCGTACTTACTTACAACTTTATTTGTGACTCTAATAGTCTAACGGTTCCCTCATAACGCGACCTTTAAATTTTACTATAAACACGCGCAAAGACGTTTCACTTAAAACAATTTTTACGATATAAGTGACACGTTTAAAGTAGCTACAACATGTATTGACATGTATAAAGTAACTATAAAATTAAATTGTCAAAGTGAAAAAAACGTAATGCGTGGCTCAACAAAGTATGGTTGTAAATAATAAATAATAAAATCATGGTTGTAATAATAAATATTTCTATATGGAAGCCGCAAATCGTTATTTTGTCTTTGACTTTCATGGATTTTCGATTAATAACCTGTTATTTATATAAAAGCGGCGTTTTTTATGTCAAAATTATGTACTTTGTCAAAAGTTGAAACAAAATTAGAGCATAGGAACTGAGCAACAAAAAATATCACAATCCCTATCGGGTAGGCAGAGCATCAGTGGTTTTAAAACCACTTGATGCCACGTTTGACATAAACTCATAGGGTTATAAGATGAAATATGATGTAATTGGTGAGAGGTTGTCAGCCTTTCGTCCACAATACAGGTCTGTTAACTAAAGCTGGCGCGTTCAACACATTTACACATTCCGTTTGTGTAGTGTCTGTTATCTACAACGCACCCATTTTACTAAAAACTAACTCTAGTCTACACTTATGAATCAATTATTTGAAAATCATTTAGTTTCAAAAAAAAAAAAAGAAAAAAAAGAAAGAGTTTTAAACATCCTGTATAGTGAAATTGCATAAGTGAGTACTGTGAACGCGCCAGCTTTAGTTAACAGACCTGTACAGCAACACCCTCGCGTCCCACTTCCTGACTTTTACAGTATGCCGAAAGTGTAATAGGCAGCTGGCACATTCTGTATTTTTCTTTTACTTCCAGCATGGAAGTTTTTGATCTCAAAGCTAAATATAATTTTACTTTACATTTCGCAACTTTTAGAAGTTGCCGTACTGTACATTTACTAACATGTTCCCCAATGTTGTGTGATGTTAGATTACTCTACCGCTCGACTGGCCACCTTGCCCAATATTGGCTTCACAAGCTTACAGTGATGTAAACACTAACGGAAGGTACTTCGTCGTGTCGGCTTCGAAGAGATAGATTCAACACAATTTCTGTAGGTATTTGAAGGTGTTTCAGAAATACAACATTTTTTGTTTTTATTTTATTAATAAGTAAAGTTTCGTGATAGCCCAGTTGGAGCCCAGTTGGTGTAGCTGGTAATGAGCCAGACTTGTAATCCAAAGGTCGTGGGTTCAAATCCTGGTGCGGGCCTGTACCACTAAATTCGTCTTTTCGGATTTATGTACGGATTTCTAATTATCACTTGCTCAACGGTGAAGGAAAACATCGTGGAAAACATTTTCGAAAGACGAGCGGTCCACCAACCTGCATTGGGCCAGCGTGGTGGACTATGGCCTAAATCCCCTTCGTGTTTCGAAGGGAGGCCCGTGCCCCTCGGTGGGGACGTATATGGACTGGTACCTAAAGAATATGGTTACCAACACAGTGTACACCATCTATCTATCTATCTATGGAGGGGACGCCCGTCAGGCACAGGCGGGTGATCAGTCCACTTATTTGGGACCATTTCACCCAGTTCTCCACAACAGCGCATGAGTTTTACCTCTGCACTGACAGTTCACCTCTTTGAACCTACCCGAAGCTTTAGCAAACCCTATTATATCCTTTATGTTAAGCTCTTGTATTTGTTCTTCTTTTACCTCATCCATGCCTATTGTCTCCCATCTTACCAGCGCGTACATTGGACACTCAGTCAGGAAATGGAGACTTGTTTCCTCCTTGTCACATTCTGGACATGTGGGATCACTTTTTAGGCCCATTATTGCTAGGTGTCGGTTCAAAGGACAGTGTCCCGTGAGCAGACCCACTACAATCCTGATGTCCTTTCTATTTAGCTTTAGAAGTTGCTTTGACTTTCTTTTTTCATATGTCTTTAGGAAGATTTTTGCCTGGCGGCACTTTTTGTTGTGCTTCCATCTTAAATTGGCTTCTTCTGTAATGATCTTGCTTATTATTCCTTTACTGATTTTACTTGATATAGGTAGCCTGGGTTTCGGGCCGATGAATGTCTCATCGGCCCCTTTCCTTGCTAGCTCGTCTGCAATCTCATTATCTATATGTACACCAACACATTCAAGCACAACATACTTACATTTACTTATATGGTTGAATCTACCCATAACTATGATCAGCTACACGTAACGCTTTTTTCCCGAAAACGTCAAGTTATGGAGATATCGCGATTTACCTACTCGCCGCGCTTTTGTCAGAATGCGTTGTACATTGCCGGTTTTCGTGTTTTACGCTGTTATCATTGTTTTTATTTGGAATATGGGGTGTATTAGAGTAAATAATAATAATAATAATAAGCATTTATTTGTCCATTACAAACATTTAACAATTATGACAACAAAACAGTATTTATAATGTTCTAAGGACAAGTTGGTCTGTACCCTCAGGCTGACTAAAACCTATAGAGGGTTTAAGTCGCTGTTATTCTGCCACAGCCTTATAATTACACTAACGGAGAAATACATCAAACGTATAGAAATAATAAAATTATAAATACCAAAAGAATTAAAAATTAAAAGAGTACGTGAACAGAATATCACGGAGAGCCATAAAAATAGTATTATTTAAAATAACAAGCAGCTTCCTCGGACTGGTTCAAGAGTAGCCAGCTTAAGCTTTTTAATAAAATATTAAAAATCTGAAAAAAAAATCCTGAGGAAATTTCTACTGGAAAATCATTCAGAATGATGGTCTGAGTTCTGGGTTTCAGTTTTTGCTAACCTGTCCTTTACACCCTGTATTATTTTTAATGAGGTTTGGGGCATCTAGACGCTCACAGCAGTCTCATAGGAGACTTCAAAAATGTTAATTTAGACACAAAGTTACAACCACTCAGATACATACAATTACAATCACATGTCAAATTCTAATGTAATATTTCGCACGAACATTTGTACTATTAGAGGATGCCCAGGACTTCTTCTACGTAGGAATTTCCTAAAATCGTTCCTTGTTCCTTGTCTACGTTATAAAAGACACTTCTAAGCAACATTTTATCTTTTTTGGTCCAAAGGTTTGGCCTGGCTATTTTGTACAGGGAGGCCCGTGTTTTTTTTAATGGCGGGGACGCATATACGCTGATCAGGATGTTGTATGAAGTCAGCTGTGTGTCGTGTGTTATTTAGGTATGTCTGCTTTTCAATCCCGCCTGTCCTACACAACAAATCGTAGTCTATACGAGCAGATCGTTTTAACAAGTCGACAAAACAATTTTCCGAGACAACGAACCGCGAACCAAACTAATTTTGACTTGTTTTTCTCTGATTCAATGGGTTGTATAACAGACGTATACACATTATTAATTGGAAACTATAACTCTAGAAAAACTTAGACAACTCTTCCCAGTAGAAGCTTGTAAGTGGGTTGCGAGGCTTTTGCTATATACAGGGTAATTTTTTATCACCATCCAAATTTTTCTTACGGTGTCAGTAACATTGATAGAACGTAAACAACGAGGAAAAAAAATTTTTTTTTTCCAAAATTTTCAGATTATGATACCCTTTTTTAACGTCTTAGAGGATGAATTTTGTAAAACGCAGAAACACGGGTGTCACAAATTGTGTTGAAGAGTAATATTACAAAGTTTCAAGTCAATTGGACGATGTTATTTTTTTTCCATACAAAAATTTTGATTTATTTTCATCCTTCAGACGATCCAGCTTGAAATATTTATTTGAAACGAAGAAACAAAAAAATACGGGTCTGTTAAATTTTCATAAAGTTTACGTACAAAAACCGGTTGGTTTGGTCGAGTGGTAGTGACGCTGCCTCTTGATCGACGGGTCCTGGGTTCGATCCCCAGTCGGGGCAAACATTTGTGTAAAAAGCAGATGTTTGTTCTCGGGTCATGGGTGTTTGTGTTTGTCTTTATGTGTGTTCCAAGGGACCCACGATACAAGGGAAAACCTTAGTGTGGGCCTTTGAGTGTGCAACGTTTATTAAAAAAAAACTTTGGATAGTGATAAAAAAATTACCCTGTATTGGACGAAAGCTAACAACCTATTACTAAAATACTCATGTTTCATCTAATAACTTTCAGAATGAACATCAAATGTGACGCAAAATCTTAATAGTACATAGCAAAAGCCTGTGCAATAGATCATCAGGAGGGGGGCTCCTTTTTACCTTTTGGAGGTATAATTTTAACCGTGTGGTGATCGGTTGAGAATAACACCACCCCATCTCTTTCCGTGGGTGTCGTAAGAGGCGACTAAGGAAACACAAATGAGACCTGCCTCCTAGTAATCCATCCCATGCAACAACACTTCATTTTTTTCTGAATCTGAGGTGTCGTCTTATGGTCTCATGCGGTATGGTAGGCGCTGTAAAGGGCCGTCTGGTTCGCGACCACCCTCCTACCAAAGACCGACGCCAAACAGCTTGCTGTGTTCCGTCGGTGCGTGGGAGTACCAGTGCCTTTATAGGCATTTTCTGGGTTAACTCGCTCCATCGTCGACCTCATCTTTGACCTTACGGTCAAGATTGAGGTAAAGAGTTAACCCATCTTATAATAAAAATAATAAAAAAATTACTAACTCGGAAATACAGCCGGTAGAGAATTCATTTTGGTTTAGGTTTTCCTTTGAGTCGTGTGTCTCTTGGAACATACACAAAGACACGAAAACCCATGACCCGAGAACAAACATCTGCGTTTTACTCAAATATTTGCCCCGACTGAGAATCGAACCCAGGATCCGTCGATAAAGAGGCAGCTCTCGACGAAACCGGTCGACAAAATCAAATAAGCAAACCTTGAACAAAAACAAATCAAGGCTGACAAGCAAGTTCTTTGAGCGACGTGATTGTACACACGGCAGCACATCAGGCTATACATGTTGACCTTGACGTCGCCCTTAACTCGCTTGTAATACTGCCGGCTGTCGTTGTGCAAATGGGTAACCTGACGTGCTGCTGTCTGCACAACTCAATATCGAAAACGGTTGAAAGAAGACTTCATTATATTTTAAGTGATTGACAAGTGACAAACGATTTGGTTTTTATAGGTAAAAAAAACATAAAAAATCGCAAATGAACTTCCATATTTAAAATAATGTAATTCTTAACATGAGTTTTCCATTAGCCCGTTAGATATCACAAAAAACACAACATATTTTGTAAAAATTATTGTAATTGTCTTTTCTGGAATTCCTTGTATTAAAAACTTTAACATTGTCTAAATAAACTATTTTGTATTTGTATTAGATCACAGTAATCATCATCAGCCCATAACGTCCCCACCCCACTGCTGGGGCACGGGCCTCCCTCAATAACATGAGGGGTAAATGCCATACTCACCACGCTTGGCAGACGGGTTGGCGTGGGTTTTGATATAATTGCAGAGTTTTCCTTCTCGTCTGTGTGCATTAACTTGTTTGCATATTTACCTTAGTCGCCTTGTACGACACCTCGGTAAGAAAGAGGGTGGTCCTATTCTACTCTGCCGGGGACTCACACGGCCAATGTAAAACACATGTAAAATACATGAAAATTAAAAGAAAGTTAAATATATCATATATATCATAACTTATATCATATCATAACTTATATATCATATCATAACTTATATCATACACTATGGCATGTAAATACATACATCATCTACAAACTTACACATAAACTTAAAATAAAAATTATTTATTTAATCCATTTAAGTTCTTTTTATAATGCTCCTTGATTTCCAGGACTTTATTTTTATGTTTGAAGTCTCCTATGAGATTGTATTTGTCGTAATTAGACTTATTTTTATGTTTGAAGTCTCCTATGAGATTGTATTTGTCGTAATTAGACGTATTAATAGAGTAGTCACTCTATTCGACCGACGTGATCTGACCAAACGCAATTTTCCGCAATAAGTACTTATTTGGAAAATATTGAAGGTTGTCTTTTGGGATAAGACGCTGCTGTTTCTTTCAAATTATTAATGATGGCGATAATGAACGGTAAGATTTAGAATCAATTTTTCATGCATCTATAAATCTTTTAAAACACAAATTTTGACAGATTTTCAAAAGCACTCAATGACGAAGGAATCATTCAGCACCTTTTACACAACATCTATGTATACAGGGTTTAAAAAGCGTAGAGTCCACCCCTAACTATGATTGGTTATGTATTTTTTTTCCGGACACGTCAAGTCAAGGAGTTTTCGTTATTTACCTACATGGGCGCTACGCTACGTACGGCGCACGGCACGCGGTTTCCCCTTGCTGGTTTTACGCTTTTATGGTGGTTTTATTGCAAAACAGAGTGTATTCGAATAAATAATTTAAGTAGAAGGTAAAAATATTGAAAACTCGAAAAATAGTATTTTTTTCCTGAAGAAAATTCTACTGGAAAATCATTCAGTACTTTGGTATGCATTCAGTGTTAAATTTTTTGCTAAGCTTTCCCTTTGCACCCTGTATTAATTTATATACTTCCATCGTCATTGAAAGCACTGCGTCTGCCAATTTAATAATTGAAAGAAAACAGCCAGTGTCAAAAAAAATGGCGGCGGCAGGAATTTGGAGGCTGTTCAGTTCAGCGAATTATGGTAACAATCTATGTTATAAACAGTTACAACTCTTAACATGAAGTTTTTTTTATTATTTTGTTTCCTCATCGGATTTATCGACTAAAGTTTTCGAACAGCCTTCATTGACTTGAAACCGCCATTTTGGATTTTCTCCGCTTCTATTTATTTCGCTTTGGGGTGTTTTGTATTATTGCAACTGTTCGAAAACTTTGCACATACTTTTAGTTTTTTTTTTCGCACGTTTTCATCACAATGTTTAGTTTTTATTAAGGTACTTATCATTTAGATAAACATGATGTTCAATGTAAAATTACACAAAACGTTACAAGTGTGTCTTTATACCGCACTTTTTTGGTCATATCGTTGAATATTTCAGTTAGTACCACCGAGATCCGGTCTTATCTGCCTTTCATTTAAAACGCCGATGCATTTAATAGTAATATAAAGGTATAAAACTTACCTAAATACCTCTAGCATGTGTGTTTGAAGTTTTTGGATATACATTTTTGTAATTTAACGTACGGTACCAACGGTTTACCAACTCATTGCACACTGCATATTGTAGTACACACAAAAACACGCAAGAGGGGCTTTAGCTAACTTTATATACTATTATTAAACAGATGTACGTACGTCACTTTTATCGGCGGCTTTTAATAAATTAAAGGTAGACAAAAGCGCATCCATTTAATTCTGTCTATGACCGATATTTCAAACCGTTGGGCTGCTGCAACCGGGTTTTTTTATTTTTTTTAAATTATTTTTAACACTTGCTACTATCTCCTCAGGTATGTGTTCACAATAGTGAGCTACCTCATCGGGGTGTTCATTTTCGCTACCATCGTGGGTCAAGTGGGCAACGTCATTACAAACCGGAACGCCAACAGACTGGAATTTGAAAGGCTGCTGGATGGAGCCAAGACTTACATGAGGCATCACAAGGTTAGTGATTTTTTTTTTAAATTCCAGACCTTTTACGTCCCCACTGAGGAGCACGGACCGCCCTTCGAAACACGAAGGGGATCTAGGCCGGAGTCCACCACGCTGGCCCAATGCGGGTTGGTGGACCGTTCATCTTTCGAAAATGAATTTTCTCAGACGGCCGGGTTTCATCCCGATGTTTTCCTTCACCGTTAAGCAAGTGATAATTAATTAGAAATCCGTAAATAAATCCAAAAATACAGGCCTGCATTAAGATATGAACCCGAAACCTTCCGATTACAAGTCTGGCTTATTACTATCGCCACTTTTAATTTATTTACTATAATTGTATAAATTTACTAGAGCATGCCCGGGACTTCGTTCCGTGGGAATTTCATAAAATCCTTCCTTATTCCTTGCTTAAGTCATAACAGGAACATGTGTGCCTTTCAAAATAAGGAGTTTGGATGGGGCGTTGATGAGTTGGTGAATCAGGACCTGGAATTTTATACAGGGCTTTAGGTATCTCTCTTTCAATCTCTCGGTTGGTTAATCAGTCCATAAAACTGAACAACTTCCCCAAGGAGCATAGGTGAAAATATGAAAAAAAAATTTTGATCTCCCATACAAAATGCGCTATATGATGATGAAGTTTGTATGGGAACTCAATTTTTTTTTCTTATTTTGACCTATGTTCCTTAGGAAAGTTGTTCAGTTTCATGGACTGATTAACCACCCGAGAGCTTGAAAGAGAGATACCTAATGCCCAGAATATTAAGATTTTATTTCCTCTGAAAGAAATATTTTTTACAGTTTAAGAAAGATATGAGAAAGAGGTGTGTTTGGTTCGTAGCAGGAGGCAATCTGTGGTCTCTGCTCTGCCTACCCCAATGGGACAAAGGCCTGAGCTTGTGTTTGTGTATGTGTACAATTTATATTACACTGAAAGTCTCTTATGTGAGCTGGATCATTACATAGAGTGGAATGGCGGCCATAGCCTGACCTCCATGACAGGGATCCTGACCGGATTACATCATGGTAACATTTTTCTGAATGAGCTGGTTTATTCACGATATTTTCCCTCATCGGTTGACATTGGTTCATGGGTTTGAGCCCCTCGAACCCGGTACCTGTTGCTTCCGAATTCGACCCACTAGCCATTAGGCGACTGACCCAAATAATTCTTTATATTTTACTAGCTCCGTCCGCGTGGACTACAGGTTATATCGTGCCCAGCTGTGGGATAAAATGTAGCCTATGTCCTTTCCTAGACTCTAATCTATCTCAGTACAAAAGATCAAAATTGGTTCAGTAGTTTAGGCATGAAAGACGGACAAACAGACAGACAGACGAGTTACTTTCACATTATAATATTAAAGTAAGGATTTAGACTAAAATAAGTAAAATGTTTATTTTGTTCAGTTAAACTACCTACCCAAAGTAAACGATTTACCCCTTGACATGAGAACTCAGCAAAATTTCGCTTAAAACAATAAATGGGTCTGTCTGTATTTTCTAAAGGCACTCTCGTGAAATCAAAACATCTACTTCAAGTGCTCTTATTACTTGTAGAGCAGAAAGCATTAGCACTTATAGAGCATAAAGCTTCACCGAAGCATATTAACTAGAAAATTACTTAGTTCACTCTACGATACGATATGATAAAAGTGTACATTCGTTTTTAGCCGTGTGGTGATTGGTTGAGAATAGCACCACACCATCTCTTTCCGTAGGTGTCGTAAGAGGCGACTAAGGAAACACTAATGAGACCTGCCTCCTATTAATCCATCTTAGGCAACAACACCTCAATTTGTTTTGAATCTGAGGTGTCGTCTCATGCGGTGTGGTAGGTTCTGTAAAGTGCCGTATGGTTCGCGACCACCCTCCTACGGAAGTCCAGCACCAAACAGCTTGCTGTGTTCCGTCGGTGCGTGAGAGTACCAGTGCCTTAATGGCATTTTCTGGGTTAACTCGCTGCATCGTCGACCTCATGTATGACCTTGGTCAAGATTGAAGTCAAGAGTTAACCCATCTTATAATAGTATAATAATAATAATACTTTTTAATAATTGCGCTCTGATTAATTAGCATAGCTTATGAAGTTTTAGGGGTGTTTTTAACCGACTTCAAAAAAGGAGGAGGTTTCTCAATTCGACCGCATATTTTTTTAATGTATGTCCGCGGATAACTTCGTCGTTTATGAACCGATTTTGATTATTCTTTTTTTGTTGGAAAGGGAGTATCCCAAGGGTGGTCCCATGGTAAGAAAACCAGGATCTGATGGTGGAATCCTGAAGAAATTGAGGGAAACCCTCGAAAAATTTGTCTTTTTGGGATTGAAGTCGGTGACTCTTACGTTTTTGACGTGGAAAATTATTAACCATATAACTGAACATCTTTCCCTAGAAACTCAAATTAAATTGTCTTTAAAAAATTTCGAACTCATAAGGCATTATTTATTGGCTGATAGCATATGTTGTATAGAGAGGCAAACATTTTTTTTACATTTCGACCTATATTCCTCAGAGAAAGTTGTTTAGTTCCTTGGTCTGACTCACATCCATATATTTTCGCAAAGTTATTTAAATTCAGTAGATATAAATTTATCTATCTTTGTTTCGTACCATATCATTGAATCAGCCCTTGTTTAATTGACTTTTGAACCAATCTAAGCCAACTTTCGATAATAGAAAAGTTCAAAGCTTTGTCCAACTTGTTTGAGTATTTGAAAGGTGACAATAGCAGAAAATTGTTGATTACTTTGATCGATAATCCCTTTTATTACATTCCATCGTGGTCCAGAGGCCAAATCTAACTTTAGATTACGCCCAATGCTGATATTTACTTGCGTTTTTTTTTTTTGGAGTTTCGGTGATATAATATGTTAATAACATTAATAGTTGGAAAATGTCTGGGAACTAAATAAAGTAAAAAAATCCATACCTACCTACTGGTAAAGGGATGGTGAAGAAGCGGAATTAAATACTAGACGTTGTTTTAGTTTAATTTACTTGATGTACTTTTTTTATTTATTTCTCATGTTTGTACAATATTTAAATTTGAATATTCACAATTTTGAAAAGTTTACTTTTGCTCCCATTATTCTGTCACTTGAAAATGAATTTAACCGGCAAATCATAAATCTCGCTGCCAGTTTAAAATAAAACGAAACCTAAAACTATTTTTATATGTGCCGTTTTTTGTTTTACTTTTTATATTAGTCACCAGCCAATTAATTGCGAAAGCTAGTTTTATTTTTTGAGGACACTTTCACAATATTTGCCGTTAGATTAAAAGTTAATTACTATACTTGCTATAATTAGAAAACAAAGTCCCCGCCGCCTTTGTCGGTCTGAACACGACAAACTAAAAAAAACTACTGAACGGATTTTCATACGTTTCACAGGTACTGTTTTTGTCACATTAATTTTCTTCATTGAAGTGGCTGGTTCGTGTGGATGAAGGAAAACACAGAATATAATTGCTTCACATCTAAATATATAAAAGGAGAAACTGACTGACTGACTGACTGACTAACATATCAACGCACAGCCTAAACGGCTAAACGTAGGCACTTGAAATTTGGAAGAGATGTAGCTTAGGTACCGTAGAGATGCACTAAGAAAGGAATTCCCGAAATTCCCACGGGAACGGGAATTAGCGGGAAAATCCATTTGTATGAAAAATCTAAACCGCTTAAGTTAGACGCTTGAAATTTGACATGCAGGTACCTTAGTAAACTTAAAGCTTAGTTGCAACAGGATATTGTAAAATTCTCACGGGAACGGGAGTTAGCGGGAAAAAACTTTTCTATGTAAAAATCTAAATCACGTAAGATAGATGTTTTCAATCTGTGTACTCTGTACAAAAAAAAATAACACGCAAACGAAGTTGCGGGCATCAGCTAGTCATAATATATTCTTTAACATACACTGAAGGAACACAATACAAAATTAAAACTCTTACGACCTAGCTAATCCACGTAGCAAATAAAAGAGGTTCGGATACACTTGTATGTTCGTAACCCAGTGGCTCTCACTGATGAGGCAGGGAACCTGATGGGTGACCAAAGTGGCAATTTATCACGAGCGTTTCCGTGCTTCGGAGGGCACGTTAAGCTGTCGGTCCTGGCTATTGTCGATTGACTACAGTCGTTAAAACCAAGTCAGAGGCCATTGTGCGGTTTGAAAACTCTGACACCAGGGTTAGCCAAGTTCGCCACATACTTGACCCTACACGATAAGAAGAAGAAGAAGACTTGTATGTTTGGCTCAACAGGTACCAGGTGGCATGAAGCGCCGTGTTCTACGCTGGTACGACTACTCGTGGTCCAGGGGCCGGATCCAGGGTGGTGGCGACATCAATACGGCCCTGGGTTTACTCCCCGACAAGCTGAAGACTGAACTGGCGTTGCATGTCAATTTGAGCGTGCTTAAGAAGGTAAGTCATTTTTAGTTTTTATTCAGGTAATCAACAGCTTAAAGTAAAAATTGTTGAATTTATATGTCGCTAAGCCAGTAACAGATTACCTTTTTTTTTTCATTTATTTTATTAAGAATGGGTTCGCGCTTGTCCACAATCTAACTCAGGGGAAAGATGCGGTCGAGGATGTAGCGAGCTCACCCAGAAGAAGCCTATTTACTCTTACATTTAATTTTGAGCCTAATAAATGATGTTACATAATGAAAAAAAATAACCGGAAATTAAATTTTAAAAAAAAATTTGGTACTCGGGCTCAATCTATCGGCAAAAAATAAATTATCAAGAATGTTTATTGTTCACAGGTCACAATATTCCAAGAGTGCCAGCCTGAATTCCTTCACGATCTTGTGCTGAAGATGAAAGCATACATCTTCACGCCGGGAGATTCCATTTGCAGAAAAGGTTCGTTTTTTGACTCAGTCACGCACACAGACCTATATCGAGACGAGACAGACGGTAAAAGTTTACCTACCTTGCGTGTAAAAAGTGTGAGGTTTTGTCACAGTTTTGTACGACCTAAGTCAGTCCGCCTGAGACCTATGCCGTAAACGATAATCGATTTCAATCGGATTTACATTATTGTTTTACTTAATTAAGCGCATTTGAATCGTTTCCGCGCGGTGTTGATTTACCATGACTACCTGAGACCTATGCCGTAAATGATAATCGATTTCAATTGGATTTACATTATTGTTTTACTTAATTAAGCGCATTTGAATCGTTTCCGCGCGGTCTTGATTTACCATGACTAAATCTCGCTCATCAACCCGCATTAGGCCAGCTTGGTGGACTATGGACCAACCCGCATTAGGCCAGCGTGGTGGACTATGGACCAACCCGCATTAGGCCAGCGTGGTGGACTATGGCCTAAATCCCCTTCGTGTTTCGAAGGGAGGCCCGTGCCCCTCGGTGGGGACGTATATGGGCTGGTAAAATCTCGCTCGTGACTTCATTTTAGGCACGAAAAATTCGACATGCTAGGTTTTCATACAGTTTGAAGCGCTCTTTTCGTCTATCTCGACATAGGTCTGTGGTCACGCATGACTTTCTTATTGAACAGGATACGACTTAAAAAAAAAATTACGTATACAAGGGGTTTAACCCCCAAACTGCAATACTTTCCACGGCGGACTGGGAGCGACAAAAAACTTTCTACCTAGCAATAAGGCCACATTGTTGTACACTATGTTTTATGTTCTGTTAATTGTAGTGCATGTCTCTGTGTGCAAATAAAGTGTATTGTATTGTAACTTAGAATGTACCAGCCACCAGCTCTTCCCAGGCATACTGTAACAACCAGTAATTGGGACGCGAGGGTTTTGCTGTATCGTGTGCGAAAAGCTGACAACCTATTACCGCTATATTCATATTCTAATAACCCTCAGAAAGTATATTAAACCAATCTAGTGGTTAAAAAACCAAATGACGTTCTGCCCACTCCGAAAGAGATTATAGGCGTGAGTCTATAAATAGATAGTTCAAAGGCTATTATTTCATAATTGGTAAATTCATTTCAGGTGAAGTCGCAAGAGAAATGTTCATAATAGCAGACGGAATACTAGAAGTGATATCTGAAACTGGCAGAGTGCTAACAACAATGAAGGCAGGAGACTTCTTCGGAGAAATCGGGATTCTGAACCTCGATGGCCTTAATAAGTAAATAATAGATTTGTTAAGAGTTTGAAAAGTTTTTTGTAGAGAGCCATGAAGATGGAGCGTACCATGTTGTTAATTATTTTTTTAGAATGAACCCCAGTCTAGCTCAGCTCACCTAGAAGAAGCTTATTCATTTGAACTTTAAAGACTATATGGTTGTATGAGCTTGGAAATACAGACGCTGGTATATAATTCCACTCTTTGGCAGTGCGCAATGTAAAAAAAAAATGAATAGTGCAGATAAGAGTACCCCGTAGTGCGTCACATCCGATGGAAAAAAAGGGCTGGCAGAATGAGCTCATGCAGCTCCTAAGCACACTCCCCGAAGTATATTTCATAAAAAACACACATTTTAGTGGATTGATTCACATTTAAAATAAACTATGTCTGTCTATTTAAAAAAAAATTACAAACTAAATTAAAGTAACCCAATATTTTGAATAAATATATAATTTGAAAAATATATAAAATTCATTTTATTATTATAAGATACTAGCATCCCGCTCGGGACTTCGTTCCCGTGGGAATTCGGGAAAATTATGTAGCATATGTTACTCAGGGATAATGTGGCATCCTAATGGTGAAAGAATTTTTGAAATCGGTCCAGTAGTTTCGGAGCCTAGTCGTTACAAACATACAAAAATAGGTACAAATCTTTCCTATTTATAATATTAGTGTAGATGACTTACGTGGTATAGTATGTTACGTTATAGACCAAGATCCCAGGGCCGCCAGACCTTACTTATTTTCTCATAAACCAAATGTGTGGGAAATAGTAGTGCTAGTACGTACCTACTAGAATGTATGAATACCAGCTGAGAAAATAAGTAAGTTCTAGCGGCTCTGGGATCTCTGTCTATTAGCTTAACATTATACATGTAAATCTTCCAGGAGAACAGCAGACGTCAGGTCGGTTGGTTACTCAGAACTGTTCTCCTTATCACGAGAAGACGTGTTGGCAGCCATGAAAGACTATCCTGAAGCTCAAGATATCCTGCAGACCCTGGGCCGGAAAAGACTTCAGGAGGCAAAGAGGATGTCTGGACCAAGGCATAAGAAAGGTGAATTTTCTTGATCATATTAATTTGAGTGCAAAGACTTGAGTTTAAAGTTAAAAGACCGGTCTTTCTGAAGCTCCTTGAAGTATTTTTGATGATGACTATAAACATCCAGCACTTACTTATTATTATTGAAGACAAGTCCTTACATTCAACAACGTTTGTATGTAATGTCCAAAAATATACTTCCTCACTGGTAATTTTTGTTATGGCTTATCGAAGAAAAGCATAGTGCTTAAGTAGCGACCTTTCCTCTGCAGGCAACATAATTAATAATTCAAGTCGCTCCATCGTCGATCTCATCTTTGACCTTATGGTCAAGAGTTAACCCATCTTATAATAAAAATAAAAATAAAGTAAACTATATTTCCAGCAGAAAAACAAAAATTTCAGCTTTATGGTTCCAAAGCTTTGCATGGTCAAATAGATCAGTAAGGGAGTCTGATTATTTGATAATTGAAGATGTAATTCATGAAACTTTTGGTACTTATGAGACGTTTTTATCAATACCATCAGGATTAAAAAAGAAACCAGCAACACCAGAAGCACTGACTATATCAGCGGACAAAGTCTGCCCCACAATCAAATGCTATGGACCTCGCGAGGAAGAAACGATGTCAACTAATGGTTAAAAGGATTGAATTAAGCTTTTGTACATCCTGTTATCCATGCACGAAATCAAATTCAAAGACAGGTCGCGAATGAAAAAAGAAGTGTTGCTTCATAGCTGTTTTACAGACTATCTGTAATTTTAAAAAAGTGTACTGAGTGACGTTGATGTTAATTTTGTTTTTCCAGGAGAACTAAGTCCTACTGCCGTTGACGACAGTGCACCTAAGCGGATAGTACATAAACTACGGAGCGATGTTAAAGTAAGTAACCTTGAAGATAGTTGTAACATTAACAAATATGCAGATGAATTCATTATGTTTCAAAACATGACAACGAACCAAATCAGTGGCCATTTGCGGTTTAAAAACTAAGTATGATACTAGGGTTAATCAAGTTCCCCGCATACTTGATTATAATCTTGACAATAAGGAAGAAAGGAAGGGGAAACACAACGCAGAACAGACTGTTAGTAATAACAAGTTTTCCAAGAAATGTGTAATAATGTACGGTAACTCAGACTTTAAAACTTTTCAGGGTATCCGCAATGCAATCAGGAGCAGGTCCAGGGTTGGACGAAGATCAGGAGAATCCCTGGAGCTACAAGCTTTAGCAGGAGCTGAAAGGGCAGCTGCTGATGGAAAGGTACTGCGCCGAATGAACAGGGTGGAGAGTGATGACTCTCAAGCGCAACATGTGGAGGTATGTATAGAGATGGCTAATGATAGTGATGATGGTTATCTAATCACGTCTTGATCACGGTATTTTGACTGCCAAAATTGGGAGTGAATTTCTATCTAAGCTTGTCTTCTGACAAGGCTAAGAAACGTTATTAACATATGCTTCAAGTTGTTATTCAAAACAATTTCATTTAAAAGTAATATTTTTTGTTTATCTTGAGAAACTGATTATTGGTTTCAGGATAATAATGGTGAAACAACATCAGGAAGTAAAGACGGAGAAAAGTGTATATCACCCATTGGTGCTGGTTTGCCTTTACTATCACGACTGAAATTGTTGAAAGAGAAACAGGTAAGGATTAAAATGTCAGTAAGTATCATTAAAAAAATTTTGTACAAAAAATATAATTTTTTCATCAGCCCATTTATGTGTCTACCAAAGGGCACGGGCCTTCCTCTGACACACGAAGGGGATTTAGGCCAAATTAAAAGGCCAAAGCTGGTCCAAAATGGGTTGGGGACCGCCCATCTTTCAAAAACGAATTTTCTTAAAAAATATTTCATAAAAATGTTTTGTTGCTTCAAAGGATCGTGAAGAAAAGGTGGCGAAAGAAAGACATTCCTCATCAGCACTTGTATCACCGCAACCGCAACCAACCCCCTCAACTAGTTCCGCTCCTGATGCAGAACCTGGAGTCATAGGAGCTGGTCTTCCACTTCTTCAAAGACTTCTTTTACTCAAAGCAAAAGAGGAGCGTGAAAAGAATCAATTAACTCTGACAAATAGTAACCTACCTTCTAGCTCGGAGACAATTAGCCCTAGTTCTATAAAGAGCCCACTCAGTCCGACAGTGAAAACTCTTAGTCCAATAAGAAAAGGCTCAGAATCAAACTCCCCTGGTAAACTCCAAAGTCCTACAGCTAAAACTTCTAGAAAAAATTCCTCTGGATCCAGCGATGGTACTTCCAAACCGAAAGTCAGTTTCAGAGATAAAATATTACAAGTTCAAAGTGATGGCACTGCAGTCTGTCAGCCACTTAGTAAGGATTCAAGTGAAAAGCCCGCAGCAGTTGTAGAACCCACGCCAAAAACAGAAAGTAATCTTATTTCAATACCACATTCTGTTGTAAGCAAAATAAAATCACCAGCTAAAGCAGTTGGATCAACTTTTAGAGACAAACTCAAGTTACTACAAAGTCCAAAAGAAACAGATACCTCTACAACAGACAAAGTACGGCCAAAACCACCGTCTGTTGAAAAACCTTCAATAGAAATACCTCAATTACAGACAACTGAAATAAAAGAAGAGCCTAAGTCAAAAAAGCCTTGGACCAAGCTCAAAAAAGCCTCTATATTAGGTGAATCAAAAAGCCAAAGCAAATCTAGTATAGATGAAAAGAAGGAATTGGATAGTTTAAGCAAAGATTCAAAAGAAGAAACTAAAACAGAGGCAGCTGTAAATATTTGTGTGCCAGTAGTTACTACAGCAGAGCTTGTTAAAATAGACAATAATAATGTTGAAGTATGTAGTGATAATATTAAAGAAGATAAACCTAAGATTTGCTTAACAGTCCCTTTGGAACCCGTCCAGGAGAAATCTGTAGATTTATTAACAATGTCCCCTAAAAATAATGCTGTTAATACAAGTGATGCTAAATCGATAGTCTCAACAGGAACAACGCTGTTACCAAGACCTAAAAAGTATACGTCAATAGATGACTTATCACCAGAATATGGTGGTCTACCCTTTGTAAAGAAATTAAAAATACTGAACGAGCGGCAGAAACTTGCAGAGCTAGAACAAGTCGTTAAAATTAGAAGTTCCAGTTTAGATTATACAAGTTCTTCAGAAGATTTGTTTGTTGATACACTTACAAGAAGTCACTCTGAAGGTAGCACGATGGATAAAAGAAGATTCAAAAGAAAATCCACAGACTCTACCGGTAGTCACGAATCTAATGAAACTCTTGAAAGAAAAACCCTCAAATCAATATTGAAGAAATTATCAGAGGATGCCACTCCCGTTGAGAGTCCAGAAAGAAGCAATGAATTTAGGAAACTAATAAGAGCCCCAACTCTTGAAGGATACGCGGCAAGACACTCCAAATTTGCTAAAAGTGTAACCTTTCATCGACATACTTTACCTTCTCCTCCTGGAAGCGCCCCTGCCGAAATAACAAGTGAACCAATTTTTCAAATGCCAGACGTCTGCAAAGATCCCATGCCACAAATCTCTCCGCAAACAACAATGGATACAGAAATAACAGAAACCTGTCTCCAAAATCAAATAACAAGAACTGAAAGTGAAAGTATAGACACTACGCAAGATTATGAGTTGAATATTAGAGCGGAATATGAAATTCAACAAAATATAGATCCTATGTACGACTTAAAATCCTTGAGGCCTGAAGAAATTAAAGTACCTTCAGAAAAACCAAAGCTTGCTTTAATATCAGCAGTTGCAAATCAAAGAAAATACGTTCGCGGTAAGTTATCTTTATTAAAATTTATACTTCCCGTTAAATGTTTCGTTTCATGGATAATATAAAATATTACTTTAGATTAGTACTTTATTGTACTAATAATAAAAATATCTTCATGTTATAGGATTTGCGGGATCCCTAGAAGAGCAGGAATATTTTGGTGAAGTTTTATTAGGAATTAAAGACGTTATTACAGGACATTTGCATGATGTTCAAGGAAAATTTCAAGAAAGGTAAAGCATCAAGCATTTGAATCAGAATGAGGGTAAAATTATTTGTACAACATAACGACATTAGTAATTCCTGCTTTAATTCCAGATTCAATAACTTAGAGAATGAAGTTAAGAAAAGAGATGAGATCATAAGTCAGTTACAAAAAAGAATTCAAGAATTGGAGAAATTAGGTTTGCCTTACGGCAGCCCTTGTTCGCAGCAGCCACCAGAAATTTCAACTTCTCCAGAAAGACTTGAAGCGAGGACAGAAAGTGGAGCACTTGCTAAAACTGAAAGCTCAGGGAGTGAAGAAGCTTCTGGTGCTGAAGAGGGATTCATGGTAAGAAATAACTATTATGACTAGTTCAAAGGAATAATAGATAGTTCTTGTACAATTTAAATAATTTTTCAGAGAGGTGATTCCTTAGATACAGTCTTCGCTACATCTCCACCGACAGTGAGCGCTGATGAAGAGGAAAAAGAAAAATTGGAAGAAGCAGCAGCAGTCATTCGATCAAAACCATCATCAACTGATGATTTAACAGATGAAAAACTCTCAGAAATGACTGGAGGTATTGATCTAGCCAAACTTTCTTACTCGGAGCTACAAAGCTTAGCAGAAACGCTGTCAAGTAGAACCAATAAGACCGTATCTGGTAAAGAACAATGGACTATTAGCAAATCCAAGAGATTAGATTTGAATTTAGATGGCAAAGCTGGAACATATTTAAGGAAACGTGCAGCAAAATTAAAGCAAAGAAAATCTTGGGAGGATCAGAGTGACCAAGAAAGCGTGGAAATGCAAGATCTAACAAGGTAAACTTTACATTCCTCCAACATTGAAGACAATATTCATAATTTTGATGCAAATACCTAATGCAAATTCTTTCTTTATTCGCTTATTTGTATAAGAAACCGTATTTATTTAATTTTTTCTTTTTCTTTTTTATCTTTGCTCGCTCGAATCATTATTTCCTACTACACATTGAAGCAACACATCAAAAGACTTTGTATGTACTGTAGAGAATATCGGTATTCCAACCATTATTTTGTCGTGGTTTCCACAGGCCGATATCTCCACACATGTCCTCAGAAGATAGATCACTGCTCAGCCCCGAGCAATCCAGTCTCTGCACCAGCAAACGAGGCATCCATCCGTTCCATTTCTTCGGGACACATCTTGACAGCACCAAATCTAAAATCAAGAAGACTCTGTCTGTTGATACTGGGATGCATCATACAGGGAGAAAAGATAGAAGTTAGTATTTTTCGCCTGACGAGTCATTTCCAGATTTATGCATGTTTTGATCTCTTACGCATGACACTTGAGTTTTTTCCTAACTATCCACGTTTTCTAAGTCCATCATTCTCTATTAAGATGTTTGTCGTTAAAATCTTTAACGCCACGTTTTGTGAAAGCATTTACTTTTTACTTAATATTTTATTTTAGTACTATCATTGGAACGATTGGCAAACAAAATTTAACGCGGGTCAGCAGAAAAATCATACAACGTAACCTTCGCTGACCAAAACCATTTTTCTGTATGCAAATATTGCAATGTCGATATTTTTCTTTTCTGTATTTTTATGGTCAACTACTCAAAATGTATTGAGATATCCTGCGGTCTTGCTTGATTCTGTATGTCTACTAGTCGATGAAAGATTTCTACATTTGGATGTTAAAATTTATTGTGCAAGAGCAATTTATGTACGAAACTGCCATCAAGGTACCACCCCTGGTTTATCATATTGATTTTCATTGTTCTTCTAAATACAATAAATACCTAACAAATTTTTCCAGAGCTCAAAACACATCGGCAGCATCGCAAGTTCAGTCTGGGGTCATTCTTCGGCTACCACCGAACGCCTCCGCATAAACCTCCGTCAAACTGCAATGATGTTGTGCTGGACATCGATAGTGACTATAGTTGGAGTGACACGTGTGTATATTTTTCTTAATCCCGCAGAATATAAGACTTCACTAATAATTTCATGGAAAGAATAATGTTCGGCACGAACGGGCCCTGAACCCATGCCCCAGGATTAGATCTCCTGATTCTCTAACCAACTTAGCTGTTGTGCCTTAAAGTCTAGCGGCGAAATTAATTTGTGTCACTTAACTAAAGTTTCTTTCTTTGAATTTGAATTCGCGCCCCGAACAAAATTACAGTCAGTTAAAACGTACAACAAAACAAAATTGTTTCAGAATAACGGAATAGTAAACTACAGTCTCATAGATGTGTGTGTGTCAAAAAACTGAGAATTTTCTCGTAGACATTGACAATAATACCTACATTTTTGGATACCCAACAGCAGAACTTTGAAGCTACTAGCTCGGGTCTACTTAGAGCATTAGGTTTTATACATAAATTACTTACTTAAAAAGTGCAAGAAGAGTCTTCAACAATCCAAAACAAAATAATAATACGATTTTTCTATTCAGAACATCAACATCATCAAGCAGTGACTCAGAGTCTCTGCCCAGAACACCAGTGTTTGAAGAGTTTGTGGAAAGCTCGAGACGTGGTCGAGCAGGCAGTGCGAGTCATGGCAGCATATCGCCAATCAGAGGTGAGAATATTGAATAGAATAGACATAACTTTCATTGTAATTAGGATTCAGGCAGGGTTCAGTTAATGGGATAAAAGTTAAGGAGAAGTAAAATGTGTAGGTAGAATGATTAGTGAAAATAATAAATTATAACGCGCTTTGAAGCTACAAATATTAATTTGACTTTTGTGAAATACTTAGTCCTTTTTTAAATAACTATACTGCAGTTTTGATAATAATAAATTAAGTCATTCAGTTTTTGAAACATATCACTTTTCTAAATTGATACTTTGACTTGAAAATTCCAGGTTTATCAGTCAGCGGTGGTGACTGGGAAGTGATGATGCTAGCTGAGGAGCTGGATAAGAGGGAGCGAGAAAAAGAACGAGAGGAAAGGAGACACCACTATCCGACCACTCTGAGGGATTTGGAAGAGGTACGTTAAGAGTTTCACTCACAAATACCGCAATATTCGCTTGTTACCATCTTCTAGTGTAGGGACAAATCAAGCAAGGCGAAAGGGTCGAGGATATAGCAACCTCAAAGATGCCTATTCACTCGAAGCTTTAATAAACTCGGATAATATAAGCTCTGAAATACAGACGCAGAATTCCATTACTTAGCAGTGCGCAATACCTTTAGAAAATTCTCTTTTCTATGGAAATACCTATAAAATAACCACTCCTTATTATCTTAAGACTGAGAATACAAAAATCGTAGTCTACAAAAATCAAACATCTAAGTAACCCACATTCAAAGTAGCATTGTCGTTGGTGCCCTGGCAGACATAAGGACCCGTTTGAGACAACTAAAAATGCTGTACGCATTGCTGAATATTGGTCATGAGAAACAAGTATAATTTCGACAAGTTTTGTCATCGATTTGAGGGAAGAAGTAGCACAAAGTAGCACGGCTAGGCAAAACCAAGCGACTTACGAATACCTTGTTACCTCAGGAATCTGACACTCCTCAGAGAGACGACAGTCCAGAGGAGTACTCCAACATAGAAGACTCCAACTCGTCGTCCACCACACAGCTCCTGAGTCAGTCAACCAGTGAACCGTCAGCCAAATTTCTGGAGACTTCCTTCACGGAGCATTGCTCCCGGTCCAGAGAGTTGCGGCCGAGGAGGATTGGGTCTGTTGGGGAATCGGTAAGTTGGACTTTCTATCCATGTTTACTAAACTATACACTCAAACCTATATTTCCAACTAGACCAGCCCGCAAAATTATTCATAGCAGCGCTGTGAGTAGTGACCTGGCCTAATAGAGTTGTTATATTTGTAACCGAAGCAAATTCAAGCGAGGATCATCTTTATTTGCTAAACGTTTAGCTTTACAGTTCAGTAATTAGGTACAATATTTCATAGTAAATGCATTCTATTACCAAGATACTATTTTTTATTATGAGATGGGTTAACTCTTGACCTCAATCTTGACCAAGGTCATAGATGAGGTCGACGATGGAACGAGTTAACCCAGAAAATGCCAATTCAAGCACTGGTACTCCCACGCACCGACGGAACACAGCAAGTTGCTTGGCGTCGGACTTCGGTAGGAGGGTGGTCGCGAACCAGACGGCCCTTTACAGAGCCTACCATACCGCATGAGACCATAAGACGGCACCTCAAATTCAAAACAAACTGAGGTGTCGTTGCCTAAGATGGATCAATAGGAGGCAGGGCTCATTTGTGTATCCTTGGTCGCCTCTTACGATACCCACGGAAAGAGATGGGGTGCTATTATTCTCAACCGATCACCATACGGCGAATTGGAAAGGGATGGTATCTCGGTACTTATAGACTGCTTTCTTAGGTCTTTTAAAGTCTCGTTCACTTAATGTAGATCTCTGTTGTACTTTTGCAGGATAAATAATAGCAATACAATCTAAATTGGGTGAATTTAAATTAGTTTTCAAAAATTAAGGATTTGTCCACGAAACTTAACAACTTTCCCCAGGAAACGTAGGTCAAAACTGAAAAAAAATTCGCCTCGCCAACAACTTGAGCCATCAGCTCATTGCCTTTAGTATGGGAAGTCAAAATTTTTTTCGAGAATTTAATTGGGAAAGTTGTTCAGTTTAATGAAAAGAGTAACTCCCTAAAGTTTCGCTATCTAATATAAATATTTAGCAAACGTTATGTCCTACAACTTTAAAATTGGCGCCCAGTGTGGGGCACATGGTTACATCTTGCTTGGTAGCAATTGATTGATATTATATTGCTTGCTATCCAAATGTGGAAGTTTATTCGGTCATAAATTCACACTGTATTCGACATTGAACTGTATGCTATTAAAAATAATTTTCTATTCAAGCCACGACCAGAAACTAACCAATCAAGAGGTTTGATCTTGCGAGCAGCGAGTTTAGATCGAGAAACAACGCCAGCACTGCCTCAGGCGCGACGTTTCGGGTCCTTGAAGAGCACAAGCATGGATTCACACAAGAGACTCTGATCCGGCAGCCCTAAAGGACCACAAATGTCCGAAACCTGTGGTCCGATGAATAGAAAAGGACAAAATGTGATAGCACAGAGAGAAGCTAACGAAGCAAGTGGGTTAGATAGAAGCGTATCGCTTCTGAGTGAAAGTGTACGGAACGAACGAGTGAATGGAACAAGTATGGGTGTAGGGCAACGCAATGGCGGTCAATTATTGGTGGTGATTATTTGTTTCTATGAGGACTGTGTGTTTTTATTTATCTTAGACTAACTTGTGTTAGAATCAGTCAGTGTAGGTTTAGATACCTTTATTCACAATGTAAAAGTGTGCACCAGGATGTAAAAGCTTACCTACATTTCTAACTACAAAATGTATTTGATTATATTGTATCAAAACTGGAATTCAATGCACTTTTTAAAAGGTTGTTTGTAGCCTTGCACCATTCTGATGCACTCCTTATTCTATTTTACTTGCAAAGCAAATGCGCGCCAAAAATTGTAATGTGTCAAAAAACTTTGAAAAATATTATTATATTCCTATTTATTATATTGCACAAA
Organism: Aproaerema taeniolella; assembly: GCA_949987775.1. Taxonomy (NCBI): domain Eukaryota; kingdom Metazoa; phylum Arthropoda; class Insecta; order Lepidoptera; family Gelechiidae; genus Aproaerema; species Aproaerema taeniolella. The sequence continues at coordinate 2,213,116 of OX465263.1, forward strand.
AATCTCAAAGTATACAAGAAAAATAATTAGGTACTTACTTAGTTAAATAAATAAAAAAATATAAAGTTTGGGATTAGGTGCAAAAAGTAATAGTAAGTATATTTATTTAGTCTTAGGTAGAAAAATCAAGTAAGTACCTAACTATAGTTACTTATTATTAACAATAATAAATGGATAGCAGAGAAGGATAAAGTTGCTGGATCCTAAGATATCCTTTTAACGAATAATAATAAATTATGTATACATTTTGTTTTATATACTTATAAAAATATTTATAATGTGTTTACTTATCAAATTCGGAATGCCTAAATCATTTAAATTAATAAAAATTGAGAAAGTAAGATTTGTAATAACATTTTACAAACACAAACTAGGTACTTATATTATCAAAATTCACAAATTTTCCACAGTTATACTTTATTTAAAAAAAATACTTAAACGTAGTTAATTTAATAAAGAACAAATAACTTAATAAAACATAACAAGGAATTTTATTAATAACTTGAAATTCCGTATATCTTGCCACAAACATTCAGGCTATAAGTAACTTTTTTTACCAGCCCATAAACGTCCCCACTGCGGAGGCGCGGGTCTCTCTTCCTAACACGAAGAGGATTGCCCAACGCGGTTGGTGGAACGCTCGTCTTTCGATTTTTTTTAATAAAACATTATTTTACTATGTAACTACACAATGTAAGTAATATGTCCATATAGATTAAAAACAACTAGTGCCAAAATAAAACTTAATCTTCATAAGATTTTAAGTTTTAACTGTTGTTAAGTTCCTTGTAACTTTCTAAAGATCTATAGTTTATTATCGTGTAAATATACCAAAATGTATTAAAATTTTAGTGTAAATTAGGTAGAATAGTTATTATAAAATAATTGTAGATATTTAAAATGAAAATAACTATCGTGAAAATATTTTTAAGTTAATCTGAAACCTTCTTTAATTTTGAATGATCAGAAAAATTAATCCATCCCAATGTATTTTATTAAATAAGTACATACACAGTTACAAAAATACGAAATCAAAATTTAAAGACGGAGTTCCTTAAAATTACTTAAAATACTTAGTATCCGTTACTAAGTATAAGTAATTTTATTTACACGAATTTAAACAAACTAGGTAAGTACCTGACCTTCTTCTTTAGCTGCCTTATGCTTAATTTAACTTTTTGTTACGATCTGAAATATTTATCAAGATGCAATGTTTTCACATTTTTCTACTTCATTTAAATTTTAGGATCTACAGAGAGTTGAAAATGCGAAAGACGCAATCTTCGTCTTCTTATCGTGTATGTATAGTCAAGTGTGTGACGAACTTTGATAACCCTTGGGTCAGAGTTTTCAAACCGCACAATGGTCTCTAACTTGGTTTTAACGACGGTAGTTAATCGACAACAGCCGGGACCGACAGCTTAACGTGCCCGGAAGACGCAGTGATACTTGCAGTTAATGATATAATTTGTAACTCAGAAGTCCACTCAAACACGAGCAAACCGGAGAATTGGAACGAAATCCAGCTATATTTATTACTTACAAAAACGCAAGTATTCCATCTACCGTTTCACAAAATAAACATTTTATTGTAAACATTGATTTTATATGAAACACCATGATTCTGACTGTCTAAACAATTCTACTCTGTATTTCGTCAGTAGGTACATACTTTGTTTACTTTTTATTATGATGCAAGTATTTGAAAACAATAGTTAAATTTTAAGTCATGAAGTACTCCTGGCAGCAGAATCTTGCTGTCTGAAAGACCGTCTACTTATTTGCTGATTAGCTTAAATTAATTTTTATTTCTCAAAATTACTTTCGTCACATGTGACTTTGAGTCACCTAACATATAACTTTACATAGTAACTAAGGTTCCGAGCTCTGCATTATAATTTTTATTTTTCTACCAAACACATAGTTTCTACAGTTTATAGGAACAGGTACCTAACCTACTATATTTTAATTTACACAAATAATTTTTTGTTTGAACTTACTTAGCTTTAAGGCGACTACACTACAGCACCTAAATTATGATTTTATGATGCGTAGATAAGCATTAAATCGAAGAAAAAAAAATACTATGGTAATATTCAGGACATAAACTAGATAACTAGTTTGCTGAAAACATGATTCAGCACTTTTGGTTCGATAGAAAAAGCTCACAAAGTCACCTCTAAATACCCAATATTGTGTATCTTTTAAGCTGTAAAAACGATAGTAAAATGCACACAGGAACTTGAATTTGCTGTCAAAATGTTCGTGATTGAACATTCTCGATAAGTAGTTAACGCATTTTTCGATTTAAGCTGTTACCTTTCCATAAATCTCATTTTTCTAACTTTCGAACATGTTTTTACGCACGCACGCTTTCATAGTCCGTAAACTTCGTGTATCGACACTGTTCGCACTGCCGGCCCAGGCCTGTTGAGAGACGGAGATGGCACTATTCCTATGTGTGCTGCCTTTATCGGGTGCTGTAGTCGCCTTAAATGACGATTTCCCAGATCTCGCTTCATTTCTTCCGTTTACACATTGAAAACCGAATTTCAAAACAAGAATACCTAACCATCCTACCTACCTACCAACAATTTAATCGGGCTTTGGGTACCATAAGAATTATATTTTATTTATTATTCTTATGGTGCTACCTCATAGTTACCTAACTATAGTTAATATATTCTACGTGAAATTATGTTGATTTATTGAAAATTCTAGTTTAGCACAAGTAATGTTTATGTATTCAAAATTTAAAATGACTAGAGTAGGGATAAACCATGCCCAATTATTAAATAGGAGATAGTTGTAAATTATATTATATTACGTCTGTAACTCTATCAAATAAAAAGATTGTTCGAAAGAAGCACCTAGTGAGATAGATATTACAATATCTACGAACATAATGATATTTTTAAAATTAAAAATCAACTACCTAGTCATAATTGTAAGTAAACTCGACCGAAAAGGTAAAAATAAATATTAAAACTGAATATTTGTTTTAATTTGTTCCTAAGCCTATACATACATACAAGGTGTTTCAAAAAAACCCAAAAAAAAAGATAATTCAAAATTAATTAAAATTTAGCTTATTGCGCAGCTCTATTACAAATGTGACAAGTATGTCATATTAAATAAATGAAACTTTCATTTTGAAAGATGTCAAACCGTGCAACTGATTACTAGAGTTGCGACTATTTCACTTTTAATATTAAATTTTGGAATTTCTTTTTTTTTGGGTTTTTTTTAAACACCTTGTATTTTACACTGCGCATTTTTTTTTCCTTTTATAATATTCTTGAATCAAGAATAGAACCCTACAAGCAGATGCAGATAGCAGGATAGCAGATACATTCAAGAGTTCTAGTTGACCTAGAACCTCATCAAAAATTACATCATTATACCCTACCTACTTACCTAGAATACCTTGTAACGAAAACTTTCTGTTTAATTCTCTTTGCAATTTTCAAAACTTTTTAATGTTCCCTCCTTTCATAAAATCTTCTCTTTGATATTATGAAATGTTGCCATTTCAAAATAAATTTAAGAAAAAGTATTTTTTGGAACATTTATGGCCTGGATACGAGCTCTTTAAACCAAGTCCTATTTTGTATTAGAAGAAAAAGTTTATGATCGTATCCGAACATAAAGAACGATTAATTGAATGATTTAGAATGAATGAAACACAGGCTAGGCATAGGCAGCTGCTGCACTGCACTGCAAGCTGCACCATAAAATGGCAACAAAACATTGTACAACGAAATTAGTTTTTGTCGTAATTCTAAAAACAAGTCGGAATTCCCTTTAAAACTGCTTGCTCATGAAAAGACCAAATCGGTTTAAATTTTCCTATAAAAGTTCTCTTCGAGATGCGTCAAAATGTCTCCCCGCAAACAACCAAATAGTTTGTTCAAAATCTGCGTAAAAAATTGTATTTGTCTGATAAATTCCGCGTGTTATGCTATCGAAAAGAGTTATCCGGCTAATAAGTTTGAGGAGTGCGAGGCGGAGGCATTTGCGAAGGAGGATATCCTTTCTCTAAAATGCCATTTGATGTCTATGCTGCCTGCCAGGTAAGGTTCAAAAAGCTTCGTTTGGTATGCACAGAAATGTCTGTATCATTTTATAAAGTTGTAGCACTTGAATTAAAAAGAGCAAGATTTCATTGTCTTGCTGTTAGATTAATACAAACCGCTATAATATTTTTCAGCATAAGAAATATACTTACTATTACTCACCTTGTCGCTGTTTTCCAATCATAATGAATAAATCTTCTCCTAAATTACCTCCTTGATATTTTCAAGCTTGTAATAAATATGGTACAAGTTTTTGTCACTCAAATCAACAATGCTGCTTGGGTAACAGTTTCAAATATGTACAGCCGAGTTCAGTAATGTGACCATGTTCATGAATAAAAACTATATAGGCAACGTCGCATTATTACTTCTACACCCTACACCGGCAAGCAAAACTAAATCTAATAGTAAAGGCTATAAAGCTGAATATAACAGATGTATATCTATACATTTTATGAATCTACATATACATCTGTTGTACATATTTATGTGAAAAACAACAACAACTTAATTTATTAAACCAATGCAAAAACATATTATGTCAAAAACTTAAATGATAAAAATCAGTCAAATAAACCGCCCCTTGTCATCCCTGGTGCAAAGGTGCCCATAACATAACATGAGTGATTTGAGACTATTTATATTTATGTTGTACTAAATATACCTAATTGAAATTAAGAGCTTTTAAATGTTTTTTTCAGAAAAGTTGTCATATTGACTGCGATACTGCAACATATTTATGAACAGTTATGATAATATTTTATTGATGTATAAGTTTTTATAACTATATGATCATTGTAACGCTTACAATATTTTGAAACATTGGCAGTGCCAATTATTGAACTCGACTGTACACTGATATCAGAGGAGGTTGATATTGCTAGTTATATCTCTTGAGTATTTTTTTCTTCACCACAATGTTTTCACAGTAGGCTCTTACTAAAGATCTTTGAATTAATGTGAGAATCGATTTAAATCTTAATTATTTATTCATTGAAAACAAGCTCTTAAGTTGTGTGATCATGATCACAGTAGATATAGGCTAGTTTCACTAATTTTTATGAAAGTTAATTAATTCGTTTAATTTTTTTTCAGGTTATTCGATGTCCTCTGTTCAGAAAGAACATGTTGCCAGTACCGTGGTGACCCTCGAGTTCAGCTCCAAGTGTTAGCACACCCCAACCTGTCTGTCTTCCGCAAATGCGACCTAGATAACAGCATTTCTCAACGATTTTGGATCGAAACTCTTCCAAATTTAAACCGACTGGTTGTTCTTGATCTAAAATTCATTTGTACTGATGAAATACTCCAAGTTATCGGCGTTTGCTGCCCTCTCCTTGAAGAAATCAACATTGTCTCTAGAGTAGATATTTGTAAGTCCCAATTCAATGCTTCTGTTTTGATCAGAAATGTTTCTGATACTGGCTTGTGTTCTATTGCCAATTTGAAGCAGTTACGAGTGTTAGCAATGGATCCGCCGAGGAATGAACGTGCGAATCGAATTGGCCGGTGCGTCTCTCAAGCTGGTATCATCATGCTGGTCAGCGAACTGCCATATTTAGAAGAGCTGAGGATCGAATCCTGCGACATAGGGTCGACGTTGATAGGCACAGTCGTAGATATTGGTCCCTTAAGTCTTAGAAAAATAAACTGCCACTTCGCTTCAGGTGAAGGTATCAAAAAGCTGATAAAAATCTGCCCATTCCTCAGGGAGTTGTCAGTCACGCATTTATCAGAGCACAACAAAGATGCAATATTGGAACAGGTTTCTATGAGTGATTTAAGACTAAATAGATTGGATTTGTCATTCTTTTCCTATACGGATTCAATGCAGCAGCTTTTAGCCGTCAAAGGCAACTATTTGACGCATTTCTCCCTGTGGGAGATAGAAAATTCATTGACTTTGGATGCACTCATATCTATAGGCATGTGTTGTCCTAACTTGCACTCTCTGTGCTTGGTGACACAGTCAAAGTGTCTCGTGATACCTCGTTATTTCAAAAAACCGAAAAAGATATTTTCGGAACTAAGGACTTTAACATTTGGTAACGAAAACTTTAACATTGATGATATGTTAATGTTTTTCCTCGAATGTACACAAAATTTACAGAAGTTAGTGTTAAAATATCAAACGAAAATGAATGTAGATGAGACTCTAATTAATTTATTATCGAGAGGTCATTTGAAGAACTTAAACAACTTGTGGTTGGACTGCACTCTTGAAGTGTCTAAAGATGTAATAAAACAAATAATACAATCTTGTGAAAAATTACAGATGTTTACCGTTGATTACACAGAAGATATGACTGAAGTACACAAGTATATTAGTGATAACAATCTCGATTTGAAATTGGGTAGTTATTAGTGATAAAACTTTTAAGCGGTCGTCCATTAATCACGTGAGTCTCAAAAGGGGGTGGGAGTTTATGAAATATCGCAAGGGAGGGGAGGGTGTAGCGAGATGTCACGTGTATTGAATTTTCGTTAGATGCGCGATTTTTAATATCTTCTTGGACTTTGATTTCTAATATCACTGTGTTTAGGTAATATTAATATTCAAGAATCAAAATTAAAAACTTACGATTATATTTATAACTGTATTAAAGATAATACGCTGGAAAATTTTAAGATGTTATGTGCTAAAAATTACACGTGTTTCGGGTGAGGGAGGAGTCATAACCTCACCACGTATCGCCAGGGGGGAGGGGGAGTTAAAAAGATGCCAAAAAACCACGTGATTAATGGGCGATCCCTAATGTAATCTTTGTATTTATTGTAGCTACACTTAGAAATAAATATTTTTTTATTCAACAAAATGGTGTTATCATTTTTTATTTTCCTAATGAAAAAATTAGAGAAAACATGAGAATTGTTTGAACAGAGATTTATTCCATTTCATTTGTACAAGTATTTACAGCTTTGTCAATAATAAAAAAGACAAACTATAATAAGATACTTTATATAAGTATGTATTCACCAATAAAATTTGTGGGAATTGATCGTGATACAAATTCAACTATATTTTGTAATAATAAAGTGCCTCCACTGCAATATGCAGTAAAATGTTGCCAACTCAATACAGAATGTTGATACATACATTACTAAGTCATTTAATTTAAAAGAATTGATTTTTCTAACTAGAGTATCAATTATCCGAACTATAAGGTAAGAAAATTTAAGTACCTACTACCTACCTAACTAGGTATATTACAAAATATCTTAACTAAATCCTAAACTCTTTCTCTAGAAATTACGTAAAATATTATTATAACCTACTACCACCTTTGCCATTTCATTTTAATTCATAAGTAAGTAAGTATAAGGTTAACTTTGCTAAATTAGCTAACGAAACTAAGATTTGAGTCTATATTAGATGAAATTGGTGTATTCGCAAGGAACTACAAAAAAATCGACTTTTTAGAAGTAATTATAAAAGTTGCGGATTGAGCTGCGCGAGATGACTCAACTGCGACAGACGGAACAGCAGCTCTAGGACGATAACGACAAACTCGCGCTCGGCTCACGCTGAAACTTCACTTTGATTGCGCGAGGGTCCCGCGCAAAGGCTTGCTCGCCCTATGGCGTTGTCAATGTTGACATTTTGACATAAATAAATAGGACCGCGGTGTTGTCGTGGCGCTGTCACTATCGTACTCGGCCTGCTGATGGTACTCCGAAGGCCGTGGGCGCGACACGCTCGCTTCGCTCACTCAGCTCGTGCCTACTACTGCCTACAACTACTTTCTGTCGCAGTTGAGTCGGTCCGCAGCTTAATCCGCTACTGAATTATAAGACCAATTAGTATATTACATGTCTAAAATCCTGAAACATTTCACGGAAAGAACGTGACATTAGCGTCTATAACCTTATCATTTCAATCATGCAAATGGGCGGCAATTCTAAGCAAATAAGCTTAATCTTACACTACTTACCTAAGTACGATTTTTAGGACATAAGTAACTTATAATGAGGCTGCATGCGTTTCGTTCCCAGCGTTCCATCATTTCTAGCTGCCCTAGCACACTCAATGAGACTATAGACTAGAATCAAAACAAGGAAAATTGACCCTATTTTTGTATTCTATTAAGTTCTTATTTTTCTTGCGGTTTTTAGACATGCATCTTTTTAGCAATTCAAGATCATGTGTCAACGTCAATCGAATATGTAGGTCAGGACAGCTGAGACATGTCGCCCGGAGAGATCTCGCATATTCAGGTCGATAGCAAATCGTTTGTGACGACAAACAAGCAAACTTTCATCGTTTGTGACGGTATACTTTCGCCAAAAAATCAAAAAAACATGGTTCAGCCAGCCGGATTTTGCACTTTTCGGAGCACATCAGATCTCAGCTCCTGAAGGGTTTTCGGGATTCGTTCCTGATCAAAAGTAATGTGACGCGTATGTGACAGAAATCCAAACTGATTTCATCTATCGTGATGCAATACTTTTGGAGAAATCTTGAAAAACAAGTGTCCAGCCAGCCTGATATCCGGCTGGCTGAACCACTTGTTTTTCGTCGATTTCTCGCTAACTAACGCGTTTCACTCTGAACTTTTTTGATCAAAGGTTTGTGATGGCAATGTGACAGGGTACCATGCAGGTTTGAACGCCCGTAACGCATGCATTTTTGAGATATTCCAGAAAACTAAATGGTTCAGCTGGAAAAAGTCAGGCCAGCTGAACCACCTGTTTCTACCACTTCCAGGTGGGCTACACTCGAGGAATCTAAACCAAAGGTTTGTGACAGAGATGATAAATACGATGGTTCGTTTGTGACGGCTCAAAATGCAGCCCAAAAAAAGTTATAAGCGATTCTTTTTTTTCCATACATTGATTAAACTAGGTGACCATGCTTTCAGTATTGCAAGGACAGTCCCTAATCGAATTAAATATTAAAGCATTAATAGAATGAGCAAGGCGCCGTGTAGATGATTAAAATTATATTAACAATTAAATTAAACAATACTATATAAGTCATCTTTCAATATCACCTAATAAGGTACACTTAGACGATAAATTATATTGCGCAATGAGAACAAATTATGCAAACGAGGGCTTTTTTGGCACTAACTTTTTATTTTAAATACAATCAATCTCAAAATAATTTAGTCAATCACGCTTATGGACAATATTTATGGAGTATTTTATGTAATACCGTCCTAACTTAGTGTATATAAAGCAAATTGTTCAAACCTATTGTTAGTTAAAGAAACTATTTTCTCAGTCTGTGATTATGAGATTTAAAAAGACTTTATTTTTTATATATAAATATTAGTAAATATTAAGTCATATTTCGTAAAGCCAAAGAAATAATAGTACACGCATGTAGGTACGCATGTTTGGTGCATATTATTATTATATAATAATTGTAAGAAGTAAAGCACAGTTATAATGGAAATAGTACATAAGTATAATGGATATTATATATTAGTTTAACAAAGCAGCTTTACCTACCTACTATAATAAGGCCCACCACATCAGAAATTCCGAATTGGAATCCTCAAACATGTAAATCCACTTAATTCGGCAGCTTTATTTCCACACACGACTTACATGTGTGCTCGTTACTCGTTTCAGAATGTATATGTAGCCGCCCTTAGTAAGTAATAGTTAATATTTTCTCAATCTGTGATTACAAGGTAATTAAGACTTAAATTGTTATGCATAATTAGTGAATATTGAGTAATATTTTATACACTGTTAATTAAAATGTGATTTTTAAAAAAATATGTTATTTTATTTTATATGTATTTTCATAACATAACCTTTTCTGATTATAAGGCCAGGCCACAGCAACTACCAACACTGAACGCCCCACGCTAAAAATACTAAAGGTAAGTAGGTGTATGTAAGTAACAAAATTAAGAGAATAAATACTATTATTCTTTTGATCTAAAAATAATATGTCTAGAAGTTAAATGAACAACAAATTTGGTCCCACATTTAAATATAATAAATATGTACAAATTAGCCAATCAGTTTGTTTTAGGCATGACCATTGCGATTAAGTCATTGACAAACTGTTGGAAAAATCAACCGCGATGGAAACCCTTCGTACGTAGCATTTTTTAGCTTGATTCACAAGTGACTTGTTTTTATTCGTAGCTTTTGGCTCATCATTCTTGGATATTATCCTCTTGTGTGCGGTGCGTAACCAGTACCGCCGCATTAAGAAGTCATAATAATATTGCACGCAGTCATTCGTTCTCATTACGCAATATAATTTATCGTCTAAGTGTACCTACCTTATTAGGTGATCTTGAAAGATGACTTATATAGTATTGTTTAATTTAATTGTTAATATAATTTTAGTCATCTACACGACGCCTTGCTCATTCTATTAAAGCTTTAATATTTAATTCAATTAGGGACTGTCCTTGCAATACTGAAAGCATGGTCACCTAGTTTAATCAATGTATGGAAAAAAAAGAATCGCTTATAACTTTTTTTGGGCTGCATTTTGAGCCGTCACAAACGAACCATCGTATTTATCATCTCTGTCACAAACCTTTGGTTTAGATTTCTCGAGTGTAGCGCACCTGGAAGTGGTAGAAACAGGTGGTTCAGCTGGCCTGACTTTTTCCAGCTGAACCATTTAGTTTTCTGGAATATCTCAAAAATGCATGCGTCACGGGCGTTCAAACCTGCATGGTACCCTGTCACATTGCCATCACAAACCTTTGATCAAAAAAGTTCAGAGTGAAACGCGTTAGTTAGCGAGAAATCGACGAAAAACAAGTGGTTCAGCCAGCCGGATATCAGGCTGGCTGGACACTTGTTTTTCAAGATTTCTCCAAAAGTATTGCATCACGATAGATGAAATCAGTTTGGATTTCTGTCACATACGCGTCACATTACTTTTGATCAGGAACGAATCCCGAAAACCCTTCAGGAGCTGAGATCTGATGTGCTCCGAAAAGTGCAAAATCCGGCTGGCTGAACCATGTTTTTTTGATTTTTTGGCGAAAGTATACCGTCACAAACGATGAAAGTTTGCTTGTTTGTCGTCACAAACGATTTGCTATCGACCTGAATATGCGAGATCTCTCCGGGCGACATGTCTCAGCTGTCCTGACCTACATAATCGAATGCAAAAGAAATGCAACCTTCTGCTATTATATTTAAGCTTTTGTTTTCCTTGGCAATCAACTCTCATAAGAGTGAAGTCGCTAGGCTAGCTGGGGTTCTGTACTCTATACTATCTATCACGATCGACGGACGGCCGATAAAGGCGCACGAAGAGGCTAAGCTTAGATTTACTGGGTTAAGCTTCGATTTACAAGAAAATGTATATGATGGTGTCCACTGCGACCCACGACCACGCTACGTATGATATGACGTCATCGATACACGCGTGGCTTGCTCGAATAAGCGCTACATGGCTCAACGTCGTGCGTGCCTACCAAGAAGTGTTTTTTTTTAATATATAAGATGGGTTAACTCTTGACCTCAATCTTGACCATAAGGTCAAAGATGAGGTCGACGATGGAGCGAGTTAACCCAGAAAATGCCTATATAGGCACTGGTACTCCCACGCACCGACGGAACACAGCAAACAGTTTGGCGTCGGACTTCAGTAGGAGGGTGGTCGCGAACCAGACGGCCCTTTACAGAGCATGAGAAGCATGAGACCATAGGACGACACCTCAGATTCAGAAAAAAATGAAGTAGCGTTGCCTGGGATGGATTACTAGGAGGCAGGTCTCATTTGTGTGTGAGATGTACTGACAATACAATATACCTACTTTATTTGCACACGAGGACACAACACTTCTTCTTTGGATTCCTTTTATAAATTCATTTTACTTGTCATTCCAAAAGTGACGCATTCAGCTTCGATCTGCGCCTGAGTCTGACCGTTTTTTAGCCTAACCGTCAACCGTCAAAATGGCCACGCTCGCCCAGCAGTTCTGCCGCAGAGGCTCAACAACAGCATCTATTCCGGTCTGCACGTCGTGGCACGAATGCACAAACCCCTCCATTCATGCCTGAGTCTGACCGTTTTTTAGCCTAATGCTTAAAATTATTTACAATTATTTTTAAAACGCATTAAACCAAGTTTTTTTTTAAATAAATTTTAAATTATTTTACCGTAACCAAAGTTTGGATTGTACACACAGCAGCACATCAGGATATACATGTCAACAACGTCGCCCTTATCTCGCTCGTATAACGCAGACTTTCGTAGACAAATTGGTAACCTGACGTGCTGTAATCTGTACAAATCCAGGCCGATTTCAGTCGGTTCAGGCATTTAAGGTGAACCAAATAAAATTGGACAAAAAACAACACAATAAAGAAGACATCCGAAACCCTTAACTCTAAACCACACTTCACACTAGTAATAACTATACACATCAACACGGTCTAGGGATATTGCACGATTTTTCATACAAAAGAGGTCTGTTTGAGAAGCTATAAAAGCATACTCGAGATACATGGAGGGATATAATTTTCAGACGAGTAAGTGCTTAAAATTTTCAATTTTAGTCAATAAGTTTTGTTTCACTTGAAATTTGTGAAAACGTGACGAAAATGAAAACAAAAAATTGCGTAAATTCCACCATTTTCATACAAAAAGCAGGCAAAAAGTACATTTTCGTTTCCGTCACGTTTTCACAAATTCCAACTAAAACAAAATTTATTGACTAGAATTGAAAATTCAGTTTTAGCACTTTCTCGTCTGAAAATTATAGCTCTCCATGTATCTCGAGTATGCTTTTGTAGCTTCTCAAAAGACCTCTTTTGTATGAAAAATTGTGCAATATCCCTCGACCGTGTTGATGTGTGTATTAAGGAATATCCTCGTGTCTTTTGTATCACATTTCACTAAAATAGTTCACGCTTGCACAATTCTTTTACACTAAATCACTGATTTACAGTCTTTGACCCCAAATACTCGTGAATTGAAGCGCTTAATCTGTTTTTGACTGGCTTAGCTTGGGATTATTCTAGAATACTCTTTGTTAAGTAGGCAATCCCTACTAATATATAAATACGAAAGTAACTCTGTCTGTTACACTTTCACGCTTGTACTACTGGACAAATTTTGATGAAATAAGGAGATAGATTAGACCTTGGAAAAGGACATAGGCTACATTTAATCCCACAGCTGGGCACGATATAACCTGTATTCCACGCGGGCAGAAAATTAGTTATAAAATAAATGAATACTTGGAAGACGACTGCTAAAATAAATATTGTATGCCAGTATGACGAAACACAGTTGTGCTCAAAAACTTGATATTGTAATCTGTCATATTACCTGTGTTTCAATCTACACTAACTTCCGTACTCAGAGACGTCAATTAAAGTTAAGAAGTAATTAAATGTCATGCTATCCTTGTTTATATAAATAAGAGTGAAAGAGACAACATCAGAGTTTAACAGTACTTAACTTTAATTGATGTCTCTGAGTACGGCAGTAATATTATAAAGAGGAAAGATTTGTATTTTGTATGTAACGAATAAACTTTAAAAAATTACTGGACCGATTTCAAAAATTCTTTCACCATTAATATGCTATATTACCCTTGAGTAACTTACAGCCGTTCTCGAGTTGCAAGTGTTCGAACAAACCCAACATTGTTTTATATATTAAGACTATTTCAAACGTTGTTATAATGTATTATTTGAGTGCAATGCCTACTACTTTTAGACTGTAAGAACTGTTGTAACACATGAAATCATGAAATAAATGAAATGAAGTAACATAGGCTAATTAACGCAGTCCCGGGCGGAATGCTAGTATGTATTCTAAATATATAAAAGGAGAAACTGACTGACTGACATATCAACGCACAGCCTAAACGGCTAAACGTAGGCACTTGAAATTTGGAAGGGACGTAGCTTAAGCACCGTAGAGGTGCACTAAGAAAGGAATTCAGGAAATTACCACGGGAACGGGAATTAGCGGGAAAATCCTTTTGTATGAAAAATCTAAACCGCTTAAGTTAGACGCTTGAAATTTGGCTTGTAGGTACCTTAGTAAACTTAAAGCTTAGTTGCAACAGGATATTGCAAAATTCCTACGGGAACGGGAGTTAGCGGGAAAAAACTTTTGTATGTAAAAATCTAAATCACGTAAGATAGATGTTTTCAATCTGTGTACTCTGTACAAAAAAAAATTAACACGCAAACGAAGTTGCGGGCATCAGCTAGTTAAAGATATTTTAACCCAAGTAGCCAGACAAAACAGATAATCTACTCCAATTCACGCGTCCAATCTCAGAATTTCTTCCGATATATCTTGGGGTCCTGTCAAATGGCCAGTGGGTCGGCCTCACCGTTCGTATGCTATGCCTCCTTCACTTCAGGCCTGATCTCCTCCTTATCATTATCCTTCTCATCATCGAAGAACTCGTTCTTGGGTTCCACCATCTTGTCTGCTTCCTCTTGGCTGATTCGGACGTCTGGGTCTGGTTCTTCTTTGATACGGTACTCTTCGGGGAAGAAATCGCCTGGAATAATAATCATCATATATCTTACCTACTAATGTTAAAACGCGAAAGTTTGTATGTATGGGACTTTGTTACTTTTTTACGCTCAAACAACAGGACCAATTTTAATAAAATTTGGTGTGGAGGTAGCTGACATCATGGATTAAAACAGGGGCTACATAATTTTTCGAAATTCTCATGGGAACCAAGTCACGGGCGGAAAGCTAGTTACATTATAAAACAAAGTTTTGAGTTCCTATACAAACTTCATCAGCATAATAGCGCATTTTGTATGAGAGATCAAAATTTTTTTTCGTCATTTGACCTATGTTCCTTGGGGAAGTTGTTCAGTTTCATGGACTGATTAACCACCTAAGAGGTTGAAAGAGAGATACCTAAAGCCCTGCAGATTTAATTACCTGGCACATGAGTCATCTGCACAGCCGGAGAGTGCTGACACATCTTGAGGTTGTCGTACACGTGCTTCGTGATAGCTTCCAGATACTGCTTGCTGTTTGCGTTATTCGTACTGAAATTAGTAAGCCAAACCGTACATTATTACATGAATTAAGAGGATCGTCTCAGTGTTTTTTTCCCATACAAACGGCGTCAATGGATTCCATCCCTTAAACGTCAACGGATCCCTGTGAAATTTTGGCATAGTATCAAAAACACCAGAAACTAGGTCCGTACGTTTTGATTTTTGTGATATTTTTAGTAGACAAAAAGATGTTTGAGACTAAAAGTCAGCATTTTTCGCCAAAAAAATTCTCAACATTTAAGAGGTGACTGTTGAAAAACTAACAACAATTTTGGAAAAAACAAAACGTACGAACCTTGTGTATACGCTTACAAATCGATAGAGAGCAAAAACGTACGATTTCATTAAGTTTTTGGGGTAGGAATTCATTGACGCCTCAACTCATAATTTTGGAAATAAAACTCGGTATTTTGCCGGAAAGCTGCAATTGTCCCTTTCGCACAAGTCTGAGGCGGGTGGTCGACATCGAGACAGCATGAAAAACAACTGAGACGCTAGTCCAAACTGAGACGCTCCTCTTAATAACTAGTGTTTATTAATAAATAATTCTAAAATTTAATTCAGAATTCTTCAATTTCGATTAAATTCAGCTAAGAACCAACTCGATTAAGTCAGTTTCCAAACAAAAACACCGCATCAAAAATCAGTCCAATCGTTTAGGAAATACGATACCCACAGACCTATATCGAGATAGACGAAAAGAGCGCTTCAAACTGTATGAGAATCTAACGTGTCGAATTTTCGTACTTAAGATGACGTCACGAGCGAGATTTAGTCATGGGAAGTCAAGACCGCGTGGAAACGATTCAAAGGCGCTTAATTAAGTAAAATAATAATGTAAATCCAGTTAAAATCGATTATCATTTACGGCATAGGTCTCAAGCGGACTGACTTAAGTCGGATAAAACTGTGAACGTGGATCACACCTTTTACACGCAAGGTAGGTAAAGTTTTACCGTCTATCTCAATATAGGTCTTTGACGATACCACAGACAGACACACAGATCAAACTTATAACACCCCTCTTTACACAGATCAAACCTTTCTTTTTTATTCGGAGGTTAAAGTGAGCTTCGGCCACGGGGGCATAACATAGCAACATCGCATGATGTTTTGTATGTATATTTGACGGGCTGGAGAACGACATAGGCTAATTTTCCACGCGAACAAAGACGCGGACGGGCAACTAGTTACATAAATGTTTACCTGCTGATCTCAGGATGCAGTTGGAAGTCCGGGGCGAAGAACTCCAAGTATTCTGTATAAGGGAGCTCGTTGGAGATGTTCTCGTCAACTAGTAGGGACGTCTCGTACGTCCAGCACCGCGCTACGTTGCGGAGGGTGTAGCTAGAGAGCAGGAATCTCATTAGATACTCCCTCCTTCTTTATTGTGTAGGTATAGTCAAGTGTGTGGTGAACTTGACTAACCCTGGTGTCAGAGTTTTCAAACCGCACAATGGCCTCTGACTTGGTTTTAACGACTGTAGTAAATCGACAACAGCCGGGACCGACAGCTTAACGTGCCCTCCAAAGCACGGAAACGCTTGTGATAAGTAGCCACTTTGTTTGTTTTTTTTAAGGCTTTCATTGAGATAATTTGGTGAAACTAGTGAATTTAAACCAGAAACCAATTTTCACCGAACACTATGTTTGTTTTCATATTTAAATATTTGTTTGGTTCAATTTCTACTAAATAAAAAAGAGAAAAAAAAATTTTTTTTTAAGATTTCAATAAATTTTGAAGAATAATTCAGGCTATGATGCAAAAACTCATAGCCCAAAACGTTCTATTTTATAATGTGGACAACCATAATTTAAAAAAAAATTAAGATATATCTACTCACCCTCCACCCCCAACCACTAAAGTAGGCACATTTAAATTCTTGACAAACTTGACACACTCCCCGTGGCCTCGAGTTGACAGAGAGAAGCAGCCTAATCTGTCACCGGCCAATGAGTCGGCTCCACATTGCAGGACTATTGCAGTCGGACGGTAGAACTCCATCACATTTGATATTACTGGTTTGAATACCTGAAGTTATAAAACATACATATATCTATACTAATATTATAAAGAGGAAAGACTTGTATTTTTGTATGTAACGAATAAAAATCTTGTGTCTCTTACAGTATGTCTCTGGATTGAGCAGAGTAAAAAAGGACAAAACTTTTACTCTTCTCAATCAAAGGATTAATAAATAAATTATCTGACTAGATAACAGAGAAGCTGCTAAATTACAAGATGTAGCCACCTCTATGTTTTTGGCGCAATATTTTCACAAGAAATTTAATATAGAAACCTATATTTTTATGTCCAATTTTCGAAACTAAAAATATTAATTAAATAGCTTGAAGATTTGATTTAAAAAAAATACTTTAAAAGTGTCTCTTACCAACTACAGCAACTAAGATTGTGGCTCTTTAAAATTAAAATAAATTAAATTACAAACCTGCACATAACTCTGATCATCAATCCCTTCCTTTAGCGGTACATTAACGGAATAATACCTCCCACTTTCAGCACCAATTTCATACATATCACCGGTGCCAGGGAAGAAATAGTTGCCGTATTTATGGAAGGACACCGTCATCACTCTATCGGTTAAGTAAAAGGCTTCTTGTACTCCGTCCCCATGGTGTACATCAATATCTATGTACAGGACACGTGGGTGGTATTTTAGGAGCTCCAATATTGCTATGACAATGTCGTTTACGTAGCAGAATCCTGAAAGCAGTGTTCATCATGATTTATTACAGTTATATGGTTTTATGGTTTCAAAAATATGTTATGCATGTTAAGAATAGAGTAATAAGAACTTTTCAGAAAATTAGCAAATAAGTTCCACCTTTTTGCTCTTTTTTATTAATTATTTAGCAAAAAAGAGCAAAACGGTAGGTAATTTAATTATTACTTTATACCTGACTCTTTCAAAAATCTAATAGTGATCTCAAATATTAAAAGTTCATAATTAGGTTCAAAATCAAAATTGTAATACATCAATGTATAAAGGCATTAAGTTTGTCTTTCTTTCAAAAGAAGGGGTTTATAAAATATATTGACAATCGTTAGTTTAAGTAGTTTAAAACTGTAGTTACGGCATGCTATGATTAATTACAATACATTTGAAGGAGCAAATGACTGTTCTTTATTGAATAAATAAAGTTCTTTATTGAATAAAGAACAGCAATTTGCTCCTTCAAATGTATTGTCATTAATACGAAACTTCATGAGTGGACAACGGCCATCATAGCGTGCCGTAACTACAGGTGTTTTAAATTAACATGATATAAATATTTAAAATAAAGCTTATTCAAAACAATTATAATTTTGGATTTTTGTTTTATTGGCTATTTTTGAAACAAGTTATATAGTCAAAGAAAAATGAGCCAAATAATACCAACCGGAAGGTTCAAACTTCTTTGCATGATGCAGCCCACCAGACCAATTAATGGCAATATCACAAGCATTATTATTTAACTTCATTGCCCCTTCCAAGGAAGCGCCCGTGTACATTGAACAGAAGTCAAATAAACCTTCAAACACAGGACAGTCATCACCTACATTATAGTGTAGGAGGTCTTTAGAATAACCTGGAAAATAAAAAAGTTTTTATATTAATTGCTTGGCTACCGTAATCAGTCAAAGAAACTAATAACAAAAAAGTAATTCATTATTTAAAAAGGCAACATTTTTAAGAGGTAACATTGAAAATACAATAATGTCTTATATAGTTTTTTTTTTTTTACCAGCCCATATACGTCCCCACCGAGGGGCACGGGCCTCCCTTCGAAACACGGAGGGGCTTTAGGCCATAGTCCACCATGCAGGCCTAATGCGGGTTGGTGGACCGCTCGTCTTTTGAAAATTTTCTTGGACGGGCGGGTTTCAGCACAATGTTTTCCTTCACCGTTGAGCAAGTGATAATTAGAAATCCGTACATAAATCCGAAAAGACGAATTTAGTGGTACAGGCCCACACCAGGATTTGAAACCACGGCCTTCGGATTACAAGTATGGCTCATTACCATCTGGGCTTTCACCGCTTACATAGTATTTTATGTCAAATGTGGCATCAAGTGTTTCAAGAACCACTGATGCTCTGCCTACCCCAATAAGGATTATAGGTGTGAGCATATGTATGTGTAAGTATTAATATTGTGCATGAATGTTTAATCTTATAATCCTCTGAATTTATGTCAATCAAACGTGGCATCAAGTGGTTTTAAAACCACTGATGCGTATGTATGTATGAATAAATTAAAATTCTTAAGACTTCATGTATACTAGAAATAGTGTAGACGAGCAATAAAGAACAGTGATTTGAACTGATAGATAATTCATATGTTTAATTACCTATTGACCAGCAACTCTGATATAAACAACTTTACACAACACACCAAGACATAAACTGTGATGTAAAATGCTGGTCAAGAAAAAGGTACTGACTCAGCATACCTAGTGTTGTGATTTTGGTGCCATAATCCTGATATTCTGTCAAGCCCTTTCAAAATATATGCGCAATTTGTACAAAAAACAAAGAAAATAGGGAAAAACTAAGAAATTAATCGGATGGGAATTTTCAAGCTTTTAGTAAAAAAAAATATCATTTCAAGGTCAGATAGCTACCTAATAGCACATTAAGATCAACTACTATGTAAGACCAGACCACGGAAGACCAGCATTGCAGATTCTTCCGAAACCACAACTATGCGGAGTTGGAGGCACATTGGCGTCATTAGATCATAATTAGAATAGAATTAGGTACTTTGAATTTTGTCTACCAATGTATAATGACGTCAATAAACATTTTTTTCTTTCTTTTTCTTTCTCTTTCTACTGTGAGCAATGTTTTTGTGTTCGGTATCTAAAGGTCTTGTATGGGTACTTACTTTGAATATTCTGTGGAGTAACATTTTGCAAAAATTCTATGTAGTCTTCGCTATGAAACCGACACATATCATGTGCGCTGGCTCGATAGGGTTTGTAAATCTGCATCTTCTTATGCAGACCATACTTCAGAACTAAACTATGTGTCACAGCCAACCTATGGGGTTTCATGGGGTGCCCTGGCCCATAATGGAAGTTCCCAACATCAGCGTTGTAAAAGTACGCAACTCTTTGCTGAGTCATATTGATATAAACACAAACTCTTTCAGAATCAAAATAATACCCAAAACTAAAGCAATTATAATAAGACGTTTTGTAAGTTGAATGTCGTTTAGCATGCTGTTTTGGTCTTCATTTTGTGAAGATAGTTTTGATGGTATACTGAAGCTATGTATCTATTTAAAATTCAATGTTTTTCAAGAAAATTCGACGAAAACAATTTTCTGAAACAGTGTTGCCACATGAAGTAGACATGAAATCTGTATTTTCATTACCAGAATCCGTATAAAATCCGTATTTCTGTTTTTATTTAAATTCCGTATAAATATCCCGTATTATGATTGAAATTCCGTATGAATTCCGTATAAAAATTAAACGTAACATTTTTGAGTCAAGATTTAAATTAAAAGAGGATGATTTTCCTAAAAGTTGTTTAGTAGTAGCGGGTCCGTTATCGTCGAAGTACAGTCAACAGCACATAATTATTTCTTGGTACATTATTCTTGGTGGTCCTGTACATAATTTATTTTTGGTTTCGTCTTCATTGAAGAAATTTTGCTGTAGGTACTGCCGCACTACAGTGGAGCTAACTCACCAGCGTTGTGACGAAATTGGTCAAAATTGTGTAAAGAAAGCTCGAAAACGGGGTCCTTTTGAAGCTAATTCTGTGTTTAGAGTAAATCCGTATAAAAATCCGTAATCTTGATTCATCCGTATTGAACTTGCAAAATCCGTACAAATACGGACAAATCCGTATATATGGCAACACTGTTCTGAAACCTTCCTTTTTTTTTTTGTTAAATTTATCCCTTTCGGGAAAGGCAAAGGAAACTACTTCCATACAGCCATGTCTTCAGTGAAAAATCTTCTTTCTTCAACTTAACCTAAGCCCTAAGCTCCTCATCTGCGTAAAACTGGATAGCGTCTGTTTTACGAAAACTGGCGGCGAGAAGCACAACCGCGAGGATCTTTGTCGGTACCAAACGGAGCAGAAACACTGTTATCACTTGAATTTTTCATCACTACACGAATTTTAGTCAATTTACTGCATAATACACTATCACTATTACACATTAAACAACTTTTTCACGCCGAAAACGAAAATTCAATTGACAAAGCAACCGCTCACGCCGAGTTCCCGCCAAAGACCCCCTGAAACCTTCCTTGCTTTGACATTACTTTTCTTAACCACTAGAGATGCCCGTGGTCCAATCAAATACACAGGTTAAGCTGGAAGCTCTTAAAAACCGGAATTGGCATGGTTGCCGTCTTACTACTACAGAGAATAGAAGATGGAGTGAATGGTATAAATTAACAATGACAGTTTTAACGTCAAATAAAAAAAAGAATTTGTCTATAGTTGTGTATAAGTTGTGTACCGGCGAAGGTAATTTGGATTTTCTTAATTTTTTACATTTGTTTTACTGATTTTTCCTTGCATATTCCTCGTATTATTTCTGCATTAAGGTAACTACTATGTCTCGTAAAAATCTTTGCTTAAAATCCTTTAATTTCATAAACAAACAGTCTGGTATTTATGCTGCGTTATCATTACCTATCAGTATTCGTTTTTTTGTGAGTATTCTAGATAATTCTTGGGTTACGTAACATCTTTGCTCTTTCACATGCCGCTTATTATCACTGCACTGTATAAACTGTATTCATCTGCATGTTTTATTTGTAAATAGTATCTTATTTTAGGTTATGTATGAAATCACAACATGAAAATAGTTGTAGGTACTTATTTTCCATTTATCTAGGCTATTTTATCTTAGGCACTCATCCGAAGTGCACTCCATAAGAACCTTACTTACCTTCCTGTACAAGTGGGTATACATGATAAAATTTTCACACCAATACTGTTAAATACATCCTTTTAAGGCTGAAAGTTGTTTATTTTAATATTCTGGTGATTTTTATTATGTGAATTTGATAATAACGAGTTGATATTGTTAGTATAATTTTTCTATTGTCATTGTTAGTGTGTTTTAGTGGTAACAAGAGATGGCTGAGGTGACACAGCAACAAAAACAAACATCTAATATAAATTACTATCTTTCTGCCCACGACTGCTTAAAAAGTAGGCTAAAATGTATGTTACTCTTCAGCTGTTTCCAACAGTTACTGTGAATGAGTGCAAAATATAAATAAAAAATGTATTGTGCGAATTTAAATAAATTCTTATCCATCACCTATGTTACCTAAGAAAAAACTTAAAACTGGTTGAAATCAGTCACCTCTTTTTTCCGATCTCCCACTTAGGATTTTTGGTAAATTTATTTTTCAACAATTTTAGTGTTACATAGGTACCTAGGTATTTCTATTTCTACACCACAGATAGAGCATAGATCACCCCACCCCAATTCCATGTTCTCAAATTATTCGTTGGCACTCTAACTTTTACCATACATTTTAAATTTTATATACATAAATTAAATAATAAAATACATTTTCGTTTTTCCTGACTTTATGTTTTAACCTTAACTTAAATTGATTGTGTCATTTACTTCCTGTAAATAAATAAAAGCCTTTTCTTTATTCTGATTGAAATCTTATAGTGGACAAAATAAAATTCAAATTAGAATAAACGCGCTATATGAACTTGGACAATACAATAGGAGTACCATTTTGTTCACAAAATCCTTAGCTGTTACAAATTGATTGTGTTAACAAACTGCTGCATTTGGACATGTAGGAAACATGAGTCAAAGTCAACAACAAAAATAGCTCATTTCATAGAACATTCAGAATACTTATTACTTAAAATAAGTAAAAGTAGTGAATATGCATTTTTAACTTGGTTTTACCTAGGTACAGAGGCCAGCGCATCAGGTTACCCCATTTTCATCTTATCACAACATCACAGTGCATGCATGTGATAACCTGAGTTGGGGCCGTCCATACATAAAGCGATTGTATATTTTAAAATGAAAATGTTCTTTCCACTATTTCCACTACATTTATTTCTGCAATTTTGATAGAACAGACAGTTATTATTATGGTTGAAATGAGGTACAAAATAATTACAAAAGCCACAAAATACTTAATGAAAAATATTCAATCCAATTTTCTTTTCCAACACTAAACCTGAAAAAAAATTTACAACAGCTGTACTTTATTTACATAGTTGGCTGCGTAGCCTTTCTCTAATCAAATTAGTGCTCGTCACACCTCTGTGAACAACTACACCTGTGAATAGTCTTCATTATAATGTTTTTGTTCCTAATAAGTACCTGCTCATTGCTGTGTCTTGTAAAAAAATAAAACGGGCAGTGCAAGTCGGACTCGCGCACGAAGAGTTCCGTACCATTACCTATAAAACCAGCCAAGTGCGAGTCGGACTCTATAAAAACCATTATCTCTATAAAAACGGCAAAAAAATCACGTTTGTTGTATGGGAGCCCCCTTAAATATTTATTTTATTCTGGTTTTTAGTATTTGTTGTTATAGGGCACATAGAAATACATCATACATCTACAAAAATTTCAACTGCCTAACTATCACGGTTCATGCGATACAGCCTGGTGACAGACGGACGGACGGACAGCAGAGCCTTAGTAATAGGGTCCCGTTTTTTCCCTTTGGGTACGGAACCCTAAAAACCAAATTACAATTGCCCTATTCTTACAGAATGTCATATTGTATGTTCTTCTAATTATAAGTAAAACACCTGTAACTCATGTCACATGCCTTTTCCAAATGAAGAATAAATGAGAACTGTACGAGTAAGTAAGGACCTCATACAAAACTAAATAAAATATGAATCCGTTGACTAATAAAAATGTTTATATGACAGTCGCGCAAATTGTCGTGGACCTGTTGCAAAAGAACCCAATTTTGTGTTTTTCGAGGGATCACAATACGTGAATAGGTAGATGACATATCTGCCTCCCTCTAACTGTAATATCTTTCATACTTTAACATCAAAACATTTTAAGCCGCCGATTGCCGCTTATCTCGCTAGGTTACAACATCTTTAACTCACTTGTAAAACTAGCATAACTATATAACTATATTACCTCGTTGATGTCAATAAGAAAGTAAAAAAGACTGGCTTTCCGTTTCTATTTGCTTTAGTGCTTTTTTATCTCGGTTGATAACAGCTTACTCGTATATGATTTTTTTGAAGTACCTTAATCCCCGGGAAAATAAGTGACGCGTGCACTCGCGATCCATTAATTTATCTGTAATATGGCTACAGAGATATACCTACGTATTTCAACTGTTCTCTGAGTGAATTCACAAAGGTTGCACTAGCTGAGAGTCATATAGACTGTATTTTTATTTAGGTATGTATTGTAGCTATAATATAAGTATTATTGCTTTACTATTGCATTGGAAAATATCCTGTACGTACTGTAAAAATAGTTAGCAAGTTTTGGAAAAAAAATCGATGTAAACAAATTCGAAGGCTTAAAGCTATAGTCTTCTTAAGTAGTAAGTTGGAATAGGAATTGAAAAGTCGTGGCTGACTCACTTATTTTTTTATTTAGGTATTTTTTATTATAAGATGGGTTAACTCTTGACTTCAATCTTGACCATAAAGGTCAAAGATGAGGTCGACGATGGAGCGAGTTAACCCAGAAAAATGCCTATAAAGGCACTGATACTCCCACGCACCGACGGAACACAGCAAGCTGTTTGGCGTCGGACTTCGGTAGGAGGGTGGTCGCGAACCAGACGGACCTTTACGGAGCCTACCACACCGCATGAGACCATAGGACGACACCTCAGATTCAGAAAAAAATGAAGTGTCGTTGCCTGGGATGGATTACTAGGAGGCAGGTCTCATTTGTGTTTCCATAGTCGCCTCTTACGACACCCAGGGAAAGAGATGGGATAGAAAGAGATCGCTAAGATTCACAATGTTATTCTCAACCGATCACCACACGGATTAAGGCGACTACAGCACCCGATAAAGGCAGCACACATTGGAATAGTGCCATCTCCGTCTCTCAACAGGCCTGGGCCGGCAGTGCGAACAGTGTCGATACACGAAGTTTACGGACTATGAAAGCGTGCGTGCGTAAAAACATGTGCGTAAAAAACTGTGTGCATTTTACTATCGTTTTTACAGCTTAAAAGATACACAATATTGGGTATTTAGAGGTGACTTTGTGAGCTTTTTCTATCGAACCAAAAGTGCTGAATCATGTTTTCAGCAAACTACTTATCTAGTTTATGTCCTGAATATTACCGTAGTATTTTTTTTCTTCGGTTTAATGCAGTGCGTCATGCTTATCTACGCATCATAAAATCGTAATTTAGGTGCTGTAGTCGCCTTAACTCATTTTTCCATTCCAAGCCCAAACTCTTTGGTCTTGAAAGCTGCAATATTCCCCGAATGATCCCTTTACGACCTAGACTGGGGATAAGGGAAGTATAAATCTCGAAATTTCTAAGAGAACGGAGTCATTCCGGGTGTCATGAACTAGTAGTAGGTTAGGTTAGATTCATCCCTAAAGTTTGTCGAATGTTTTCAATTTCACCCTGTAGTAGCAGGTTATCTTGTTTTATCAAATCCAAGTCTCCTAGTAGTCTCTGCCTACCCCTTAGGGACCATCCATAAATTACGTCACACGTTAAGGGGAGGGGGTCAACAAAGTGTGACATTGTGTGACAAGGGGGTGGGAGAGGTCACAAGTTTCGTGACGTCACATTTCAAAATGTGTTAAAAGTATCAAAACGTGTTAACTATTAACGACAAACTTAACCTACTCAGTCCCAAGCACTCTTTTTACGTTTTTACTTTTGAGACAATGAGTTTTGAGTTCCCAAAAAAAAAACAACTAATACTAACTACTGCTTTTATTAGAAAATTACAAAAAATTGAAAATATGCAAAATATGTGACGTCACGCTAGGGAGGGGGGAGTCTTACAAATGTGACCAGCTGTGACAAGGAGGGGGAGGGGGTCAAAAATCATGAAATTCGTGTGACGTAATTTATGGATGGTCCCTTATGTACGGCCGGCCAAGAAAGTGGTCCATAAGTTTTCACAGAACTTCCCGTATAACCAAAAAATCGCTAAGATTCACAATGTAACAAATAATGATGCAGTTTTGCAAGGGAAAATCAACCTTGCTGTTTTATGTCACGGAAACGAATGTCAACCTTAGGGTAGTAGACCACATTTTTGGCCGACTGTACGTACATAAAATAAATAAATAAAAATAAAAATGTTTATTTTCGGACAACAGGATCCATTTGTGTTAGTACATAAATCTATTACTTATCCCGTCGTGTCGAAACCACTAGTTAAGGCGACTACTGCACCCGATAAAGGCAGCACACATAGGAATAGTGCCGTCTCCGTCTCTCAACAGGCCTGGGCCGGCAGTGCGAACAGTGTCGATACACGAAGTTTACGGACTATGAAAGCGTGCGTGCGTAAAAACATGTTCGAAAGTTAGAAAAATGAGAATTATGGAAAGGTAACAGCTTAAATCGAAAAATGCGTTAGTATCTTATCGAGAGTGTTCAATCACGAACATTTTGATAGCAAATTCAAGTTCCTGTGTGCATTTTATTATCGTTTTTACAGCTTAAAAGATACATGTAGGTCAGGACAGCTGAGACATGTCGCCCGGAGAGATCTCGCATATTCAGGTCGATAGCAAATTGTTTGTGACGACAAACAAGCAAACTTTCATCGTTTGTGACGGTATACTTTCGCCAAAAAATCAAAAAAACATGGTTCAGCCAGCCGGATTTTGCACTTTTCGGAGCACATCAGATCTCAGCTCCTGAAGGGTTTTCGGGATTCGTTCCTGATCAAAAGGAATGTGACGCCTATGTGACAGAAATCCAAACTGATTTCATCTATTGTGATGCAATACTTTTGGAGAAATCTTGAAAAACAAGTGTCCAGCCAGCCTGATATCCGGCTGGCTGAACCACTTGTTTTTCGTCGATTTCTCGCTAACTAACGCGTTTCACTCTGAACTTTTTTGATCAAAGGTTTGTGATGGCAATGTGACAGGGTACCAAGCAGGTTTGAACGCCCGTAACGCATGCACTTTTGAGATATTCCAGAAAACTAAATGGTTCAGCTGGAAAAAGTCAGGCCAGCTGAACCACCTGTTTCTACCACTTCCAGGTGCGCTACACTCGAGGATTCTAGACCAAAGGTTTGTGACAGAGATGATAAATACGATGGTTCGTTTGTGATGGCTCAAAATGCAGCCCAAAAAAAGTTATAAGCGATTCTTTTTTTTCCATACATTGATTAAACTAGGTGACCGTGCTTTCGGTATTGCAAGGACAGCCCCTAATTGAATTAAATATTGAAGCATTAATAGAATGAGCAAGGCGTCGTGTAGATGACTAAAATTATATTAACAAATTAATTAAACAATACTATGTAAGTCATCTTTCAATATCACCTAATAAGGTAGGTACACTTAGACCAGGGGTGGCCAACCGGTCGATCGCGACTGTTAGTCCAGTCGATCGTGGCAAGGCAAAAAAATAAAAAAATAAGTATTTTCTCTTAATATAATAAAAAAATACTACATGATTGTGTACTGAACTATGCTGTTTCAATTAAGATTTCAAGAAGTATGTAATTGGTAGATCGCACAGGGTTTCGTTAGTAAACAGGAGATCTTGGGTATAATCAAGTTGGCCACCCCTGACTTAGACGATAAATTATATTGCGCAATGAGAACAAATTAGTAGTTACAGAGCGCCGCTATGCAAACGAGGGCTTTTTTGGCACTAACTTTTTAAATACAATCAATCTCCAAATAATTTAGTCAGTCACGCTTATGGACAATATTTATGGAGTACTTTATGTAATACCGTCCTAACCTAGTGTATTTTTTTTAATAAAAGGAACTACATTGTTCGTGGTCGAACACTTTGGAGGAGTGACGACCAATCAGGATATTGTAAATAACACAGCCAATAATATTTTATTTAATCCTAATTTGACAAACTTGGAGCCATCTTTGCAATTTTGCAAATTCTTTTTTCTCTAGTTTCTTTTGTCGGGTGGTGGCCATAGAGTAACTTATATAGTGATGGTGGCCGCACCACACTGAGCTTAATATCAAAGAGGATATAATTTCACTAATTTTTAAATAATATTATCGTGATATTATCAACTATTGCCGCTCGAGAAAGAGGTAAGTTTTCATCGAATTTATGTAGTTCTTCTGGTTAATTAATTGCCGCTGTCGATATTTCTTGTGTGCTCGTTACTCGTTTCAGAATGTATATGTGGCCGCCCTTAGTAACTAATAGTTAATATTATATTTTCTCAATCTGTGATTACAAGGTAATTAAGACTTAAATTGTTATGCATAATTAGTGAATATTGAGTAATATTTTATACAC
This sequence comes from Aproaerema taeniolella, assembly GCA_949987775.1. Lineage (NCBI taxonomy): Eukaryota > Metazoa > Arthropoda > Insecta > Lepidoptera > Gelechiidae > Aproaerema > Aproaerema taeniolella. Next base: position 2,241,618 of record OX465263.1, read on the forward strand.
TGTTAATTATTATGTGATTTTAAAAAAAATTATGTTGCTTTATTTTATATGTATTTTCATAACATAACCTTTTCTGATTATAAGGCCAGGCCACAACAACTAACAACACTGAACGCCCCACGCTAAAAATACTAAAGGTAAGTAGGTGTATGTAAGTAACAAAATTAAGAGAATAAATACTATTATTCTTTTGATCTAAAAATAATATGTCTAGAAGTTAAATGAACAACAAATTTGGTCCCACATTTAAATATAATAAATATGTACAAATTAGTCAATCAGTTTGTTTTAGGCATGACAACTGCGATTAAGTCATTGACAAACTGTTGGAAAAATCAACCGCGATGGAAACCCTTCGTACGTAGCATTTTTTAGCTTGATTCACAAGTGACTTGTTTTTATTCGTAGCTTTTGGCTTATCATTCTTGGATATTATCCTCTTGTGTGCGGTGCGTAACCAGTACCGCCGCATTAAGAAGTCATAATAATATTGCACGCAGTCATTCGTTCTCATTGCGCAATATAATATGTAGGTCAGGACAGCTGAGACATGTCGCCCGGAGAGATCTCGCATATTCAGGTCGATAGCAAATCGTTTGTGACGACAAACAAGCAAACTTTCATCGTTTGTGACGGTATACTTTCGCCAAAAAATCAAAAAAACATGGTTCAGCCAGCCGGATTTTGCACTTTTCGGAGCACATCAGATCTCAGCTCCTGAAGGGTTTTCGGGATTCGTTCCTAATCAAAAGTAATGTGACGCCTATGTGACAGAAATCCGAACTAATTTTAACTATCGTGATGCAATACTTTTGGAGAAATCTTGAAAAACAAGTGTCCAGCCAGCCTGATATCCGGCTGGCTGAACCACTTGTTTTTCGTCGATTTCTCGCTAACTAACGCGTTTCACTCTGAACTTTTTTGATCAAAGGTTTGTGATGGGAATGTGACAGGGTACCAAGCAGGTTTGAACGCCCGTAACGCATGCATTTTTGAGATATTCCAGAAAACTAAATGGTTCAGCTGGAAAAAGTCAGGCCAGCTGAACCACCTGTTTCTACCACTTCCAGGTGCGCTACACTCGAGGAATCTAGACCAAAGGTTTGTGACAGAGATGATAAATACGATGGTTCGTTTGTGATGGCTCAAAATGCAGCCCAAAAAAAGTTATAAGCGATTCTTTTTTTTCCATACATTGATTAAACTAGGTGACCGTGCTTTCGGTATTGCAAGGACAGCCCCTAATTGAATTAAATATTGAAGCATTAATAGAATGAGCAAGGCGTCGTGTAGATGACTAAAATTATATTAACAAATTAATTAAACAATACTATATGTCATCTTTCAATATCACCTAATAAGGTAGGTACACTTAGACCAGGGGTTCCCAACCTTTTTTTGTCTACTGCCCACTTTAAGAACAAATTATTTTTTAACGCCCCCCTTTTTAAACATACTTAAAAACCGCTAAGTACTTATAACTGATTATTGAAACGCAACTTTATAGTATTCGGACAGAGTATCTTTTATTGAAAATAAAACAAACATAATCAATTCTTATATAAAAACTAATGTGAAGGTTGAATCTGATGCTGTTCAATAAGTTTGTTGATATCAGGTTCCAATTTACTCAAAAACAGCCGCAAGTCGCCACGTTCGGTAACACGCAAACGATTTCTCTTTTTAGTAAGCAGCGTTGCCACAGCACTAAATCCACGTTCACACAAATATGACGATGGGAATGCTATCAAGAATCGTTGAACAATTGACCAAAATCCAGGGTACAATTGCAGGATCGGTTTTTGTAGCCAAAATTCTTGATATCCATTTTTGAACTTGATTTTTATTTCTTCGTTTGTTGTCAATTCTATAAGTTCTTCTTCCAGCTGAGGTGACATTGCTATGTTGACATTTAAAAATGGATCCAACACCCAGTCTGGTATTTCCAAGTTTAAAATGTCCTGGTATCGTTCGGTGAAGTCAATGTGGAGGTTTTCCAAATGTTGGCAGTAGGCAAACAAGTCGTCGTTACTGCAGGATACTGATAAATTCGGAAAATTGTGAAACTCACGTCTGCCCATATTTTTTTTTGTGCAGAAGCAGTTTGGCTGCGAAAGCAGCAACGACATTTTTTGTTTTAATTAAATTTAGTTCATCGCCTTGCAGTTGGAGGTTCACGTCGTTGAACAATTTATACAGGTCTGTCATGTAAGCTATATCATTCTTTGATGTTATGAGCTTGTTGCGCAGTTCTGTATCTTTAGTTTCCAAGAACTCTATCACAGAGTCAAACAGGTTATAAAATCGAATCAGACAATTGCCTCTTGACAGCCAACGAACTTCAGTATGAAGCAACAAACGGTTGAAATCTTCGTCATTAGTAACACAAAGCTGATGAAATAATCTATCATTCAAAGAGCTGCTACGGATTTTATTGAATGCTTTGATGACATATTGCAGTGATTGAAATAGTCGTTCACTTAAGTTTCTAGCAACCAAATGTTGTCTATGAATAACGCAATGTATAGCAAGGACATCTGGAATTTTATTTTTTAGGTACGCTATGAAGCCTTTATGGCGCCCTGTCATAGCCGGAGCGCCATCCGTAGCAACTTGTATAATATTTTTCAAAGGAATCTCTTTCTCTTCACAAAACTTTTCCAATGTATTGAATATGGTTTCGCCTTTTGTATCTGTCTCCAAATTTCTGGCAAACAATAGTTCTTCACGTATTTTCTCATCTTTAATAAACCTCACGTAAGATAGCAACAACGCTTCATTAGTTGGTAAAGTGGACTCATCGAGCTGAATTGAGAATTGACTAGTCCTCAGATGATTGCACAATGATTCTTCAATGTTTTCAGCCATTTCATCAATTCGTCTTTGCACAGAATTATTACTCAAAGGAATTTTTTGGATAATATCTGCGGCCGGTTTATGAAGCACAGTAGTTATTACTTCCTTTATTGCTGGCAAAATTAACTCTTCTCCGGTGTTGTGTGGTTTGCCTTTTTGAGCAATTAACAAAGGGATATTGTACGAAGCTCGAAGTCCGTCGTCATCTTGCTTAGCAGCCGCCGAAAATAGTTTTGATACACTTGGCTGAGTATTATGCTTCTTCTCTAGGTCTTGAAAATATGCTACATTCTTGTCTTTCTTATCTGGATGCATTTTATTCAAATGACCTTGCAGTCTTGAAGGCTTCATTGCTTCGTTCGAAAATGTTTTTAGACATAGAAGACACAAAGGCGACGACGGGTTTGTGGGATTTTCAATAAATCCGAATTTAATATATTCCGCAGAGTATTGCCGTCTCTTCTTTTTTACTTCCGACATTGTTTTGTTTTGAGAAATACGTAAGTGGTATAATGAAGTACTGCTTATCTATTATGCGCGAAACCGCAAATGAAAATAAAATAAATTTACGTCGTTTATATAGGATTGCATAAGCAGCACGCACCAACAGGAATAAGACAAACGTGCATAAACTCGTTTATCTCATTCGACGCCCAATCGTACTCGACAAGCAAGAACAAGTATTATAGAACCAGCCGATTGATACAGGAATGTACAAATCGGATTATTTAACAAAAACTTGTTAAAACATGATTGCCCACGGTCTATTATATCGAACCGAGTTTGAGCTATATCTTAATTAATATTAGTTGATGTTCACAAGATGTAGTCGAGAGTCGAGAGCTCAGTCGGTATCTAAGAGTCTTCCTAGCTAGGTAGATGAAATTATAAATCGACCCCAAAGCCCTACACAACGCCCCCTTTTTTTTTCTGGGTCTCTTACCGCCCCCCTTTAGGCCTGCAGCGCCCACAAGGGGGCGTTATCGCCCACGTTGGGAAAGACTGACTTAGACGATAAATTATATTGCGCAATGAGAACAAATTAGTAGTTACAGAGCGCCGTTATGCAAACGAGGGCTTTTTTGGCACTAACTTTTTATACAATCAATCTCCAAATAATTTAGTCAGTCACGCTTATGGACAATATTTATGGAGTACTTTATGTAATACCGTCCTAACCTAGTGTATAATACACTAGTGTATAATGAGGTATTACATAAAGTACTCCATAAATATTGTCCATAAGCGTGACTGACTAAATTATTTGGAGATTGATGACTAAAATTATATTAACAATTAAATTAAACAATACTATATAAGTCATCTTTCAATATCTATACTAATATTATAAAGCTAAAGAGTTTGTTTGTTTGTTTGTTTGAACGCGCTAATCTCCGAAACTACTGGTTCGAATTGAATAATTCTTTTTGTGTTGGATAGTCCAGTTATCGAGGAAGGCTATAGGCTATATAACATCACGCTACGACCAATAGGAGCAAAGATATAGTGGTAAATGTGTAAAAAACGGGAGAAATTATACCTAGACTGACGGACATATCAACGCACAGCCTAAACGGCTAAACGTAGGCACTTGAAATTTGGAAGGGACGTAGCTTAGGTACCGCAGAGGTGCACTTAGAAAGGAATTCCCGAAATTCCCACGGGAACCGGAATTAGCGGGAAAATCCTTTTGTATGAAAAATCTAAACCGCTTAAGTTAGACGCTTGAAATTTGGCATGCAGGTACCTTAGTAAACTTAAAGCTAAGTTGCAACAGGATATTGCAAAATTCCCACGGGAACGGGAGTTAGCGGGAAAAAACTTTTGTATGTAAAAATCTAAATCACGTAAGATAGATGTTTTCAATCTGTGTACTCTGTACAAAAAAAAAATTAACACGCAAACGAAGTTGCGGGCATCAGCTAGTCACCTAATAAGGTAGGTACACTTAGACGATAAATTATATTGCGCAATGAGAACAAATTAGTAGTTACAGAGCGCCGCTATGCAAACGAGGGCTTTTTTGGCACTAACTTTTTAAATACACTAGTGTATAATACACTAGGTTAGGACGGTATTACATAAAGTACTCCATAAATCTTGTCCATAAGCGTGACTGACTAAATTATTTGGAGATTGATTGTATTTAATAAGTTAGTGCCAAAAAAGCCCTTGTTTGCATAGCGGCGCTCTGTAACTACTAATTTGTTCTCATTGCGCAATATAATTTATCGTCTAAGTGTACCTACCTTATTAGGTGATATTGAAAGATGACTTATATACTATTGTTTAATTTAATTGTTAATATAATTTTAGTCATCTACACGGCGCCTTGCTCATTCTATTAATGCTTCAATATTTAATTCAATTAGGGACTGTCCTTGCAATACTAAAAGCATGGTCACCTAGTTTAATCAATGTATGGAAAAAAAAGAATCGCTTATAACTTTTTTTGGGCTGCATTTTGAGCCATCACAAACGAACCATCGTATTTATCATCTCTGTCACAAACCTTTGGTCTAGATTCCTCGAGTGTAGCGCACCTGGAAGTGGTAGAAACAGGTGGTTCAGCTGGCCTGACTTTTTCCAGCTGAACCATTTAGTTTTCTGGAATATCTCAAAAATGCATGCGTTACGGGCGTTCAAACCTGCTTGGTACCCTGTCACATTCCCATCACAAACCTTTGATCAAAAAAGTTCAGAGTGAAACGCGTTAGTTAGCGAGAAATCGACGAAAAACAAGTGGTTCAGCCAGCCGGATATCAGGCTGGTTGGACACTTGTTTTTCAAGATTTCTCCAAAAGTATTGCATCACGATAGTTAAAATTAGTTCGGATTTCTGTCACATAGGCGTCACATTACTTTTGATTAGGAACGAATCCCGAAAACCCTTCAGGAGCTGAGATCTGATGTGCTCCGAAAAGTGCAAAATCCGGCTGGCTGAACCATGTTTTTTTGATTTTTTGGCGAAAGTATACCGTCACAAACGATGAAAGTTTGCTTGTTTGTCGTCACAAACGATTTGCTATCGACCTGAATATGCGAGATCTCTCCGGGCAACATGTCTCAGCTGTCCTGACCTACATAATATAATTTATCGTCTAAGTGTACCTACCTTATTAGATGATACTGAAGAATGACTTATATAGTATTGTTTGATTTAATTGTTAATATAATTTTAGTCATCTACACGGCGCCTTGTTCATTCTATTAATGCTTCAATATTTAATTCAATTAGGGGCTGTCCTTGCAATACCGAAAGCACGGTCACCTAGTTTAATCAATGTATGGAAAAAAAAGAATTGCTTATAACTTTTTTTGGGCTGCATTTTGAGCCATCACAAACGAACCATCGTATTTATCATCTCTGTCACAAACCTTTGGTCTAGATTCCTCGAGTGTAGCGCACCTGGAAGTGGTAGAAACAGGTGGTTCAGCTGGCCTGACTTTTTCCAGCTGAACCATTTAGTTTTCTGGAATATCTCAAAAGTGCATGCGTTACGGGCGTTCAAACCTGCTTGGTACCCGTCACATTGCCATCACAAACCTTTGATCAAAAAAGTTCAGAGTGAAACGCGTTAGTTAGCGAGAAATCGACGAAAAACAAGTGGTTCAGCCAGCCGGATATCAGGCTGGCTGGACACTTGTTTTTCAAGATTTCTCCAAAAGTATTGCATCACGATAGATGAAATCAGTTTGGATTTCTGTCACATAGGCGTCACATTCCTTTAGATCAGGAACGAATCCCGAAAACCCTTCAGGAGCTGAGATCTGATGTGCTCCAAAAAGTGCAAAATCCGGCTGGCTGAACCATGTTTTTTTGATTTTTTGGCGAAAGTATACCGTCACAAACGATGAAAGTTTGCTTGTTTGTCGTCACAAACGATTTGCTATCGACCTGAATATGCGAGATCTCCCCGGGCGACATGTCTCAGCTGTCCTGACCTACATAAAGATACACAATACCTATTGGGTATGTAGGGTGACTTTGTGAGCTTTTTCTGTCGAACCAAAAGTGCCGAATCATGTTTTCAGCAAGAATCTTATCTAGTTTATGTCCTGAATATTACCGTAGTATTTTTTTTCTTCGATTTAATGCAGTGCGTCATGCTTATCTACGCATCATAAAATCGTAAATTAGGTGCTGTAGTCGCCTTAATCAGTGTCCATATTTGATGTGTATTGTAATAACATTGTACATCATTATAGCATCATTAACTTTATTAGCTGAAATCATTCGTAATAATCATTGTCATCATCACAAATCAGTTAATCTGAACTAGGTGTACCTACCTACTCACCTAGTTATTTATAGATAACTAGCTGATGCCCGCAACTTCGCTTGCGTGTTAATTTTTTTTTGTACAGAGTACACAGATTGAAGACATCTATCTTACGTGATTTAGATTTTTAGATACAAAAGTTTTTTCTCGCTAACTCCCGTTCCCGTGGGAATTTTGCAATATCCTGTTGCAACTAAGCTTTAAGTTTACTAAGGTACCTGCATTCCAAATTTCAAGCGTCTAACTTAAGCGGTTTAGATTTTTCATACAAAAGGATTGACCCGCTAATTCCCGTTCCCGTGGGAATTTCGGGAATTCCTTTCTTAGTGCACCGCTACGGAACCTTAGCTACGTTCCTTCCTAATTTCAAGTGCCTACGTTTAGCCGTTTAGGCTGTGCGTTGATATGTCAGTCAGTCAGTCAGTCAGTTTCTCCTTTTATATATTTAGATTGTTTGATTTAAAATACTTACCTAGTTGAACTGAGTTTTCTTTCCGGCTTTTTTTATATTTACTCGTTTCCGAGACATAAACTATCTTTACAGGGTGCTCTCTAATGCGATAGTAGAGAAATGTGTGTAATTTCTATTCTATACTTGGAAAAATGTCGTCCACAATTATTATTTTGCTTATTTCAGAGTATTTTAATCCAAATTACAATTGTTATCGACGTATATATGCGAGCTCTAGACGAGTTGGCTCAGCCAGCCTGAGATACATTGAATATCTCATAGAGTATAGAGTCTAGCGAAGTCGCCATTATAGTATAGTAAAGAAACAATTTACGGGTTGTAGTACATCAGAGCCTCGTCCGTTGATCAACAGTGCACCGCACAGGTGACGATGACGATTTTTGAGCAATAAAATGTTTTGGCCTCACACAGCCCTGTTGTAACCTATAACTACAACACATAATTTAACCCTATATTCGTGCCGCGTGAAACTACTGAAGCAGGCCGAGTACGATAGTGACAGCGCCGCGATAACACCGCGGTCCTATGTCAAAATATCAACATTGACAACGCCATAGGGCGAGCAAGCCTTTGGCGCGGGACCCTCGCGCAATCTAAGTGTAGTTTCAGCGTGAGTCGAGCGCGAGTTTGTCGTTATCGTGCTAGAGCTGCAGCTCAAGCAAATAGAAAACATCGCGGTCAAATGTCAAAAATTTTTCGAAACGGCAATACTAGATAGAGGGCGAGCAAGACTGAGCGGTGCCCTCTCGCTATCAAGTGTAGTTATAATATGCCACAATACTCTTTTATTGGACACTAAAAAAAACACGTTCATCTTATAGTGTACGTTGCGGCGCGGCGGCGTTATTGCTGTAGAGCAATTTCTATAACCGTGGGGTTACAGAAGGTAAAGCGATAGCTTAAAACTAACTCTGCCCAGTTTTACGCGAGTTTGTCACGGGCCGTGCTAGCTACGCAATTACTGCCACCTTTTTTAATTCACTCGGAGAACAGCAAAATATAATTTAGATGTTTCAAAACACTTATGGATGTTTAAATATTGTTAATGTCCACGGTAAATCCCTTCGATACAGTAAAGATCGGGACATGTATATGGGCTGATAAGTGATGACGACAACCATGGCATATCGAAGTAATCTAAATGTTTTATGTTTACTTTAGGTATCTTGATTAAATTGTATTTTAGTGACGTTGATAGACGAGTTCCCATTCGATTTTGGGTCTGAGCAAACTTTTTTGTACAAATCTAGTCAGAGCTACCGTTTCTTTCTATACACTTCAGACTAAAAGTCGACTCTCTTGATAAATATACCAATTTGACTGTATTTGTACGAGAGACTCACGATACAAGGAAAACCTAACCTTAATGTGGCCGTTATTCATTCATTGCTAATCTAACTTCCTTGCTCTTAAGGAACCGTAATACTTGGGTCTCTAAGCCTCATAATGGTGCGGAACCATAAACCATTCTAGCCTCCAATGACTGGAGACTATAGAGAACTGGATACAATGCTGTTGACGTTTATTTTGTCGCTCTCACCAATCCGGTACATCATAGTCTAAGAGAAGTAACTTTTCTTGCGCCTTGATTCGCAAATCTTGTTGTAGTTACGCGCCATGAAGCCCACATGATAAATTTAAAGATATAACGATACAAATGATGTTATCTCAGAAAATCACAAGTCACACCCAAACAAACAATCACACATAACATGTGAATTAGAAAAGTTCGAATCATTAACATTGAAAATAGCGTAAGTAGTTGTCTAAATTATATGATGTGGTTGTTTAATATTCATAACGCATAATTTTATAGTTATCATTAATCTGCAGATGTTTCTCTTATACTCAAATCTTAATCTTCTTAATGGAATTTGGAATATGGAATATTTGGAAACCGTTTGTGAGCATAAAGACGAAGCTACCTGTATCATTTTTTAGTTCGTGTAAAAGTGAAAAATGTGAAGAGAATGTTTGCGTCTCTACATGATAATTAATGTAAATGAAGTATTTACATAACAAAGTCGGGTCGTTGCTGTCAAAATGAATGTATAATGTAATGTTTTAGTTCGCCATGACTTCTTAAGTATACTCCATAGTTGATTTTACACATTAATCGATTCAAACTTAACATTAACCACTCTGAAGAAACTGACCGCTTTATCTTTACCTGTACATTCATAGATTATTAACTAACCAACAACACGGGAAGCGCATGAACCTAGGCATATTTTTACCTATACACTAGTAATAGCTAATTATTTATTGTTTATAACTAGTGTATTACACAGGTACAATTCAAACACACCTTTATTCCCTACCTAGCACCTAGTTATTATAACAGTTGCCTCCTAAACTATACAGAGGAAACGAGCATTGTTATGAGTGTACACTCGAACAGAAAAGTGTTATCATAACAAAGTATTTTACTAAGTCGCTTCTGCTTTAAAAACTTTTTGTCGACTTTCGGTATTTTACTGGCCAAATAATGGCCTCTGACTTGGTTTTAACGACTGTTCAATCGACAACTAACAGCAGGGACCGCCGCCTTAACGTGCCCTCTGAAGAACAGGAACGCTTGTTATTAATTGTCACTTTGGTTACCCATCAGGCATTCCTTGTCACTGTACATGTTGCTTAACCTCATTACTGATAAAAAAGACTACTGCAGATAAACCTCTTTTCAAGCTAACAAAATACTCCTATAGGCTAGAGCTTCAAATGCGACTAACGAGTATTTTAAGATGTTAATAATAATTAAGTAATTTAAGAATCTTTGCATGTTCTGCGAGCAAAGCCGGGTGATATGAAATGCTTTACTTTTCTAAACATTTCTTCTATTTCAATAGTTTTACAGGAATGTAGTAGTTTCCTTCCGTAAACAATTATGACGCAACATGACGTGAATTATGACGTGACGCCATGTCTTGAATAAGAAATAAAGATCTTTAAACCTAAGCATTTATTATCGTTTATCGATCGAACATGTAACCAGTAGAGGTGCATTAAACGTATTGTCACAAATAACTGAGATAAGCTGGGGACATCTTGCTTGCGAGTGAGAAAGATGGAACTAGTGGCGTTACCGCGCGCCGTTTTACAAATAGCAGTGACAAATCACTGAAGTGTTGTGAGAAACGATCGTCCCAGATTGCACCTCTACTGGTTAAGTGCTCTGTCTGTTTATCAATCAACTATTTATAAAATGCGAGACAATTATACCAACAACAACTCGTAACAATACCTAGTGCAGTTGTAAAACAATTGCTATGTGATTATTATGCCACTTTAGTTTACAATAGTACTATAATAAACAGGTTGGGTTAGCTTTTATATAACGATCTCTCTGTCCCTGTGTCAGAACTCAGTCTGTGCTTCTGAGAGGCACTTCTATTTGCTAATTCTTATTTTTCTTTTTTCGTCATTCAAAATGGCGAATATGTTTCGTGTATTGAGATGTGCGATCATTTTGTTAATAGCCGACAGCACTATGGTCAATTTTAGGATACTATCAAGAGCAATGGCGACCGTGGCGAAGAGCTTCGAGACCAATGGGATTGTTCCGGACATCATCCAGAAGGGACCAGCGGCGTTGGCGACGGTAAGTAGTTTACATTTTTTTTTACTCTTTCTCTTTTTTTTACTCTACATTTTTTTTATTGAGTTCAAGTTTTCGTGTCAAAGTGTTAAACTAATAAACGTGATCCTGCTAACGTGATCCTACTATTTAAGTCTGCTGAATGTGTAAGTTTCCTCACGATGTTTTCCTTCACCGTAAGATTATAATAAGATCCCTTATAATAAAATCAAATTTCGCTCGCCTCGTGCAAAATAAATTTCGTTATGAGTTCAATACTCAAACTTTCACGTTGAAATAATCAGGAAAGAAAATCTTTAAGAATGAATGAAGTTGATAAAAATTACCGTAAACAATTGAAATGCCTCGTATAGCATACTGACACGGTTATGGAGATGATAATACAGAATACAGCCATAAAATCACTGATAATGGATCTCCAATCAATCTTAATTGAATTGCTACTTAATCGGCTTATGATGTTTTAATCGAGTAAATCACAACCACTGTTTGACCTTGTTTCTTTCTTGGAGACATATTTTATTATGCTACAATGTTTTCCTTTTTATTTTTCTTAACTTGCATTAAAGCGCTTATTTTTCAAAAAAACAATGTCTTTTTGAACCACTTTACAAAATACCTTGAGCATGTATTTGCATTTTTAGTTTTTTAGCTTGAAATGTCAGAAAATGAACGTTATATTTCTTTGCTTTTTCTGTGAAAACTAAGAACCCTGAAATTACAGACGCACCGTACTTACTAAGAAAGTAATAGTTTCAGATGTACTGACTTATGCTTAAATACTGAAAATTTTAATCAAAATTTTCACTTCTTAAAAAAATTCCAGAAAATTGCCAGTGTATTAGCACTTTTAATACCTATCTATATACCTTAATATAGTAAAATAATGTCTATAATATCCAGCCTAGTTATTTCAAATGACAATCTACTTCTATATAACAGTGTCAATCGTATGCAATTGAAAGTCAACGAGGCGTAAGTGCAGCTCAGTGGAAAATTTGCCGACACATTGTGCCTTTATTATACCTACTAGCTTTTAAACCTGTCTATGTACCGACTTTAAAAAAAATTTAGTATGCAATTAATGAAATTGTGCTCTAGGGTTAGAAGTTTTTTAAATATACAGGGTTTTAGGTAAATCTCTTTCAACCTCTCGGGTGGGTTAATCAGACCATGAAACTGAACAACTTTCCCCCAGTAATCATAGGCGTATATAGGGGGGGGGGGGGCGGGTTTGCCGTGGAATAGTTAGTTACTTTGGGTAGTATTTTTATATTTTATGATACTTATTCTTTAAGAATCAGACATACAAATTGAAATGTTAAAAACGCCACGACAGCAAATATTTATTTTTCAACAAGTGCCTAAATACTTACAAAGTGTAATTTTCATGATTTTATTTTCGGCAATGACTAACTTCCATAGAAATCGTTATCGTTTCATATGTTTTTAAACCATTTTGTAATTTTTTAAAGCCACCTAAGATTGAAGGTTGCGCTGTCCACATTTTTAAAACTGGCTTTTATGAACATTGCATGCTTAAAAGATTTCATTCAAGCGTGAATAGGTAATCATGAATTTATTAATAAAAAATTAATAACGCAATCTTTGTTGATTACTTATCATAGCTAATACTATTTGCTTTGCACTCAAACTCTCGCTGCGGTCAATGTTGCAAAATAGAAAGTACTTTTCTTCTTGCTCTTTTTTCATTCAGAGTGCCTACGTTTGATCATGAAATAGGAATTAGAAGGTTCAGCAGGCCAATTCCACTAAAAAACTTTCAGTTGCACTACTACGTGACGTGTGTCAAACTGATAAAATTTTGACATTTAGGTATTCGCTTACCGCGGTCGTGTTACATTGCAGGAGTGGTGACTACTCCTGCACGTTCGCTGCAATTTGACAAGCGCTAGGTTGCAGGAATTCAGCAGTCTACAATGACAGATTTTTTTTTAAGAAAGAAAAATTGTTTATTAAAGTAACCCTAATTTAACATAAAAAAATTTAACTAAACTCAAATATACATTTAAAAGTAAAGAGTTGGCTTTAATAGGCCTCCACTTAGCAATGTTGTGATCCCTTGCGGGACTACAACGCTGATCTTCCATAGACATTATCCTTGTATTCTTCGATCATGCTTTGAGCTGCGATGCGTACTTTCTCGTTATCTCAAGGGTGTCATAATTTACAGGTGAGGTACCCGAGCGGTGCAGAAGTGAAGGAAGGGAACGAGTTGACTCCAACAGTTGTGAAGGACATTCCTACTGTCTTGTGGGAAGCTGACCCCAACTCCTTGTACACCCTTGTCATGACTGGTAAGGAAACATATTTATGATAGTTTATGGTCCGTATTACTCAAAAGTCGACTCAGGCATGTATTACAAAAGGAGACTAAAGTCTTGATCTATACTTAAGGTTATTCGCTTCGCTAAAGCGCGGATCCGCGTCGTACCATTATACTGGTGTTTGCCTCTTTCCTTGCTAACCGCCGTATCGTAACTATTAATTGTCTCTGTCTCTTACTATCAAAACGACAAGAGTAGATCAGAGTCTGAGATCCGTATGAACGTGACTTGTCGTCGTGTCGAGAAATTGCCGTCTTTGTCATTTTGATAGGGAGAGTAAAAGACAATCAATACTTAAGTATAGATCAAGATTTGGGTCTCCTTCGGCCTTACAGTCAAGGGCAAGATCCCGGGAGTCCTGTATACATTTTTCAATTCTCTTTTCTTACCAGCCCATATACGTTCCCACCGAGGGGCACGGGCCTCCCTTCGAAACACGAAGGGGATTTAGGCCATAGTCCACCACGCTGGCCCAATGCGGGTTGGTGGACCGCTCGTCTTTCGAAAATGAATTTTCTTGGACGGGCGGGTTTCATCACGATGTTTTCCTTCACCTTTGAGCAAATGATAATTAGAAATCCGTACATAAATCCGAAAAGACGAATTTAATGGTACAGGCCCGCACCGGGGTTTCAACCCGCGACCTTTGGATTATAAGTCTGGCTCATTACCAACTGGGCTATCACCTGTATAAATAAATACTTTAAAAAATGAATTATTCTTGCAACTTAAATTGATTACAGAAATTGGTAGCAGAGACAAATATGGGCGTAATGGTAACTCAAAACTACTTTCAATTATGTGGGAAAATGTATTTTCTAAATAACCCTTTTTATTTCGCAGTTGGCTAAAAATGAGATTAATTTTATTTGTAAATATACAAACGTGGGTTAATGAGTACATAGATAGATGACCTGTTAATTATTTATTCTTTGGTGCCATTCTGTTTTACAAAATCCCACGCCCTGCCGCGTCTGTCTGTCTATATGTACGCGTTTCATTCAAAATCTATCGTACGAATTTTCATACGGTTTTTACCAATAGACGAGGTGATTCCAGTTGGTGGTATATTATGATAAAAGATTGCGGGTTTGCTAGTTAACTATACATTTTAAATAACATTATTAACTGTAACGCTGGTGAATAACATACAAAATAAATCAATAAATACATATTTTTATCGATTTCTTGCACAGAAATTAGTCGGAGTGAAGTCGTAAAATTCGGTCATTTGAAATTTCTCCACCTTACATGAAATGGTCTACTCCAACGCTTGTCGGTTCTGCGACAGACATGGCCAGCCCACTGCCACTTCAGCTTGCTACACTTTTGGATAATATCCATCACTCCGGTTTTCTGTCGGATGACCAGATAGTCAGATGACCTGAAGAAGATAGCGGGTAGTGGCTGGATGAAAAAAGCGGAGGATCGTGCAAAGTGGCGCACCTTGGGGGGGCCTATGTTCAGCAGTGGACTGCAATAGGCTGATATGATGATGACATGAAGTGGTATTTTTTTTGGTAAACACAAAAAGCCAAGCTGAAATAAACAAGCAAACTCTATCTTATATCTTTTGTTTCTTTAAAATTCGAATGTAGTTTCTCTTTTAGATAGATAACACTATCAAATTGCACATCATATCACTCGACATTGACATCTACTTCAATAAATCACTTAGCAAGGAGCATGTGACCTAGCTCAAGGTCAAGGTCAGACTGTTTAATATCTCGGAAGGAAAATAAGGAAAAATGTAAAAAATATTCTGTAATAGACATTTTTTTGCATTTTTCGATCCATGTTTCTGGGGAAAGAGTTCAGTTTAGTAAGCTTATTCATATCCTTAATTTTCGCTTATTTAATATGGCTTAGCGTTAATCCAATTATAGGTGACAATCGCATTAAAATAAATTAAAGTAACATTATACATAAAAAAACATTTTATAAACTTAAAAGTTACGTATAAATTATACAGGGCTTTAGGTATCTCTCTTTCAACCTCTCAGGTGCTTAATAAGTCCATGAAACTGAACAACTTTCCCAAGGAACATAGGTCAAAATACGAAAAAAAAATTTGAGTTCCCATACAAACTTCATCAGCATATACTTAGCTCATTTTGTATGGGAGGTCAAAATTTTTTTTCGTATTTTGAAGTTGTTCAGTTTCATGGACTGATTAACCACCCGATAGGTTGAAAGAGAGATACCTAAAGCCCTGTATAATAATACATAATACATACTGAAAATTAAACATTGATGTGAAATACAAAGAGCTACAACTTTAAACAATTTTGACCAAAGATTTGTTTTTTGATTGAATCTTTAGCTTTCAAAAATATCAGAGTTGGTAGAGATTTTATTTTCACCAACCCGTAAGCTGGTAGGTACTTACCAGTGACCAAGGTGAAGGTCACGTTCAATCTCGTTTGATCTAGTTTAAGAAAATCGGTTCCAAGAGAGAGTAGGTACTTACTTGCGTTCACGTTAAAAGTCATAAACATTTCAATGCGGTCGGAGGATGCGAGTTATTCTTTAATAGCCGACAATCTGTGCGCCTATTGAGGCGGGCTGTAGTTACCTTGGGACATCTCCTGGGCTCAGCCAATCAGAATCGCACGAATTGTGTAGAGGCGAATTAAGAGGAGGTATAGTAGTAATATTTGCTAAAGGTTATAGCAGGTTATATCAATTTTAATATATTCAGAATACTTACGTATATTTAACTACAATTCTGTTTTTTCTTAGTTTTAGGATAGGTACAACTTGTTTCATAAATACCCAGTAAAACGAAAATCCAAAAATAAATGCATTAAGTGAAATAGTCTCAACTCTAGTGTTATAGTTATAGTCCCAAATCAGTTGCACAGCTTGGCATCTTTCAAAATAAAAGTTTTATACTATTAACTTGACATATTTGAAATAGAGCTACGCATTAATCAACATTTTTACTAGGTTATTTTTATTTTTTATTTTATTTTAACTGGGCATTTATGGAAAAAGCTGTATTTTAGCATTTTAGTGTTTTTTCTTGCTTTAAGTTAAGTAATGTATTTTATTTGTAAATATTTAGCAATATTTTTCTAGATTGTAATGGTGCACGATGTGGCACCTTCACAGGTTGTGCACTGAAGATAAATGTATTATGTTGAGTTGTTGTGATTTTTAATGCTAATCGTGTAACAATCCGCAGTTTTCCGAAATAAATAAAATAAAAATAATTTAATTGTAGCTTCGCCCGCGTGGAATTCGATTATTTTAGGATGAAATTAATGTAGCCAGTCCAGACTAAATTTTGACAACATCACTTGTGTAGTTTAGGTGTGAAAATTTAACAGAGTTACTTTAGCATTTGTAAAATTATTAGTATTGATTGGAAATTAAAGATTTTCCTTGTGTTAGTATTGAAGTACTTAGTAAAGTTTTCTAACTTCATGTACACACGGCAGCACATCAGGATATACCTGCATGTTGACCTTGATGTAGCCCTTATCTCACTTGTAATAGCACCGGTTTTCGTAGTGCAAGTGGGTAACCTGACGTGCTGCTGTCTGTACATAAAAATAAATACACGGTGTAAAAAATACGATACTAAAAGTAGTGTGACTAGTAGACATTAATAGGTAACGTGTTTCAAAAATACCCATTAAAAAGAAAATCCAAAATAAAAAAATAGAGAAATGCGTAGCTCTAAGTATTTCAAGTAGGTATGTCATGTTAATTACTTTCATTTTGAAATATGTCAAACCGTGCAACTGATTACTAGAGCTGCGACCATTTCGGTTTTAAATCTAATTTCGGGTTTTTACTTTTATTGGGTTTTTTGAAACACTTTTAAAACTGATTATATATTTTTACCTAATATACTTACTTGATTATTATTTCCTTTCAGACCCAGACGCGCCATCCCGTAAAGAGCCTAAGTTCCGTGAATGGCATCACTGGCTGGTTGGCAACATCCAGGGCAACCAGGTAACCAAATTCAAATCTCAAAAAAATATAATAGGTAAATACCTATGAAATTGCCGATTTTTTCTCAAGCTTTATTTTATTCATAATTTATTTGATTGAACTACTATTACTAAAATAGTTTTTTATTTAAAACCTTGGCCATATAACGGAGATATTGAGTCAAATTAATACATATTTACTTTAGATTTATTTGCTGAAAAAGAAGCTCAAATATAGCTCGTTTCATCCGTTGCCCGTTTCATTACTTAACTTTGCTGTACCGTTGTTACAGTTACAACTTTCAATAAAGTAAGTATGATGAAAATTAACTTAATGTTTTCCAAACCTTCCCACAAAATTTTGCTAAATTTGTATTTCGCATTCCCGAGAAAAATCCAAAAACGTTAGTATGGAAAATTCAGTTTTCCAAAAATATTGTATGAAAAACGGCAATTTCATAGGTAAAGACCTATTATATGTCACTATCTCCGCGTGGTGTACATACAATATAGATTATAGATTTTTGACGCCATTTTAGTAATTACGTGGCTGCAAACACTATTTATTTTTATTTCTGCATGTCTTTTGAGTTTTATCACAATGTTTACTAAATAAATTGGGATTTGCGAAAAAACATTTTTTTCTTATGTAGTGAGTAATGGGACACATGTATCAAGGTTATCCAGCATTACAAATCGCTCGCACACATTTCATTTGAACTTTAAATCCCTTGTCAACATCACAGTTTCGCCACAAAATTAATCCTTCTGATAGGACATAGTCATGGTGCAGTTAGAGCTGCACTTTTTGACACAGTATTGCGCAGCCTTTTTAGAGTATAGACAAAGCTCTCTAATTTGCGAATGATAGCAGAGATATGCTCTTTTCAATTATAACTTATTTTTGCAAAGGATAGAAAAAAGTTAAATACCACCGTGTAACTGAACGCTAGAGTTACGACGATTTCACTTTTGAATTTTATTTTGGATTTTCTTTATATTGGTAATTTTTGAAACATTTTGTAATTGTTACTTTAGGGTTCCGTACCCAAAGGTAAAAACGGGACCCTATTATTAAGACTTTGCTGTCCGTTCGTCCGTCTGTCTATCTTTCCGAATGTCACCAGGCTGTATCTCATGAACCCTGATAGTTACAGTTGACATTTTCAGAGATGATGTATATCTGTTGCCGCAATAACAACAAATACTAAAAAGCAGAATAAAATAAATATTTGAGAGGGCTCCCATTTAACAAACGTGATTTTTTGCCGTTTTTATAGATAAGGGTATGGGATTCTTCGTGCGAGAGTCCGACTCGCACTTGGCTGGTTTTTTTATCAATTTTTTATCAATTGTAGGTGGGTACGGGCGAGACTCTGTCTGCGTACGTGGGGTCGGGCCCGCCGGAGGGCACGGGGCTGCACCGCTACGTGTTCCTGGTGTACAAGCAGCCCGGCAAACTCAGCTTCGACGAGCAGCGGCTCACCAACACGTTAGTACCACTGTATTCTATTTTTATTTTGTTTATCTTATATACAGGGCTTTAGGTATCTCTCTTTCAACCTCTCGGGTGGTTAATCAGTCCATGAAACTGAATAACTTCCCCAAGGAACATAGGTCAAAATACGAAAAAAAAATTTTGATCTCCCATACAAAATGCGCTATAATGCTGATGAACTTTGTATGGGAATTAAAATTTTTTTTTCGTATTTTGACCTATGTTCCTTGGGAAAGTTGTTCAGTTTCATGGACTGATTAACCACCCGAAAGGTTCAAATACCTAAAGCTCTGTATAAAATTGAAAGAACTGATTCACTGACTCATCAACGTCAAAAAAAGTGTCTTTTATGACGTAGGCAAGCATTTAGAAGGATTTTTCGAAATTCAACCCCTAAAGGGGTGAAATTGGGGTTCAAAGTTTATATGTAGAAAACAATTTTTTTGGGCATTTTAACTCAAAACTTCATCAAGATATACTTTCGTAGTGTACTGCGAAAAAGCCCCCCGCACTGCGCCGCTGTGAGAACGCGATTTACATTGGTCGTTTTCGTGTTTAACGCCGTTATTATTGTTTTTTACCAGAAAATGGAGTGTATTTAAAATAAATAATATAATTTTAAAGCAGAAAATATGAAAAACTTTGAAAAACTTGAAATTTTTCCGGGTGAAAATGTCACTGGAAAATTATTTAGAATGATAGTCTTAGTTCAGGGTTTCAGTTTTTGCTAACCTGTCCCTAACACCATGTATATTTAATAAAAAATCTAACACCAACCAAAGCACATTCGCAAAGGTATTTAATAAGGAAAAGATTAACGTAACTTATCTATTCCCAGGTCCGGTGACAACCGCGGAGGGTTCTCTATTGCCAAGTTCGCAAAGAAATATAACCTCGGAGACCCAGTCGCGGGCAATTTCTACCAAGCCCAATATGACGACTACGTGCCCATCCTGTACAAGCAACTTGGCGCCTAATCACAACGGCTTAAAGTTCATTTTCCTATAATAACTTTTGTTGGCGACCCTGACATTTCTTTTAAGACTAATTTTACAATATTTCTGCTGCTATCTAGGGTGCTAAAACTGAATAATTAATTACAGTGACTTTTTAACTACTTAAGTAAAAATATCATCACATTGTTTTACTTTTTTCAAAACTATTAAATGATTACACCTTGGTAAAGTGGAAAATATTTTTATACTTTAATTGTTTTTGCAGTTATTATTTCACATCCAACATTTCCTAAAAAACGATTAAGCACCTAAAATGTTTTATTGAAAAGCTTATATTTGCATTGTACCTACACTATTACTTAGTGCTGTCCCTCCAAGCATTTAACATAAATATTGTATGTATTCGAATAATATAACAATATAAACATGTCATTATTATTATTCGAATTTAGGGTTATCAATTTTAGCTCAACAGAGCTTCTTTACCTTAAAAAGAAAATATTCTGATTTAATCAGATAATAAACCAGATTGTGCATTATTTAGAACTTAGAATTAAGGAATTGGTCTTGTGCTAATAAAACTTCTTACTTTTAAAAAGATTATTTGTTTTTTTTATCCCTAACACTTATACCTAAGTATTAAAAGGGACACCTAAGTATTATACAACGTGTTTAAAAAAAACAAAAAAAAAATTTAGCTTATTGCGCAGCTCTATTACAAATATGACAAGTATGTCATATTTAATTATATGAAACTTTCATTTTGAAAGATGTCAAACCGTGCAACTGATTACTAGAGTTCCGACAATTTCACTTTTAAAATTAAATTTTGGTTTTTTTTTGGTTTTTTTTTAAACACCTTGTATAGGGTGACTTTAAATTAGTCAGCTAAACTTTAGGGGGTAATTCTTCCCATGAATCTGAACAACTTTCCCCGAGAAACCCATATTAAAATTCCAAAAAAAAGTGTTCTGCTTCCCATAGAAAGGAAAATGAGTTAATAGCACAATTTGTTTGGAGAAACAATTTTTTTTTTCATGTTTCGACCTATTCTTTGGGGAAAGTTGTATAGCTTAGTATGCTGATTTACGTCTTTCTTTTTTGCAAATTTTAAAGTCACCAGTATGTAAGACTCCGCTGCTAGGATAAGTCTATACTGAGAAAATGACTAATAGGTAAATTAATTTCAAAAATAAAAAACCCGACTGCGTAATAAAAACTGAAAAGAAAAAAACAAGTAAGTTCGTAGTCGAGACTTTGTTATTGAATATTATTAAATAACATAAAGATTTTAACAGTCGGGACCCATTATTAGGACGCCGGATTTTTTAATGTGTCCCGACTGTCACTTGCATTAAAAAAATGGAACATTTCCGCATTAAATAAAAGCCTATATTTCAGTGAAAATCGTTACTATTCAACTTTAAATCATTATAGATCCTAAACGGTAATTCTGATTGAAAAACGATATGAGAAACCTAAGGTCAAAGATGAGGTCGACGATGGAGCGAGTTAACCCAGAAAATGCCTGTAAAGGCACTGGTACTCCCACGCACCGACGGAACACAGCAAGCTATTTGGCGTCGGACTTCGATAGGAGGGTGGTCGCGAACCAGACGGCCCTTTACAGAGCATGAGACCATAGGACGACATCTCAGATTCAGAAAAAATGAAGTGTCGTTGCCCGGGATGGATTACCAGGAGGCAGGTCTCATTTATGTTTCCTTAGTCGCCTCTTACGACACCCACGGAAAGAGATTGGGTGGTGTTATTCTCAACCGATCACTACACTTTAGACCGTTTTTTTTGATAACTTATGATGCAGACTGTGGCATAGTTAACTAATTTATCACCCGAAAGGGTGATTCAATGTGATAATGGTGTACAATTTTTTTTTGAAAATTCTTACTATTAAACAAGTTATGATTTTTTAAGGTAGCACTGGTAGAAAATACGAAAAACGCTTTCAAAAAATCATAACTTCTAAACTACAAAAAATCGCAGAACACAATTACATGAGGTATTTTCGGATTCACCCAGGGGTGAGGAATCTAAAAAAAAACTAATTTTACTCGACGTCACCTTTTGGACCACGCTGTATAAGGGACTGGACGCGGCCACGCAGTGATAAAAAAAAGTAAGTAAGTACTTAAATTAATCTTTATAGCCACGGAGTATTACATAGGCTTTTTTTTTCATCTGCCGCTTCGTCTCCAGGCAACAAATGTCTCTTCGCGCTTCTATTCTATTCTATGAAACTAATTACCGAACAGCTCCCAAAATAAGAAACGTAAGTAGTGACTGCAGTTTGCACCCCCTACAGTAGATGTAGGTAACGTACTCACAAATTTAATAACTAAGTCCTCTGCGCCTCTGTTTAAAAGTAAGTACTTAGGTACTAGGTAGGTATTTAGGTACCCTTTTTAACCCCCACAAAAAAGAGGGGTGTTAACAGTTTGACGTGTGTATGTAGGTATCTGATGTCGTGTATCTGTACAGATATCTGTGTGTCTGTCTGTGGCATCGTAGCTCCTAAACGAACGAACCGCTCCGGAACCGTGGTCCCACTGCGATGTCCTACTGATGGGAAAAAACTTTTTCGTGGTCCACCAAACACACACTTGATCGTTTTGTTACGCTATGGTATGTAATGGTCTCTACTTTCTTAAAATTAATTCCAGCATTTATTTTATCGCATTTTCTTTGTTTAAAACCGCGATTGGATATATTTCCATCCATTGCGAATTTTGTCAATAGGAACAAGCGGTAACACTGCACATAAACCAACTATACGTCTGTGAAGCTTGTGTTTGATGCCCAACGACTATTTGTAGTGTAAAAACTTCCTCCTTTTTTGAAGTCGGTTAATAATGTGGGTTATTACTTACCACGTGGCGTTCCTTTAATTCAGGGTAACAAAACGGTCAAGTGTGAGTTTGGTGGGACCACGAAAAAGTTTTGTCCTACCAGTGGGACATCGCAGTGGGACCACGGTTCCGGAGCGAAACGAACGACTTCGACGCGGTTTTTTTGTTAGAAAGCTGACGTAATCAAGAATGTTCTTAATTATATTTGATCAAAACTGTTTCAGTAGTTTGAAAATTGTTTCCAATCGAATGTCGGGGGCAATACAAATAGAGTTACGATATGTAAAGACAATTAATCACTTAGTCTCATAATTTTCCACTGGATTAGCAGTTATCTAGTCCAGTGTTTTTCAATCTTTTTGAATTCGCGACCCCTTTGGATCATATAAAGTTCTGGCGACCCCCTAAGGTCCCTAAGACCCTTTTAGAGTAAATCTATGTCCTCTTCGGATATTTTAAAACACATAATAAAAGAGTTTGCCGCGGGGTAGACGCGGAAGGCGGCGGGAGGCATTATACAGGCACAGCCTTTTCACTGAAATTGTCTTAGTTTAGTATAAAATTTTTAAAAATTTTTGCCTTTTTCTTTTACCTGCGACCCCCCCGAGTAAGGCTTCATGACCCCCCTGCGCCCTGGGGGTCGCGACCCACAGTTTGAAAAACACTGATCTAGTGGAATTTAAAACGCACCTACACACTATTGATCTACGGAATCCTTCCGCAAGAGTCCGACTCATAACTGACCTGTTTTTCTGTTCTAGATATCTAAGGATTATTGAGTACTACTTACCAATAGTTTTGCATTCCTAAGAATGTTTTGATAACTTTATTCCATTGTCTAGTTTTAGGTTATAACCGAAAGAATTCTGCCTTCGATATGCAACCTAGATTTTTCCTTTGAAATCCACTTGTCAATGGGAAATCTTCCAAAGGAAAACAATCACAAACTGTATTTTGGCTCCGATTCAGCGTGTTTACAAGCTATGCTTCAAACTATTCGATGCATGAAGTTATTTGGCATGTTTAACGGTTTTATACCCAGTGTTGCGTTACTTCTCGCATAAAATTGTCGTCTCGTATTTCTTTTCCAATTTTCTTACAATTTTTATAACAAAAAGATGAGCATTTTACTTATTTCAGTCGTCGTTCTTTTCGGTTCAGTTAATAGTCAACTTCAAAGTTTTTCGGGTCCTGCGTCTGTATTCAACAAATTTGATATCACACGAGATATCAGAGTTAAACCGCCGAAAACACTTCTAACGGTAAGTAGATTTTATGACACATCTATCTATCGCTAGCTTGCCGTCATGGACTTCATTCGTTATTCTTGTGTCAAAGCTTATTATCGCAAAGTTTCATCAACATACGTCCAGTAGTTTTTGTGTAAAGGAGTAACAAATTCTCTTACACAAAAACTACTCTCTTACACTAAATACAACAAACAAACTCTCTTACACTAAACTAATCCATCCTCGCAAACTTTCGCATTTATTTAACTTATAAGTATAGGATACGATACATTCCAAGGAATTGATAGATACCTAGAAGAAACACTTTACTGCAGGCAAAATGACAAAACAAGTTTCACTTAGGTAAGTATAAAAAGTGTATAAAGGTAACCTTATTAAAGTCAAACGCTCTCTTCGAGACATGGAATTCTCGGCCTGAGTCTGTATTTTCGAATTCAAACCGCCTTATCACTCTATAGCAGTTCAGAGCGTCTTCCAAAGCGTCTTCCAAAGACGCTCCGAACTGGTATATACTGATTAGGCGGTTTGAATTCTGACTTTGCTTTAAATAAGTGATTTTAGTTTTCCTACCTACAGAGTTCGTAAGTGTGTTAATTGGAAACGAAAAATTTTTTACTGCATAATAAATAAGAGAGTTTGATAAGGTTTTTCAATTGCCGAAGAAATAAATCATGATTCTGTTAAATAACTATTTATATAATATAACCATTTAAGAAAATAACCCATTGACTTTAAAAAAAAAACATTTTAATTACTTAAACCAATATTGTTTTTGAATTTGTTTTTGCAAACATAAAAAAAAATATTAAACATAAACACGTAGGTAGGTATCTAAACAAAATATGAATATTGCTTATCGGATCGGCATTCTTTATCAAAATTAGACAATTTAAAAAAACCGCGAAACAAAACAAAAAAAAATATTACCATAATTAAATATGACTTAAAATTCAAAAAAGACCTACGCTTTGGCGGGACTCTTATAATTATAATACCACCCAGGCCCTTAACAGCCCAGGCCGACCCTGAAAATATCCAAACTAAGCTTTCGTCAAACATAGAGCAAAAAATACAGAATGAAATGAATCTGTCAACTTTCACTGTCAACTTTCAACAACTCACTTGTCAACTTTCTGTCTGTCACTTTTTTATCGTATAGAGTTTTCTAGCATTCTAGCCCGTCAATATTTTTGTCCAAGGTTCGATTCCCCGGTGGAGGGCAGGCGCAGCTTGGCAACGGGCTGACGCCTAGCGAGACCGCACAGGAGCCCTATGTCTCATGGAACGCTGTCACCAACTTCTTCACCCTTGTCATGATTGGTACCTATGAAATTGTCGTATTATTTTTCAATGATTATTTTGTTCATTTTTTTTAACTGAACACTGACAGACTATGTAATGTCTTAAAACTTGACAATATTACGAAGATTTTGAATATGTGAATTTAATTTATTGTTGTGGTTAACATTTAATAAAGTCAGTTATTTTAAGTCATTAACTGCCGTACTCAGAGACGTCAATTAAAGTTAAGTACTGTTAAACTCTGATGTTGTCTGTTTCACTCTTGTTAATATAAACAAGGATAGCATGACATTTAATTACTTCTTAACTTGAATTGACGTCTCTGAGTACGGCAGTGTGACCCGTATTACAGAAGGTGACTTGATCTATACTTAAGTATTGACCGTCTCTTTCTCTCACTATCAAAATTACAAAGACGAATGCTACTCAAGTATAGATCAGAGTCTAAGTCGCGTTCTGTAATACGGACCTAAGTCAGTGGATTCTTAGGAGAGCCTATTGGCTGTCTTCATAATATCACAAAAGATAATTGATGTTAGAGAAATCCTCATTGGATCGTTTCCGAATAAGTAACTAGGTCATCATCAACCTATTCACGTCCCCGCTAAGGGAAGGCTTCCCTTCGAAACAACGAAGGGGTTTTGAACTAGTAGCAGCTGAAAACCAGCGTCACGGCTCAGGCTGTGGCAATATGCTGAGCTGCATCCGTTTCGGCAATTTGTAATTCAGTTTTTTAAGAATTACCTACTGTATGATTTGATGATTTGCCGTATCTATTCGGAAAATCATCAATTTATTTTTCTATCTATATCTTCTATTTCTATTTCCATACTTAAATCCTCTACGTTGGTCCAATACAGGTTTCGATAACTTGATTTTCTAGGACGTGCTATTGTCATCACGATGTTTTTTTTTACCTCTGAGAAAGTGATAATAATTGAGAAACTATGGATGAGTTACTAAGTATTTGAAGAGTGTTTCTGAAAGATGAAGAAATAAAAAAGAGAGCTTGTAAAATTCCTTTGATCGTCAAAGTCAAAGTTAAAAATTGCTTTATTTCATAGATCACACAGAATGTTACTTAAAAATACGTCAAAATAGTGAATTACATTAGTATTTTTCACTTTGCGCCTATTCGCATATGTGCAGTCTTCCTCAGGAGAAGAATAGGCAAGAAACTCCGAGGGTCGCTCTTTTGAACTCAATCATATTTTCCTTATTTCTAATTTTAAGTGACTTAATATCTCCATCTTACAGATCCCGACGCGCCGTCCCAAATCAACCCGACACAACGAAGCTGGCTGCATTGGCTAGTGGTCAATATCCCCGGCAATATGGTGGTGAAAGGAGACGTGCTGGCCCACTACAACGGGCCCACCCCACCTGCTGGCACGGGGGCCCACAGATACATCATCTTGGTCTTCCAGCAGCCTAATAGATTGTCCTTCAGCGAGTTTTGGCTTGAATCGTGAGTTTTAACTGTATCTTTCCGTTTTGAGTTGTGACGCCAATTTTTTGAAGTGAAAACTTCTTTAGCGGCGTTTTGGATGGGTAAAAAATGTTAAACTCGCGTCAGGGTCACGTGACCCTGATCGAAAATTCGTAAGACGGAGGGTGAAGTGAAAACTTCTTAGACTGTAAGGAGGTCATATATGTTCAAGTTTTCACTTCTGCCGGCACAACCCGTTGTTTTTTCTTAATTTATTTAAGTACCTGTGCATAATTGTGTTTTTGTGTGTGTATATCCCTTTGACTATTATACAAAATTTCCTGAAGAAAAGTGGAAAATTCATTATTAATAAAAAATTTAAAAAATTACATTCATGGCTTGAGACTATTCTAAACTAAGTTTGATCAAGCATTGCCAAGAACCATCTTGAAACAAAAAAAAGACGCATTGAAATCCATTCGTTGAGGAGCTACAATGCCATACAGACAAACAGATACACACGTCAAACTTATAACCCCCCTCAATGAAAATAAAATAAACATTGGGAATGACGGCCGGTTTGGTCGAGTGGTAGTGACGCTGCCTCTTGATCGGCGGGTCCTGGGTTCGATCCCCAGTCGGGGCATACATTTGTGTAAAAAGCAGATGTTTGTTCTCGGGTCATGGGTGTTTGTCTTTGTGTGTTCCAAGGGACCCACGACACAAGGGAAAACCTTAGTGTGGGCCTTTGAGTGTGTAGCGTTTATTTGTTTATTGTTTATTTCATAACTCCGGATCTCGTCTCGTTATATTGCACATCTACATACTTCTATCTATTGTCATGTCAACAATTGGACTGCATTGTTCCATTTTGCATGCTGGTGACAGCTTGAATGGGATTTTGCGAACGACAATTGACAACTGTAAAACCACATTTTATTTTTTATTATTATGAGATGGGTTAACTCTTGACCCCAATCTCGACCAAGGTCATAGACGAGGTCGACGGTGGGGCGAGTTAATCCAGAAAATGCCAATTAAGGCAATGTTACCTCCACGCACTTACGGAACACAGCAAGCTGTTTGGCGTCGGACTTCGGTAGGAAGGTGGTCGCGAACCAGACGGCCCTTTACAGAGCCTACCACACCGCATGAGACCATAGGACGACACCAGCGAATAAAGATATCTGTTGCATCGGGGGTTAATAGTAGATTACCCAACAAGTGAAAAAAAGGTGAATTCTTTGCGAGGCATTGAGTTGTATCCCAAGAGGAGCGAAGGATTCTAGATTAGAATCCTGAGCGGATCGAGGAATACAAGAGCCGAGATGAATTTTTTTTTCACGTGTTAGGTACTCTACTTTTTACCATTGATTACGAGAAAAAGAAAATAATTACTCTGTGACAGTAAATTATCAACAATAGCTGCTGCTTTAATGCGAAATGACTCTGGAACGAGAGGTTCACTTTCATCACTGGATGTCGAACTCATTTTATGATTTTGAGACAAAAACTTTTAACATAAATTTTTAATTGCATGAAAATTGCACAGAAAATTGGCTGAATTCCTTATTCTAAATTTATAATTTTTAACCGAGCCATATTCCATACAGCCAAGTTTTAGTACGTTTTTATAGCGGGAGTATGCAACCTCCTTGCACATTTTCTTTTGTTTTCTTACTAAAATCCGTATACTCGCGCATGTTCCAAATTCAAAATGTTTTATTCACTCAGTGAAATAAACAGCGTTTTATTCACTGTTTTTGAAGAAAACGGACCCTTTTTCGAGGGGCAATGGTAAAAATAGATTAAATAGCAAGACAGTTAATTACTTAGTTCACTCGAGTAAGTAATCAATTATTATTTTTTTGCGTACCCATGCATATTTTTTTCTTCACAGGAACAAAAGCAGACGCGGTGGATTTGACTTGGCCAAATTCGTTAACAAGTACAACCTCGGGGATCCCATTGCTGGAGCCTTCTTCAAGTCATCACATGACGGTGCTTTCTAAAAAATACCTTAAGCTAAGGGAGTAAGAATCAACTTGCGATGGGAAAACATATTTTGTTAATCATGTAAAAAGGTTGAAATGGTAATTTATTAAAAAAAACAATTTATTATTTAAATAATGTTTTTTTTTTGTCCTGAGATATCGTCGTCAACCTACTTCTTTTTAATAAGATATGTACAGAGGCCAGCACATCAGGTTACTCCATTTTCATTGCAAAACAGCTATTACCACAACAGCACAGAGTGCACGGTTGTGGTAACCTGAGTTGCGGCCGTCCGTACCAACCATAGTATTTTACGGCGGTTTTTTCTTAGATTGAACATTAGTAATAAGTATCTCATATTAAAATTTATGAACTAACTAAAGGATTGTTAAAAAATACTAAATTCTACTTAACTAAACTCGAGCGCTCAGCTGACATAGTCACTGTGAGGTCTTCGATCAGTGAGGTTAAGCATACCAACTGAAACCGAGCACTTATCTGAGCTACAGTGGGCACACATTTATCCCAGCTGTGGTTCATTTACGACACACTTTAAATAAACCAAGACCATTTGGCGGTTTGGAAATTGACACCAGGGCTGTCAATTGACAAATATCGGTCGTACGTCGAACGTAAACTTACATAGAAGATGCCCATATTAGTTCGCGAAATATCAACATCCATATACAATAAACGACGGAGAAATAAAATACTTTTCTACTAATTTTATTTATTATTAGTTGTAAGATCATCGACTAAATTTACAGAAGCCCGATGCTGACATCGAATTCACCATTGAAATAATTCCCTGCGACTGGTGCTCCCAAGCCGTGGTCGTCGGCGAATTGTTGCGCTCGGAAAAGCATACGAGCATTTGTTGTTCTGTAATAAATAAATACCTTGTGCTTATTGACATGTTAGATAACATTCTTTCAGCCCAAACTCCCCATAGGACCACGGGACCAGCGCCGGCTTAACATAGGGGCACGAGATATTTTTTTTATTTTTATTATATTATAAGATGGGTTAACTCTTGACCTCAATCTTGACCATAAGATGAGGTCGACGATGGAGCGAGTTAACCTAGAAAATGCCTATAAAGGCACTGGTACTCCCACGCACCGACGGAACACAGCAAGCTGTTTGGCGTCGGACTTCGGTAGGAGGGTGGTCGCGAACCAGACGGCCCTTTATAGAGACACTTCAGATTCAGAAAAAAATGAAGTGTCGTTGCCTGGGGTGGATTATTAGGAGGCAGGTCTCATTTGTGTTTCCTTAGTGGCCTCTTACGACACCCACGGAAAGAGATAGGGTGGTGTTATTCTCAACCGATCACCACACGGTTAGGTTATAGTTTTGTCACGTCACGGCTGTACTAACTGTTCTGCACTGAGGTTTGAATTAGAACGAAAGGTCGGCTTGAGATACATACGACAAAATTATCTCATGTGCGTCTTTTCCGGTTTATAAACTAAAAAGCTTGGGCGTTGCTAGGGGGGGGGGGGTTAAGGGTTCAAACCCGCCCGCTTACTTTATCCCTCTACGAAACACCGTAAAGTAGTATCGTTATTATCTGTTGTGTTACCTCCAAATTTTTCGACCAGTTCTGAAATTGCGAAGCGATTTGTATGTACCTACTGGTCAGTGTGGTCAAGACAGAACTTGAAGTGTGGATATGTTTAAGAAAAAAAGAAAAGATTGATCCTCTAATGCGTTTAAGTTCACATGAATATACATGTAATGTCATATACATACTTTCTTAAACCCCCACTTCCCCCTCCCCGATACAGAATTCTGGCTACACCCGCGCTAAGAAGATAGAATCTGAAATTTATGTGATACATCTGCCCTATTGAATTGAATTGAAATTATTTATTTCAGGTAGAATATAACATAAAAAGAATAAAATAAAATAGAAATATATAATGAATTAGAATTGTCCAACAATTACAAGAATAAAAAATAAATCAATGTCAGCAAAAATAAATCCCCGCCGTGTGGTGATCGGTTGAGACCACCCCATCTCTTTCCGTGGGTGTCGTAAGAGGCGACTAAGGAAACACAAATGAGACCTGCCTCCTATTAATCCATCTTAGGCAACGACACCTCAATTCGTTTTGAATCTGAGGTGTCGCCCTATGGTCTCATGCGATGTGATAGGCTCTGTAAAGGGCCGTCTGGTTCGCGACCACCCTCCTACCGAAGTCCAACGCCAAACAGCTTGCTGTGTTCCGTCGACGCGTGGGAGTACCAGTGCCTTAATAGGCATTTTCTTAGTTAACTCGCTTCATCGTCGACCTCATCTATGACCTTGGTCAAGATTGAGGTCAAGAGTTATCTCATAATCATTATACCTATATAATAAAACTAAGTTAATAAAATGTGCGTGCCGATAAAACTTAAAAAGGAGTCCCAGCACGATAAAGGGACTTATATAGTGTGATAGCCCTTTATCCCCCCTCGAACAAGAACGTTCCCGTTTTAACCTAAAGGGCGTGTTTTTAAAGATATAAGGGCTTTTTCAACCCTTCAACTTGGAAATTAAGTGTAGTGGCGCCATCTGTTGTCGAGTGTTTGAACTTCATTCAGAACAACGATTATTTGGGTTGCATTTCGAAAGGCGCTGCGAGCAATTGCAGCATGTGTGGAAATGGCGCGAAATTTAAAATTATTTGTTACTATAACACACTGGATTGACACATAGGCTACATAATTTTCCCCAAATTCCCACGGGAACGAAATCCCGGGCGGAATGCTAGTGAAAAATAAAAATAAAGCTAGATGTAGGGAGAAATGGTGGCCCGGACTTGCATATTTCGTCTAGTAACCTTCAGAACAAAATATCGAAGGTGGCGTCCAGTGGTTTCAGAACCAATACTTGACGTTCTGCCTACCCTGTAAAGGATTCCAGACGTGAGTGTATGGAAGATGAAAAGAGGAACTTACGTGAGCTCGACCAGATTACTGGTCATTTTACTTCCCTGCTGGTAGAGCAGGAAAGTGTAGCGATGCGACTTGGAGACAGGAGGTGTCACGGGGCTGAAGTAAGGAGCTACTGTACAGCCGCTGTGGATGTCCAGGTCTCCAGTGGTACAGGGGACGTTAGTGACCACCCAGTGGGCGAATTCTCCTAGGACTGGTGCGCCCGGGAACGGCACGTCTGGATCTAAGGGACAATGACACTCAGTAATAGAAACGTTCTTTAAAGTTAAAGCTTCTTTAAATGTACTGTTATTTTTGTTTACGTCAACCAGACAGAAGGTATGATATTTAAAGTTAACTTTAACGGACGTCTCTACAGCAGATTTGGTCGAATGGTAGTGGTGTAACCTCTTGATCGACGGTAGATGTTTATTTTCGGATCATGGGTGTTTGTGTCTGTCTTTGTGTGTGTTCTAAAGGACCCACGATTCGAGGGAAAACATGGGCACATACTAATATGTGCCTTTGGGTGTGTATTGTTTATTTTTATTTTAACTAGGTAAATGATATTTAGCAAAATAAAATCAATTGTGTTTGCCATGGGTTCCTTGCTATATATAGAATGAAGGATTACAAACTCCCAATCCTGCCCCAACAGGATATCAAACCCTTCGTTTCAGAGGCAACGTTTTCGTAGCTTGCTGTACCTAATAAGTATTATAACCCATACTTTCTTTTTATTAAAAAAAATGTATTAAACCATCAGTAGCCTACCTTTGACACTATCCAGCCCGTGACTCGTAGGGTCTAACGGCTAGCGGGTCGGCCTCATAGCCGAGAGATACCGAGTTCAATCCCCAGTGCCGCCAGGTACCATGACTCGTTTTCTACTAAGTTATGTACATTATATGCACACTAACCGATGCTCTTACGACAAGGGAAAACATCGTGATGAAACTTACACATTCAGGCGACTGAATGCGTAACCACGATCCAATCTGGTCATGCTCCCTTAGTCATACCTAAGGGAGCATGACCAGATCGGATCCTTAGTTACCATTAGTCATGGAGATTAGATGGCAGTCGTTCCGCAGTAATGATTTGCCCAAATCCAAGCGTACCCTGAATGAGCAAGCAAGCGTACCCTGGATGAGGATTTTTCGGAGTACCCACCCGTCATAATCAGAGTATACCAATTGCCTTCTTTACACTGAAAGCTAACTGATGGTGCCTGCATTACTTCAGACACTTTCAATTTCTTGCCTAGATCCACTTCTTTGCCGCTTGGGTAAACTACCTATATAAAAAACAGAAAAAAAAACTATATGAGAAATAGCATTGCCCCTTTAGTATTTTCGCCAGACAGGATTCAGGCTGTCATCATCGAGTGTATGAGGATTTAAAAGTTCTCAATTTTAGTATCTGAACGGCGGAAATGGTCACCGTTGTCATTCAACCGCCATTGAGACGTCATTGATTAGGGTGAGGGATAACCGCCCAGTGTTCACACTACCTCTCTATTAAAAAAATTTGGACGAATAACTTAAGGCGACTACAGCACCCGATAAAGGCAGCACACATAGGAATAGTGCCATCTCCGTCTCTCAACAGGCCTGGGCCGGCAGTGCGAACAGTGTCGATACACGAAGTTTACGGACTATGAAAGCGTGCGTGCGTAAAAACATGTTCGAAAGTTAGAAAAAATAGATTTATGGAAAGGTAACAGCTTAAATCGAAAAATGCGTTAGTATCTTATCGAGAGTGTTCAATCACGAACATTTTTATAGCAAATTCAAGTTCCTGTGTGTATTTTACTATCGTTTTTACAGCTTAAAAGATACACAATATTGGTTATTTAGAGGTGACTTTGTGAGCTTTTTCTATCGAACCAAAAGTGCTGAATCATGTTTTCAGCAAGAATCTTATCTAGTTTATGTCCTGAATATTACCGTAGTAATTTTTTCCTGCGATTTAATGCAGTGCGTCATGCTTATCTACGCATCATAAAATCGTAATTTAGGTGCTGTAGTCGCCTTAACTCTCTATATTTACCTAACTCACAAGAAACCATTTTATTCTACATAGTAAAAAAGTAGTGATATAGTCCATATGGTATGCAAGTGGATTTTCCATTAATTATCACTTGCTAAGCGATGAAGAAAAACATCAAAATGAAACCCGCACGCACGTCTAAGTAAATTCGTTTTCAAAAGACGCGCGGGTCCACCAAACCGCATGGGCCAGCGTGGTGGACTTTGGCCTATTACCCTTCGTGTTTCGAAGGGTAATAGGCCCGTACCCCTCGGGGGGACGTATATGGGTTGATAAAAAAATACTTCTTTGGCATACTCACTGAAAGACATTGATGAGGTGGCGCTGAAACGACATCTGGAGCGATCTGACTTTTTAGAAAAGCCTTTTTAACGTTATTTGCGTGTGAAACTGTTACTAAAAGCAATGATAATAGTACAATCTTCATTTTTTTTGGGAAAGAACTAGACTCGGATCGAAGATCAGATCTGAACTACCAATATCAATAGTTTTATTTTTTAATTTGAAATGTAAAAAGAACTGTACGTAGTTGTCTTAACCTGAGAAGCTAATGAATGGAATTTGAAGCCAAAAAAACTGTTTTTATACAATGTCAAATGTAAGTACTTACTATATTGGTAGGAAACGGTTAAATGAAATTATTTACACAGTTTGTATGTATTGTATGAAAAAGTGAATTTTATATGATTTGTATTTTATATTTTATATGAAATAAATTTTGTTTCGACTAAGAATAATTATGTGACCAATTCTTGAATAATATAATGTGGCATATATGGTGATTTTAAATTCGTGAAACTTTAGAGGAAGATCCTCTGAATGAAATTAAAAAAACTTCCTTCAAGAAACCTATGTGAAATTCTCAAAAATAAATTCGGCTTCCGATAGAGGCGAAAGTTTTTTTTAAATTTTTCCCTCGAGTCCTACTTACTGATTTCAAGTTGACAACTGCCTCATTCTAAATTTTTCTTTCATTCTTAGTCCAGCGTGGAAAATAAAGTGGCATTATAAAATGGACCGATCGAATATCGATCTATACTTTCCATAATAGACACCTTGGGTTTTCTTAAATGCGAATTAGTGACACACGTAATTATTAGTAAGCGTATATACAACTGGTGGAGTGGAGCCACAAACATTTGACAATAATAACTCTAATATAAAAAAATGGTATAACCTCCGACATTCTTTGCTTATAACTCTTAAGCCGCTGTACTAATTTTGATCTAATTTTGAGACCACAACACCCGCTTAAGAGGACATCACCTTAAACTACATACCTGCTTCTCCTATAATAATCCCCACAAACACTTCTTCTCTAATAGAGTCGTGCAAACATGGAATAAATTACCAGAAGAAGTAGTTTCGGCACCAAACGTCAACAGATTTAAAAACTTGCTAGACAAACACATCACAGGCATAAAGTCTAAATGAATGTCGTTCAACTGAATGCAGGCTATAATCAGTTTTTTCAACTGCCAGCTTGTCTAAAATAATAATAATAATAAATAATAATAAAATAAAGCTAAGAACCATCTCGATTACGTCAGCAACAAAAAAAATGCATCAAAATCGGTTCATTCGTTTAGGAGCTACGTTGCCACAGACAGAAATACATTTACAATACTGCACCGGCACTGCAAGCGCGTAGTGTATGGTCAAACCGACCATAACCAACCTTTTTTTAGACATTATACCTTTTTAGAATTCGAACGGCAAGGCAAGGCACGGCAAAATTTGTATTACCATTGGCACCTATGTTTCTAGCTTCTAGTATCACTAACCACATAGGAGGCAATGATAATACATCACGCATCTCTTTAGGTGAGATTCTTACTTGCCTCTACCTCTATGTATAAGCGACAGTTAAACACATTCAACATTTGCTAGTTATGACTCATTCTTAAATTTCAACGAACGAATTGCCAAATGTGCATCTGTTATTATTTTATTATAATTTCAAGGAACTCATATTCTATATTCAAAAAGCTAAATGTGCGTACCGACTTATTAGTCACATAGAGCCGTATTTTTCCTCTTTGAGTGAGATAGACCACTCCTGTAACTCTGTAAGCTAGAAATTCAGGTTAGTGAGAAAACTCTATAAAAGAAAAAGAGATCGCGGTCCCTTGAGCTCTCATATATCCAGGTTTGACTACCTATTAACTCCGACAGACCCGCAGAAGGACAGACTCTGTTATGTCTAAGTTTACTAATTTTAACACTCATAATCATAACCTAGCAATACAGGTGAAGTTTTTAGTAGAATCGCCCCGATGCCTAGACCTAATTCTTATCACTTTCTTAAGCCGGGTCCATAGCGCCAATTTTCTAACAAAATATGTAACAAAAACATGTTATCAAAACCTCCAGTCAACTGCTTGTCACAGACAATCTTCAAACGATACGTCTTCCTCTACTGAGCGCGAACGCAAATTGAGTAATTTCCCCTCCCACAGGCGAATGCGGGGGATGTTATTCATTCTTCGCGGAAGACATTTTACTGTGTTTTTGTTAGCAAAACTGTTAGGCCACGCCCCTAATCAGTTAGCAAACAATGTTTGCGTGTTAGCAAACACGAAAACACGGCCCTGTAGACTCGACTTTAGGTCACGACCAAATCATTTAATACCTAACAGTTTTTTGCAATAATATAAAACAATTTCGTTATAGCGCAGTTAAATAATTAACATACGCAGTGTTACATTTGCTGTAAATACGTTTGCTGTAAATATTTAAAATCAAAAATGAAGGCGGCTGTGTTAGTTAGTGTGTTAGTTTTGGGTGTGTCCTACCCCGCAGGAGACGTTGCAACCTCTTTTCTATTTGCCAGAATTGTACCTGATGTAATCCCTGTTCCACCTCAAGGGTATTTGACGGTGAATACATTGTTTTATACTTTTATCTTTATTTCTACTAAAATGTGCCGTTTATATTCACACGAACTGCCTAACCTGACAAGTATTGTTAGCGTGAGTGTAAGAATTGTTTGGAAATACTAGCTTTCTAGCCTAGACTACAGGTTATATCGTGCCCAGCTGTGGGATAAAATGTAGCCTATGTCCTTTCCCAACATCTCATCTATCTCTCTACCAAATTTCATCAAATCGTTTGAGTAGTTCAGGCGTGAAAGCGTAACAGACAGACAGAGTTACTTTCGCATTCATAACATTAGTAGGGAAGTTGGATGTGGACGTAGCTAGTGGTAGACGTTACTTCGATTTTAATAAAACAACAAAAAGTAGTTACTTTCCTCTCTTGTTTTCCGTATTCCTTTTACCTACTTAGTTGTTTTTTTTCCCTGTTTCCATCTCCTCTTTAACTATCTCTGTGTGTGTGTCTTATGTATCGAATAATTACATATAAAACTGTATTTATGTTAAACTGTATTATATTTTATATATGTATTTATATTAAATATATGTTTATATTTTGTTTAATATATATTGTTTAGGTTTATATATTGCGCCCGCTCTTGATTTCACTATGCGACTTTTCATACCCAAAGGTTACCCGTGGAAGAAATCGCTTGAAGCGATAAGGTCGCCTATATTGTACCTTTTGTAAAGTTTCTTGTAATTGTCTCATCATTGTATTTCTTTTCAAATTGTGCCATAAAGTATATTGTATTGTATTGTAGTATTAACAATTTATTTTTCTAAGGTGATCTATCCTAACGACGTGGTGGTGAACTTGGGCAACTTACTGAGAGTGAGTCAAGTGTTGACTCAGCCCACAGTCAGCTTCCAGCAGTGCCAACCGAACGTTTTGTATACTCTGTTGATGGTCGGTAAGTACTAAAATGTAAGCCACCATCAATATGTCCGATTGAGCTATAAGCCGTGCCGTTAGTCGCGAGGTTCGATCCCCGTTCGTATTACAGATCACGACTCAGACTCTGATCTATACTGAAGTAGCATTTTAAAGGATTTTACAGTACAATAAAATACAAAAGTTGTAAAGGCCATCAGCGGCAAACCACATTGTCGTCTCCAAAATAATGTTTCTTTTTTACTATCTGAACAATTTACTATCTTTATTACCCCTTTAAGGGTAATCAGGGGCCCTACTAACTAAGCGAAATCAATGCTGGGTGAACGAATGAATGTTTTCGATCGCTTCTTCATAAAGATACCTTGATTAACGACATGAGCCAAACACAACAACATTCAATTCATTCAACCAGCCTCAACTTTGCTTTATGTGGTAGTCCCCGAGGATGATTAAGAGCACGTTAAGCGTGACATTTTAGAATAATTTATTTTGCCATTATTACTCCGTACGCTATGGGACAATCAGCTCTTGAGTTTACAGTGAGCTTCAAAGCAAACTCAAACCTCTACGAATTAAGAATAATGTTCTGTTGCGATATGTTTTATGTATTCAAATGATTTTTAAAACTAATTAATACAGTTTAGTAATTAATACATGTAAAACTCATTGATCACAATCGTCAATTACTTGGATGTCAGTTGGGTTGGATGAATAGCCCTCCGAAAATACGGAACCTGGCTCATAATGATTAAAATAACATTCTTTCTCAGACCCAGACGCACTAGCCCCTGGGCTGAACCTTCCAGGAGAATACTGCCACTGGGTGGTGTACAACATTCCCTGTTTAAATGGAGACCTGGACATTACAAGTGGTGTTACTCTGGCATTCTACCTGACTCCTACTCCTCCGCCTTTCAGCAAGCAGCATCGATACACTTTTCTCTTATTTTCGCAAGAAGGGGAAATAAATCCTAGCCTGATGGAAGCACTGTAAGTATCTATTCCCAAACACTACATACTTGTATACTGCTAAAATCTTCCACTCTGGACTGGGAAAGAAAAACTTAGATGGAACCAGCCGCCAACTCTGTAGAAGCCAGTAAGTGAGATGCAAGAGTTTTGGTGATAGTCTTCTTCTTCTTCATGTCGTGTAGGTATATCAAGTGTATGGCGAACTTGGCTAACCCTGGTTTCAGAGTTTTAAAACCGTATAATAGCCTCTGACTTGGTTTTAACGACTGTAGTCAATTGACAACAGCCGGGACCGACCGTTTAACGTGTCCTCCGAAGCAAGAAAATGCTCGTGCTGAATTGCCACTTTGGTCACCCATCAGGTTCCCTGCCTATGTGTACATTGTTTAACCTCATTGATCGGTTTAGATCAGCGAGCGCCAGTAGGCTACGAGAGCTTCGAGAGAGGTGACAGTCTGACAACCTATCATCAATATAGATAGATAGATATATAAGTAGATAGAAATTCTTTACAATATACTCATTTTTCAATATAGGTACCTACAACAGAAATTCTTTACAATATACTCATTTTTCAATATACCTACAACAGAAATTCTCTACAATATACTCATTTTTCAATATACCTACAACAGAAATTCTTTACAATATACTCATTTTTCAATATACCTACAACAGAAATTCTTTACAATATACTCATTTTTCAATATACCTACACCAGAAATTCTTTACAATATACTCATTTTTCAATATACCTACAACAGAAATTCTTTTCAATATACTCATTTTTCATCTAATAACTAAGTATAAAAGGTTATATCAAATGTGGCGTCGTTCTTCTAGAACCACTTGAAGCCACTTTTGACATTAATTCTGAGGAATATTAGATGGAACATGAGTATTAGCACTGATAGGTTGTCAGCCTTTCGCCCTAGTAACTATTTATTAACTGTGACAATAAAGGTGACAATACATCAAAACCCTCACTTACTGGATTTTACAGTACTTCTGAGAAGAGTTGGAAGCTGGCTCATTCCATATTTTTCTTTTACTGGATTATAGATTATAGGCGTGAGTGTATGTATGTTGTATGTAACTCTAAGGGGGGAACTTCCCAATTATTTTGAGCAATTTTCCTCATGGATTATGTATATGCTTCGGGTATATGCTTTTTTTGCCGTGTGGTGATCGGTTGAGAATAACACCACCCCATCTCTTTCCGTGGGTGTCGTAAGAGGCGACTAAGGAAACATAAATGAGACCTGCCTCTTATTAATCCATCTAAGGCAACGACACCTCAATTTGATTTGAATCTGAGGTAGCGTCCTATTGGTCTCGTGCGGTGTGGTAAGCTCTGCAAAGGGCCGTCTGGTTCGCGACCATCCTTCCGAAGTCCGACGCCAAACAGCTTGCTGTGTTCCGTCGCTGCGTGGGAGTACCAGTGCCTTAGCGGCATTTTCTGGGTTAACTCGCTCCATCGTCGACCTCATTTATGACCTCGGTCAAGATTGAGGTAAAGAGTTAATCCATTCATAATAATAATAATAAAAAGAATAGTGATTCAGTTTACTGGGCTGATTCTCCCAGTTTAATTTAACAGAAACTAATCAATGTTATTGATTTTAAAAAGAGCTCCCGCTGGGGAAGACTGCACCTTTGCGAATAGGCGTAGCGTAGAGTCAAGTCAAAAGAACGAATATTTATGTATGTATTTAAATCCTTTAATGTATGTCTGTATGTATTTAATGTAATTTTGACCTATTTTAAGTAACATTCTAAATGTTCTGTGAAATAAATTTATAATAAAAAATAAATTAATTTTCATAACAGGACATCCAATACTCGTGCGCTTTTCAATACTCAGTCATTCGTCGTAGCGAACAACTTGGGGGTGCCAGACGCTGGAAACTTCTACAATGGTATAACTGATGTTAACCTTCCACTACTTTGAAAATAAATGAAGTATAAATTTTTTTTATACGGATATAAACGGTGTTATTGAAAACTGAGCAGCGAATTTAATTTATTTGTATCCTTTTTTTCTTTTGTGTTTCTGTTTGTTTTATTATCCAGAGTCCAAAAAAATTAATTTGTTTAAAATTCGTAATTATTCATAAGTTTATGATACAATTATAGATATAAACATGTATGTGTTGCCGTGTATTTTGTTAATCTTATATATAAAAATGAATCACTAAATCTGTTGGTAAGCGCAAAACTCGAGAACGGCTGGACCGATTTGGATGATTCTTTTTTTGTTGTGTTCCTTATTGTCAGGAGAAGGTTCTTATGAAAGAAAAAACTAAAAAAGTGCCACGGGAACGAAGTCCCGGGCGGAAAGCTAGTAAATAAAATAAAATTACCAGAAAGTCAAAATTTGCACAATTCCATGTGTAGGTTCCATGTGTCAAAATTGGTCTCGTAAAATTTCTTCAGAACACACACATACCTAAACATTAATTTGGTTAATTTAATACTTATTAAAGTAAAAAAAAACGTTTTTCACAACTAATCATGATTTTTTTCTGTCGTCCAATAAAGCTTATAAGTTTTCATATGTAATATAATTTATATAAATAAGAATTTAAAAAAAACACATTATTTCTATGCATTTAACGAATAAATTATCTTTATTGGGTGACTTTAAATTATTTAGCGATAGTTAAGGAATCCGACCTTGTAATCCGAAGGTCGCGGGTTCAAATCCTGGTGCAGGCCTGTACCACTAAATTCGTCTTTTCGGATTTATGTACGGAAAACAATCGTGATGAAATCCGCTCGTCCAAGAAAATTCATTTTTGAAAGACGAGCGGTCACCCAACCCGCATTAGGAGAGCGTGGTGGACTATGGCCTAGATCCCCTTCGTGTTTCGAAGGGAGGCCGGTACCCCTCGGTGGGGACGTATATGGGCTGGTAAAAGTTAAGGATGACAATCAGCTCACGTAACTTTTCCCAAAAGACATGAGTCGAAATTAAAAAAAAAATGTCTCTCCATATAGCTTGATCGATCAGCTGATTTTCTTAGTAAGAGAAGTCGTAACAATTTTTTTTATATTTTTAATAAGGAAATTTTATAGGGTTCCTTGGAGAAAGTCGTTCAGTTTCATAGGCAGAATCACCCCTTAGTCAAGTTCATCACATACTTGACTATACATATATAATTATATTATAATATATATTTTTTTTAGGTTCACAAAACTGGAAATACAATACAGAACTTCTTTGAAAAAAAAACATACCTTATAACATAAATGCAAAAGATTGTACCCTACTAAAATGTGAACACAACATCCAAAAAAAAAATGAAGATGCTATTCCTATTTAAAAATACATATTTATATAATACTAAATATATAGATAGATACAGCATTTATATACTATATTATTATAGTATATAAATATATATATATATACTATATTTAATTATATATTATATTATTATATTATAAATGCGAAAGTAACTCTGTCTGTCTGTCCGTCTTTTACGCCTAAACTACTGAACCGATTTTGATGAAATTTGGTACAGAGATAAATTAGAGCCTGGGAAAGGACATAGGCTACATTTTATCCCACAGTTGGGCACGATATAATATGTAGTCCACGCGGGCGGAGCCGTGGGAGGAAAGCTAGTACTTAAATGAGTTTTATTTTTCTATGAATACAATTAAGCTTGCTTCATCTATATCTATCGAAGAAACCAAACAGTGACTAGGACAGCCAGCAGCGAGACCTGCATGTCAAGCCCAGATCCTTTGGAAACCCCAAGTTGTCTCAGCAGGGTGGGCACGTAGGAGTCGAATTTAGCGTTGAAGTAGTTTCCAGCTATAGGCTGGGTCAGGTTGTACTTCGTTGCGAAAGCAGAACTTGAGAACTTCGTTCGTTTGTAGATTGATCTAAAAAGATAAAGAACAAAGTTCAACAAAAAAATATATTTTTTTTTACAAAATTAACAGAAGAGCTCCTGTGCTAGGAGGTTCCGCTCTTCCTTTAACTACATTTTATTGCGTAAGAAAATGTTAAAAAGTAAATGTTTATGTGTGAGTGTGTGTGTATGTAAAAGTTTATGTGGGTGTGCATGTCCCAATGCAATTCATTTATAAGTTACAAAATATAATTAAAATTTAAAGAACAGAGTACATACTTTTCTTTGCACATCACAAACAAATTGAAATGGTACAGTCAAGAGCAGGTCACGCTTTACACTACCAGTTTAAGCTGAGCTCTGATTTATACTGCGCGCCATACAATGCAGGGCCGGTCCAAAGTCCAAAATGTCAAGCTTGACGTGCTCTTGAGTGTACAAACAGGTTTTATGGCAAATTATGAGCTATCAATACTGCCCGGGTACGAGCATACTGAGCAACTAATGTGTAAGCTCACGACTGAATTTCGACCGATCGTTACCATGACACTGGTACTTGTCATTATCTGTATAGCGCCAAAGACATCAAAACATCACTGACATCAAAAGTTCCGAAGTATCGGTCGTAGACTTAAACATTAACTTCCATATTCATAAACGTAATTTAAAGTTAAGTGACAGCTAAGTATGACATGTCTTTACACACTCCTGTGAGGCTTTCA
The DNA here is from genome assembly GCA_949987775.1 of Aproaerema taeniolella. Classification (NCBI taxonomy): domain Eukaryota; kingdom Metazoa; phylum Arthropoda; class Insecta; order Lepidoptera; family Gelechiidae; genus Aproaerema; species Aproaerema taeniolella. Next base: position 2,284,721 of record OX465263.1, read on the forward strand.
ACTGTCATTAACTGTAAATTACATTTGAGGAGCTGGGGAACAAAAGCGGACTTGTCCACTGTACCCGATTTTTGTTTTTTGTTTTTTTACACTCTTTAAGCTCATATCTAAAGATCCCCGGAGTATTTTGTATTAAAAGCGGTCCGATCTAATAGAAAAAACCGGCCAAAAGCGTGTCGGGCCACGCGCATTGTAGGGTTCCGTAGAACTACGGAAAAAAAACCATCACCTTTTCACGTGTATGGGAAACACCCGAAAAAATGTTTTTTCCAACATTTTATATTTTAGATCTGTCGGCGCAATCAATATCCATGACCATGCCAAAATTCAGCTCTGTAGTACCAAGGATCTTATATTAGTAAATATATTCTTATTAATCCCAACAGTGTTTGGCACTTGGTTGACTATTACTCGCAAACTTGAAGAACCAAGTTATGTGTGATCGTTTTCCTTTTAATTTCGTTGTGTATTCTACCAACGTGAATTTTTTCACATTTTTAGAAACAACCGTTTAGCAGGTATAGGGGGGGGGACACTAGTGTTTGACAAAAATTTTCACTTTAAAAATTTATGTTTCGCAAACGGAGTGCTGAATCGAAAAACGTTTTTAGTAAACCCTTCTATCTTTTAAAATGCTATCCTATGACACCTCATTCAATGATATTGGTGAGAAAAAAAAATCATCGCCCTTTCACGTCTAAAAAAAAATATTGTTTTTTCCAAGATTTTACTCTACAGTTCTGTCGGCGTGATTCATATGTATAATCATCCTAAGTTTCAGCTCTGTAGTACCAAGGGTTTCTTAGGAAACCTGCGGACAGACGGACAGACGGACATGGCGAAATTATAAGGGTTCGTAGATTACTACGGAATCCTAAAAATTTTTAAAAATCATGATTTCTTTCGAAAGCGGACTAATTTCAGCCCATATGCATATACCTAGTTCAGTTTTTTTGCTCTAGTGTAAAATGTAATTAATTGGACAAGTCCGCTTTTGTTCCCCAGGTTTATGAATAAGGAGGTTACTTAAGTACCTACTTTCATTAATCAATGACCATACTGCATCAAAAACTTAAGACATATATTCGATCTACGTCTAGAAGCAGAATCGTTTTTAGAAGTATCAAGAACCCCTCAACAAAAAATTGTATACCACAAACGTATGTGTCTATTTCTATCTATGTTTGTACTCAAAGGGAACCATAATACGAAGGAAACCTTCGAAGAGATGTGTGGGATTAAAAGACACTTACGTATTATTCAAGAAGGCCTCATCAAACACCATAACATCCGGCTGTTGGTACACCAGGACTACATAGCGATGGAGGCCAGTACCTAGAGGAGGACCAGCGCCGAAGTATTCAGCTATGGTGGTGCCGTTCGTGACGTCATCTCCAGGGATATTGACCACCAACCAATGGAGCAGCTCACGGTGGATCGGCTTCAAACGGCTTGGAGCGTCTGGATCTGTGGATGGAACAATTGAGTTCTCTTTCTTATCGTGTAGGTATACTGTACTGGTCAATATCTGATTATAAAGGACGACCGAGACTTCTGTCACAAATTGTGGAACCTCTGTAAGCACTATTGTCTCTGTCAGTTCTATTAGTTTTCTAGTTTGAATGAATAGGACAGAAGTTATCTTTTGGCAGTGCTCGATAAATAAATCAATACTTTCCCTATATTCCAAGCACAACACTCAATTAAAACCACCAAAAACTGCAACGCCCTCACATGGTTGCACCATTACCCACATTTATTGTAACAACTTTAGACAGACATGCAATAAAGATGTGATATGAACCCATAAAACGCCATTACTTTTGAAGTTTCACTGCCATAGTGCCATCCGAGCAATGCAACTCGCAAATTGTACTCGGTCCAATCTAGTGCAAAAGTTTAGGAAGGTCGCTTGACATCATAAGTAATTACTAAACTAAGTGATTGTGTGGTGTGTTTCTCAGTCGATGAACAAGAAACTTTCTTACCAATCATTAACACGGTGTAGTACTGACTAGCATTGGCGCTCCAGGTCACAGTAGGCATGTCTTTGACCTGAGTTGGAGTCAATTCTGAGCCGAGATCCATTACGGCGCCGCTGGGGTAAGATACCTGAAGATAAATGCTGTTTATTTAAAGTGTTTAAGACATATGTACACTTTACCGCAGTATTAAAAAAAAGAAAATATACAAAAACGCATCCACTGACAGATTATTTCAAAGAGTATCATCATGCAATGTGCAATCAAAGTGTGAATAACACTAGGCTGTATATTTCAAATAAAATATGTAGCCTAGTCCATCCTGAAGGCCGTGGACCATGGTGCAAGAGTTTTTGTTATCTTGAAAAATCTAGTACCTACCAATTTCAGTGCAAATTGTAATTAATAATCTTTAATAAACCACAGTTCAGTTTAGACCAGATATTAATTGTTATGTATGTACCTCCTTACTTAATTCCGTAAATGTAGAGATCATTGTGAAAAAATCTGTTCAGCAGTGAAGCTACAGAATAAGAAACTCTTTTAGTGTGGTGTGGTGGATGTGTTCCGTATGACAGGATGGTCTTGATAATAACAAATATCCCATGTAAAGATATTCGAGGGCCAGTTAAAAATTAATTTAGAGTAATTTTTAGGGAAAGAAAAATATTCTGTGCGAATGGGACTTGAACCCACGATGGGGTCGTGGGTTCAAGTCCCATTCGCACAGTCTCCTGGTGCTGAGCTATCGTATCTTCGTGTTTTTTTTTCTTTTTCTAAAAATTATTTGTGAATGTCCCTCACGCGGGTAAAAATACTAAATTAAATAAGAGTAATTTTAATAATTATAGTGGCTCTCGCTGATCTCAACCGATCAGTGAGGCTAAGCAACGTACACAGAGGCAGAGAACCTGATGGGTGACAAAAGTGGCAATTTATCACGAGCGTGTCCGTGCTTCGGAGGGCACGTTAAGCTGTCGGTCCCGGCTGTTGTCGATTGACTACAGTCGTTAAAACCAAGTCAGAGGCCATTGTGCGGTTTGAAAACTCTGACACCAGGCTTATCCAAGTTCGCCACATACTTGACTATACCTACACGATAAGAAGAAGAATAATTATTTCACTTACATTAACCAAAGCTTCAGGAGCAGCCGAGATGACATCTGGCACAACGTGACTCTTATTAAATGCAGTCTCTATAGCAACTATATCAACAGCATTAACTTTAATTTTTGTGAAATCTTGCATTACGAGCAATAAAATTGCACATTTTACAATACATCTTGTTGGAATCATGTTTTTTCTTGAAAATTGCTTTTCACTATTTCTGGAAACTCTTAAATTGAAGATGTGTTTTGTACTAAGAGGTATCTGTCTGGTTTTAGTGTTTATATCCTCGCACTGCCAATAAAATAGAATTACCGAGACAATTCGCTTGGCCGTTTGTTTGTAAGTAGATAAGTTTGTTTGTTCAAAGACTAGCGAAACATGACTCAGAATTTGTGGTTCCGCTCTTTTAAGTGATCGAAATTACAAAATAATACTCTTTATTGCACATAATCATAAAACAAAATCATGTTCCTCTTGTAGTGTACAATGCGGCGGCATTATTGCTAAAGAGCAATTTCTTCCAGGGAACCTGGGGGTGAAGGAAACGATATAGACGTGTAAAGAGTTATAAATATTATTCATACCTAAATACATAAACATATACATACAAACAAATAAAATTACAATACAATCATGCATTGTAATTCTTCCTTAGCTCAACGTTTTCTCCATTTTGCCGGTAAACTTTTTTTTTTCTCTTCTTACTTTGTACCGTCTCCAGTTTTTTATAAGTTTGGCATACTTAATCATTAAACCATGGGATTTGGCAGCATTCCCTCTCTTTACTGAAAACCAGCGTTGAAGGCCCTTCATGGTTACGACACATGCTAAGCGGAAGCTTCTTTTGTACTACAGTTTAATTAGTTGAAGATTTTAATGTAATGTCTGATTGTAACAGTATTAAATAAATAAAAAATCATTATATTCTATTTATGCTGGGAATCGGTATTTACCTCCTATGATAAGTATTTGTTTATCATTTCTATACGTCATAGTTAACGGCGTTTAATCCAGGTGGTTAAAATAAAAAGATAAAACCCGTATGAATTAACTTGAAGTTATTTTCAACGTACGGTGTGCAAAATGATAAAATATTGAAAGAGAGTCGAGACACGTATCCATGACAAAGATGCTATATATTCGTATATCTTTCTCGATATATTATCAACTTGCACACCGTACATTGAAAAGAACGTCATCGGCCCAGGTCTCAAGTTAATTCGTACGGGATATACTTAGTTGTGCATTTATGCATCCAAAACTTGATGGCCGTACCCTTGTGTGATTTAATTTGCCTTTTTAGATCGACAGAAAGAATTTTGACGACCGGACTTAAAAAATGTTTTTATCTTTGTAAGTTACGACTTATTCAAGTTGACCTTCAGCAAAACCAAGTTTGGATTATAAAGAACTGACTGTTATCAAAGATAATCCTATTAACTTCTTTATCTTATCATTAAATAAAGTTGTGGCATCTTCATCGCGATTGACTCACTTTTGAATGAATTGCTGAAAACGCTAAACACTAAAAGAAACCCGACTTAAATTGCAAGATGATCCAATAAACGAGGTTTTTTTTTCTTAAGTAAAAATATTCACATGACTGTAAATAGGCACCGTAAGTTGCCCATAACACACATGTGCAGATGGTGCAATAAGTAAGTAATTTTTAGAAATACAATAATGATTTAATATAAGTATAAAATTAAGATAATAATTTTAGATACATACAAATAAGAAATAGAACAGTCAACTTGTCAATTGCGTTGTTGCTCCTTTTAAAATATTAGCAAAGTTAATTAACCGTTTGCAAAGGGTGTATTTTAATCTTGTTGTAAGTTAACCATGTACAGGTAATGAGGTTATCATTTCCTTATTGATGTTAATTTAGTTCATCTTTCTGTAAAGTACTGGCTTTATGACCAATTTTTTCGTGTTTCATACCAGTTTCTTTAATTCTTTTACTTCCATCCATATACTCACACCATAACCTCTTTCGGGCAAGGCAGAGCATTAAGTGGCTCTAGGACCACGCCTCCTCTTCTTAAAACTATCGTCCTTGAGAAGCCTACTAGTTCTTTGTTAATTACTTCTGCCTATAAGTTTTTTTGGGGGGGCTTGTAGCCTTTTGGCGAAATCTTAATTTTTGAACCCTTTTTATTATTATAAGATGGGTTAACTCTTGACCTCAATCTTAACCAAGGTCATAGATGAGGTCCACGATGGAGCGAGTTAACCCAGAAAATGCCTATAAGGCAGTGGTACTCCTACGCACCGACGGAACACAGCAAGCTGTTTGGCGTCAGATTTCGGTAGGAGGGTAGCCGATAACTAGACGGCCCTTTACACAGCCTACCACACCGCATGAGACTATAGGATGACACCTCAGATTCAGAAAAAAATGGAGTGTCGTTGCCTGGGATGGATTAATGGGAGGCAGGTCTCATTTGTGTTTCCTTAGTCGCCTCTTGAGACACCCACAGAAAGAAATGGGGTGAAGTTATTCTCAACAGATCACCACAGGGCTCAAAATAACGCCATGGGTGTTAAAAAATGTATGGGCTCAAAACCCATGCGTTTTTTATCACCCATGGCGTCTATTGCACTAATAAATTGCGTCTCAATGTCGGTAGAAGGACAATGGTGACTATTTCATCCGTTCAGCACCCGTATTGTACACCATTCGATTCGACACGGACGCTCCGAAAGTCTCAGTGCATCGATCTCTTGAGCTATTTAGATGACAGTGACGGGTATAGTCTTGTCGAATATCGAATTCGAGTCGAATGATGTAATACGGTTGCAGGACTGAGAACTTTTTTTTTCACACTCAAATTCCCACATTAAGGTTTTTCCCTTGTGTCGTGGGTCGCTTGAAACACACAAAGACAGACACAAACACCCATGACCCGAGAACAAACATTTGCTTTTACACAAATATTTGCCCCGACTGGGAATTGAACCCAGGACCCGCCGATCAAGAGGCAGCGTGTCACTACCACTCGACCAAACCGGCCGTCAAAACCGGTATCAAGACCTCATAAATTTGATATTTGATGACAGCTTCCTTAACTGGCAGTGCTACCGCCAACTGAAAGTTCATGCATCCATACACTCACACCTATAGTCCCTTTTGGGGTAGGCAGAACGTCATGTAGTTCTAGCACAACTTGACGCCACATTTGACAATAGTTCTGAGGGTTTTTAGATAGAACATGAGTACTAATTTTTCGCCCACAGAAAAAACCCTCGCATCCCACTAACTGGCTTCTACAGTATGCCTGGGAAGAGTTGGCAGCTGGCTCATTCTAAGTTTTTCTTTCACTCCCAACCCAGTAACTGAAAGTTAGTTGCTTAGGTATGATGAAACAATAAACATACATACATACGCTCACGCCTGTGATCCCATATGGGGTAGGCAGAGCACCAGTGGTTCATAACCCTTGATGCCACGTTTGACATAAATTCTGAGGGTTATTAGATGAAACATGATGTATAGTGGTGAGAGGTTGGGCCTTTTTATAATTCGAAAACGGTACGACAAAACTTTATTACCATTGCGGGGTCTTTGGCGGGAACTCGGCGTGAGCGGTTGCTTTGTCAATTGAATTTTCGTTTTCTGCGTGAAAAATTTGTATAATGGGTAATAGTGATAGTGTATTATGCAATAAATTGACTAAAATTCGTGTAGTGATGAAAAATTCAAGTGATAACAGTGTTTCTGCTCCGTTTGGTACCGACAAAGATCCTCGCGGTTGTGCTTCTCGCCGCCAGTTTTCGTTAAACAGACGCTATCCGGTTTTACGCAGAACATGAGAAGCTTAGGGCTTAGGTTAAGTTGAAGAAAGAAGATTTTTCACTGAAGACATGGCTGTATGGACATAGTTTCCTTTGCCTTTCCCGAAAGGGATAAAAAAAAGATGATTTATTACCATTGCCTTCTATATACTAGTGATACTAGAAGCTGGGAACATATACAATGGTAATACGAATTCTGCCTTGCCGTACCGTGACGTTCAAACTTTAAAAAGGTCCATTGACAATAAAACGCAAGCTAAATTTTCCAAGTTTACTTAACAAAAAGCCTTACAAATGTATTCAAACATTGACTCCGAGCCCCTTGTACAGCTGGGGCACGTACGAGTCGAACTGGGCGCGGTAGAAGTTACCGGCCACCGGCGCTCCGAGGTTGTACTTCTCTGCGAACTTCTTGGTCGAGAATGCTGCTCGACCTTCGACGGATCTGGTGGGGCATTCGAAATATGTTAAAAGTGGAAGATATTGAAAACGCCACGACATTTTAACGAAAATTTTATAGATTACTGTATTTTTTAGGTTTAAGTTCCTAAGAAGGCTTTATCAAGTCCCAGCAATTTTTCCACGTCAAACCTCTAAGATATATTCCGTTTTCTAAGTATGCAAGAACATCCTTTGCCGTTTTGACAAATATCCAAGAAAAATCTTTTGAGAATCTCCGAGATTAAAAAACTACGCGCAGTGGCATTTTCTGGGTGTACACCCTTCATCGGCCGTCTCATTTGTTTAAGGTTGAGATTAAATTTTAAACCCTTCTTTTAGTTACAAAAAATAACACGTTTGATTGTTGTCCCTCTATAATGGAACTGCAACTACATTTGAACTTTTTTAATTTGAACATTGCATGAAGGTGAACGAATGAAATAAAATGAGTTTCATTTAGATACTCCTCTTTACTAACTTGTTAGTCAACCGTGGCTCGTCAAAGTTGATCTTGCCAGGCTGCTTGTACAGGATGTAGACGTAGCGATGGATGCCGGTGCCCTGTGGGGGTCCGGAACCAATGTATGCGGAGAGGGTATCTCCAGCGGTCACCTTATCTCCAGGGATGTTGCCTACCAGCCAGTGGTGCCATTCGCGGTATACTGGCTCGGGTCCGTCATAGTTGTCGGGGTCTGCGGATAACAATTTATGAAAGGGTTAGGTAGCGGAACGATATTAATTTGATATACATATATCACCTGCCCTGCTCCAAATATACTCTGAAGCTTACTTATTTTTAAGTCCTTCTTTCTATGAGTCCTAAGGGACCAAATATACAAGGGCATAGTGTAGGCTTTCGAGTGTATGTCTTCGAACTAAAATATCATATGAAGCGGAAAGATAACAAAATTTCGTTAGTGCCTGAAAACTTTGATCATATTTTGCTGCGAAACACATTTGCTCAAAATTTTTTGTCAGGCACTTGAAATTTTGCTCAATGCCGCGAATCCGCGATGAAGTCAGAAAAGTGATTCAGATCTATCAGTCTAATGCGGTCAGGTTCCTATTTTATCGACACCAGGGAAGTCAAACGCAAATCGCATTATTATAGGGCTGAACAGCTAAATCCAGGATCACAGGTCAAAAGGTTTCAAATGTAAGTAAACAGATACCAGTGAATACAAGAGTGTAAAAGGAGTTGGGATCAGCCTCGTAGGAGACGGTGGGCTGGTCCTTCACTTGAGTGGGAGTCAACTCGTTGCCCTGCGATGCCTGCGCGCCACTCGGGTATTTCAACTGAAACAATGTTGAAATTATTAATGCTGGCTTTAAATTAGAGGTTCTGGGTACGAATCCCAGTCCAAGGTGGTATAATTATTTCATGTGAAGACGAATTATTATTATTATTAGTTGATACACTAGCAACTCCAAGAGCTGATGCGTGTATATCACTGCACTCGTGTTCTTTCATTTTTTAAAATGTTTATCAAGTCTGTTTTTAAAACAGACTTGATAAACATAAACATTTTTTTTTCTATTTTTTTTATTGTATGTGTTTTTCTTGTATGTGTTCCAAGAAACTCTCGATACAAGGGAAATCTTTTTGTGGACTTTTTAGCGTTATGTTTATGAGCTGATTAGGCAGGAGTGGTAACCAAATACTTACTCAAGGTCCCGAGTGGTAACCAAATAGTTACCAGAAGGCGTAGCTTAAGAAAACCTCTCGCAATCTATAGACTAATGATCTGGCTGAGGGGTCTTTAGAAGTCACCTATTTTCAATCTAGTAAAACTAGATAGCCGCTAGACTGGTACGTGAGAAACAAGGTAAATGCTTATCTAGTACGAGGGAAACTTCCCTCGATTTCCCTGGGAATCCATTTTTAGATCCTGACTTGGTGACAATGGCACCACCTCTAGAGTATACTCTTTCAAGCAATTCTGAAAGTCGGTCAAAATAAATGGTGGAGATACATACAGTCCAACACAGAACCTCCTCATTTTTGAAGTAGGTTAAAAATACGCCTTCATTCAGTTCATGATACTTACTACAAGGACCGTTGTAGTTCTTGCTAATCGTACAATGCGATTGCATAAAAGGTAGGTATTACGTAAGCCATGTAATTTTCATTCGATATCAGAGCGACTTAGTACGTATGCACTTTTGGTCTTTACTCCAGATAAATCCAAAGATTATGCATATCTTTTCAGCTATCAGAATTTTGTTTTTGAGATTATATGATTTCTTATGTGGGAACTGATTATTGGCTCTTCGATATTCTTTTATCACTTCAAAAGTATTTTAAAAATGCAGGATATAAAAGACAGCTTAGCAAAAACTGAAACCAGAATTTTCCAGAGGAATTTTCCCTCGGAAAATTTTCGTCTTTTTTTTCAGGTTTTTAAATATTTTCTGCTTCAAAATTAAAATTTTTATTCGAATACAATAACAGCTTAAAACACGAAAACCAGGAATGTACATCGTATTCCGATAGCGGCGCGGCGCGGTTTCGCGGTACGTTGCGTAGCGCCAAAGTAGGTAAATAACGAAAACTATTGAACTTGACATTTCCGATAAAAAATAATTACTTATAGCTGATGATAGTTATGGGTAGTTTCCACCATTTAAGTATTTGCTAATCTGTCCTTTTCGCCCTGTATATACCTCAATCTCGCAATGTACAAAACAAATGATTTATTGCATATCCTACTACAATATGATTCCTTTGTGGAAACTGATTATTGGCTCTTCGATATTCTTTTATCACTTCAAAAGTATTTCAAGTACCTCAATCTCGCAATGTACAGGGTCAACAGCACGTCACGCTATCCAAAACTGTCAAACTTCAATCGATTTTCAATTTTATCTCAAAGCATTAGAGGTTACTATCCATTGGGGAAATTTGACAGTTTGTGGTAACCTGACGCGCTGTTGACTGTACAAAACAATTATTTATTGCATATCCTACTACAACTACAATATTGTGAACGTGAAAGTTTGTGAGGATGAAAGTTTTGATATATTTATTACTAAGGAATGTGCATTTTAATGCTTCAGAATTGCATAGGCGTATAAAGAAGGGGGGCCGGGTGGGCCGTGCCCACCCTAGTATGGTCTAGGGCCTTCCCCTGAATGTTGGGCTGCCTATTCGAAATTCTGTGATTGACGCCAAAATAACTCACAAAAACATTCAAAAAAATTAAATAGTTATCTACAGCCGAGAAATGTATACATTAATACAGTAGGTATTAGTTACTTTTGAATACATACAGCGTATTAAGCCAGAGCACATATATTTTTCGCCAGCCCCCATAGAAAATAACCCTAGATACGCCAATGCAAAATTGTCATCTTCACCTGCTAGCAGTGCACCTAGTGTTTATATTCTCTTTGGGTGCACCCTAGGCTCTGACATATGCATGGACTTAGTATTTTCTCTTGACATATGACAAGGGTTTCTCTACTTGACATTGGCGAATTCGCCATTCTACATATTAATTTTGATTAAAATACCTACTAAGACTTTGGAAAAATCGCGTCATTGTGGACGCCATTTTTCATTTGTATTTAAAAACCATTAAGTAAACGGATTTTCATAAAACTCTGCAGTAATATACTCGTACCTAGTTTAGACATCAGAATAACACACAAGCTACACGATTTTCCCGAATTCCCACGAGAACAAGGTCCCGGGAAGATTTGCCACATAGGTACATATAGAACGTCAGCCAGATTCATTCATTTGTGTTTTATTATCATTATGTGTTTATTATATTATTTTATTGTATTTATTATGATTAGGTACATTATTTTATTGTGATATGATTTTTGATGATAAGGTTTAGGTATTTAGAGTATTGTATTGATTCAATGACTGTACAATTTTAATCAATGGAGGATACGTAGCATATCTATAAACAATTTATTAAATAATATAAAAAGCATAAAATAAATTTCTAATTTTATTGTTAGGTTTTCGGGAATTTAAACAAAGTCACTGTTTAGAATTTATGGACCACCCGAAGTCATACATTGATGTTTACAGAGATTTATAGTAGGTATAAGTAGGTAACCGTGGTACCTATGACATTGTTTATTATAATTTCGCAAACGAAATGCTTCGATTGATTTTAATATGTATGTCACCGTGTCAAACTCTGTAATTTGACTTAGTAACATATAAACTCCCGGTACTTCGTGAACTGCCCAAATTTTTTGCTTTGACGGACTTGTTTATAATGTTAATGCTACCTAACTGAACCTAAAAAAAGCCTTACCTAACCTTATATAACCGAACTTATCCTAAGATTTTATGCAGGTTGCCATAATTACAGTCTCGTAAGTTTATGATTTTACTAAGAAAATTGTAATATCGCGGGAGATTATAATTTCACTAGTGAAATTGTAATATAATATTTCAGTTTTTTTACAGTTTCCCGGTGATATGTATATGAATGTACAAACTACAAAATCTAGATTTCATCCTCCAAAAAATATTTTTTGTACTCTCACACAGCAGCGCCATCACACGCACGGTCGGTCACCTAATTTATTTTTAACTAGCTTTCCGCCCGCGGCTCCGCCCGCGTGGACTACAGGTTATATCGTGCCCAACTGTGGGATAAAATGTAGCCTATGTCCTTTCCCAGGCTCTAATCTATCTCTGTACCAAAATTCATCAAAATCGGTTCAGCGGTTTAGGCGTGAAAAGGTAACAGACAGACAGACAGACAGACAGAGTTACTTTCGCATTTATAATATTAGTAGGGATTAGTAGGGACTAGTAGGGATGTAGCTGTTATTTAATTTCTCAATCCATACATAAAAACCATTATTATTTTTTCAACGAATCGCCGATATTTCATTTCTTTGGATGTAATTTATCACCACAATGAAAATACTTAAAATAGTACTTTATCAGCAGACAAAAACAATAATCTGCTACTAAGTAGGTAGGTAATTAATTAGAATTATTTATACTTAACCGGTTTGTTTTCATGATTAATATTTTTCTGATAATTATGAGATAAGCTTTAATATCGAACTTGGCTCTTGTAGGTACGCGGCGCAAGTGACGGGCATCTTTTATTGATTTGCAGTACTAACTTTATTATCTAAATATATAAAAGGAGAAACTGACTGACTGACTGACTGACATGTCAACGCACAGCCTAAACGGCTAAACGTAGGCACTTGAAATTTGGAAGGGACGTAGCTTAGGTACCGTAGAGGTGCACTAAGAAAGGAATTCCCGAAATTCTCACGGGAACGGGAATTAGCGGGAAAATCCTTTTGTATGAAAAATCTAAACCGCTTAAGTCAGACGCTTGAAATTTGGCATGCAGGTACCTTAATAAACTGAAAGCTTAGTTGCAACAGGATATTGCAAAATTCTGACGGAAACGGAAGTTAGCGGGAAAAAACTTCACGCGGTTCCCGAAGTTCACGCGGGCGAAGCCGCGGGCGGAAAGCTAGTCTTTTATGCTAAACAATTGATGAATTTTTTGTTTTGATATATCAACTCTTTTGTTTTGATATAACTTGTTCAATATTTGGAGCCGTTTTCGAAAAACAAATTCCTTGTTTGTTGTATAGTCTTTCGCTGCTTTTTTAAATGTCTCTTTCTGTTACGTCTCTTTGTAAGTGTGAAACTGTGAACTGTGTTTGAAATAAATGTCTTATCTATCTACTAGGATGCTAATAATGATAATCTTACCTCAATATTTCCAGTGGGTGCCGAAGGAATGACATCTGGCACGATCTTGCTGGATTCAAAAGCTTTCGCAACGAGAGACATTGTGGCTGTAAAAATAATGTAATTTTAAAATATTGAACCTCAATACCTTGTTGAAAACATTTTAAAAGAAACGAATTACCTCATTCATCTCACTGTATTTTGTAAGTTTGCAATTGTGTCCATGTAGGAATGTGTTTTGTTGAAAATATGCATAGGCATCTTCTGGGTGAGTTTGCTACATTTTCGACCACATCTTCGCTCCTGAGCTAGATTGTGATCAAGAGCGAACCCATTACATTAGATACGTTCACGCCTGTAATCCCATACGGGGTAGGCAGAGCATCAGTGGTTCAGAACCTCTTGATGCCACATTTGACATAAATTCTGAGGGTTATTAGATAAAACATGATGTACTTAAGTGGTAAGAGGTTATCAGTCTTTCGCCGACAATACAGCAAATCCCTCGCGTCCCTATCTGTTACTGACTTTTACAGTATGTATGTCTGGTAAGAGTTAGCAGCTGGTACATTCTAAGTTTTTCTTTTCTTTGCCAGCCCAGCGTGGAAGTTTCCAGTATCTACTGCTTCAGTAATGCATAAAAGTAATTTATCATCATTTTTAGCTTTTGAAAAACCACAACAATTGACAATTTTCTCGCTATGGATAAAGAATAGCATATTAATTTCTATACTAAATACATACGCTCACGCCTGTAATCCCTAACGGGGTAGGCAGAGTAGTGGTTCTAGAAAACCACTTTACGCCACGTCTCACACAAATGGTGAGGGTTATTAGATGGAACATGTTGTGTGATGGTGAGAGGTGGTCAGCCTTTCGCCCATGATACAGCAAGACCCTCACGTCCCACTTACTGATTTTTACAGTATGCCTGGGAAGAGTAGGCAGCTGGCACATTCTAAGTTGTAAGTTTCTATACTAGGTACGGTTAAATGTTAGTTGGTCTTGACATCATTCGATTTTAAATATATTTTCAAAATTTTTAATACACCTTAGACAAAGTCACAAGTGATAATCGAGAGTTCTGAAATATATGGGACTGACCACGTGATTTTTGTAACATTTTTAACATTTTTTAACTTTCTATTTTCTTTATCGCTACAATAATGTGACATTGTTTAGAAGTCCTTGTTATGTTTCTTTTGAACTAAATGTTGGTCAGCTGCCAAAAGTTGACATAGGTAATATAATGTTTTAACATTTCTTTTTTAAAGTGAAAACACAACAGGTTATAATATAAAAATTAGGTGTTGTTACAACCTCTACACAAATATCTGAGCTAAGCTATAACCCTAAAAGTGTATACACAGCATGTCTAATAAGTACTTAATACAAGAAATAATGCTAACAATAACGAAGATGTTTAAAAAAAATTCACTCACCTACGTATATAGCGACCGGCAACTCCTTAAACACTGCCTTGATAAAACATTGGCAGTCGCGCCGGCCGGCAAACTTACCCATAGGTACGTCATTCACGTGCACCCGCGATAACCTATAACGCTGCGGTCACGGTGGAGACAGAGCTCTTTTACAACCATGTGTAGTAAGGACATTAGTAAAATTTAACAGATAACCCCTTAGAACCTCTCAGGAAATTATTGTATGCGTGTATGTTAACACTTTATTGCACATAAACAAAAATAGAAACAGTAGGTGAGTAAAACACAGATCAAAAGTGCAAATGCGAACTCATCACATTAGAGGGATTTCTTCGAGCTAACCCTTGAGAAAAACGAAAGGAGACTGAAATGCAGCACCGGAAAATTTGCGCAATAAACTGATTTATTGTATCTATGTTATCATCATCAAACCAGTCTGCACCACGATTCTGTAGTGCATCAGCTATGTTTGCGAGGCCAGTACCAGTGATTTTTATGCAATCATTAGGAGTCGGTCGGCCTTTATGCTACATCGCGTTCGTGCTAGCCCCAACAGCATTCTGTCTGTACTGTCAGACAGGTGGGATTCCCTGCCGCTCCGGCACTGGATGCGACTACACACCAGTAGTAGTCGGTAATCGCATCTAGGGCCGCACGCGAAATTTATTTTGTTTATACGTGTGTTGTATGTATTTTTTGTTACTAACATTAGGTATACGTTTTTTGTGATTTACTAACAACTATGGATGTATAATCCGGAATAAATGATAGTTTAATTTAATTTAATTTATAGAGTCATCATGCCGTGGAAAATAAAAAATACATTATAATGAAAAAAAGATGAAAATACTAAATACACAGCTTTCCCTGGAGTATTTAGTATTTTTAAATCGCGTAAGGGATATTTACAAATAATTTTAGGGAAAAAAAATTCTCGACGCGAATGGTTCCATCATTTTTTTCTGGAGTTATGCGAAATTTACAAAACATAATTAGAATTGCATGTAACAACTAACAACTTCTAAAATATGCTCCTTGTGGAAACATCCTAATCCTACCGTCCGGCTATCTGTTATGTAAACACTGATATGAATTTTGCCAAAATATATCACCTATTTATCTTTCAATAAATATTTAAGTAGGTATGTTTACAAACTTGCAGATATAATATTTGCAATTTAATCTGTTTCGCGGTTTGGTGTGTGAAGGTATATAAAATACCTAGTTCGTTTCTGGTTCAGGTTTGATTTAGGTTTTAGATAGATTTTTAAAAATAAAAATGAATCCTCGCAAATTCTTTTGCAGTTTTGCCTAGTAGGCCCTAGGGGGATCCAAATATGCTACAAAGTTGGACATTGAACACCAATTTAGTCTTCGTTGATACACATACACTTTGTCCCGTTGGAGTAGGCAGAAACCACAGATTGCCACTTGCTACGATCCAAAACAAATATTTTTTTAAAGTCAAAGTGTGACTAAATACAAAAAAGTGATGACTACTGAAACAGAAGGGTGAAAATAAAAACTGTAGACGATGGAACTTGTTGCTTTAATTATAGGTACTTAATCGGACATAGATTTTACTTAGTAAGTAGTCACAATTAGAAGAGAGTAAAAATGAGCTGCAGTCGCTTTAAATAGAGGCCCTCCCGCCACTCGTTCGTCATTGCATCGGTGAACGAGGTGGGGCGCGTTTGGCGGCAAAGCTCGGCATTGGCTGGCTACTGGCATTGGCTGGCTGTGGCGGCGTTGGCGGATGGCTACGATAGATGGCGTTACATTCGGCCGTCCTGCAACAATTGCTCCCGCAATGGGAACAGAAACCATAGTTTAACTTTCAAGCAAATCAATTAAGTCTTCAGTATCTAGCTGATCATCAGAGCTACTGGCACTGTCAGATACAGGAGCTATGCTATGGTATGGTCGCAGAGAATCTGCCGATACTAGACCAGTGAAACTTTTGTAGCCCCTTACTCCCTTGACGCTCCTGATCCTGTATCTGTCGTTGCCAATAACTTTGATCACTACATAGGGTCCAGAATATAGGTCATCTAATTTAGTATTAACTCTAGAAGCACTACTAGTTGGAGCCTGCTTCCACAAAACTAAATCGCCCTTTTTATATTTGCGACTATTCTTACGACGTTTGTCAAAGTTACGTTTCATTTTGTCACTTGCTTTTATTATCCGTTCACTAGCACGTTTTCGTCTAATTTGGACGGACTCAGGCTCCTGATCAGGCATCGACACATCACATACTGACCTACCACTGCGAGCAAACATCAAATCGTAAGGTTTGTAACCCGTTGTCTCGTTAATGGTGTTATTAATACCCCACACAATATCTGGCAAACAAACCGCCCAGTTATTAGCGGCCTCGGTAGGATCGGTCACGCGTAAAGCATTTAGGATAGTGCATTGGTGCGCTCAACCTGACCGTTGGCTCGCGGGCATGCAATAGCGTTAAGTATGTGTTTGAATTGTTTGTCTGTAGCTAATTTCTTGAAGTTTCGACTCGTAAAAGCCTTGCCGTGATCAGTGACCACTCGGTCCGGATATCCGAATAGGGAAAATGTTTTTTTTAACACCCTGACAGTTTCAACTGAATTGACCGTTCGTGTTGGCTCAGCAAAGACAAATTTGGAAAAAGCATCAGTTATCACCAGCATGTACTGAAAACCTTTTTTTGTCCTACAAAATGGTCCTAGGTGGTCAATGTGGAGCATCCGCATTGGTTCACTGGGCTTTGGAATAGGGTGTAACTTTCCTTCCTTTTTACCGTGTTCTCCCTTGCCATACGCACAAAACAAACACGAATTGACGTATTTAGTGATAAATCGCGTCATTTTGGGAAACCAAAAGTCATTTTTAATAAGATCTAAGGTACGTTTCAAGCCTACATGCCCTATCTCGTCGTGATGCATTTGTACGATTTTCCACCTAGCCATCGCAGGAACTACAAGACGGTTACCGTTCAAGGTGTTCCGATATAACCTGTTATCTACGAGAGCATAGTTGTTGGTGATGTCAGAACCAGCAGAATTACTTTTCAATTGATTAATAATCCCCTTCACATTATCGTCTTGAATCTGAACGGTATGAAACCAATCTGTTACCTCAAGCCTATTCACGTTTGCCCAATCGACAGGGTTTCTGCTTAAAGCATCAACGTGTTTCATACGTTCGCCTGGTCTATATTCAATACTGATGTCATAGTCTTGTATAAGAAGCCACCACCTAGCAATTCGCGGTATCATATCGCGCTTTGTTAAAGTCGCCCGTACAGCCGTGCAATCAATAACAACTCTGACATGTTTTCCCACAACGTAAACTCGAAACCTACGCAGAGATTCTACCACGGCGAGAGTTTCTAACTCATAGCTGTGGTACACACTCTCCTCCTTGCTAGTAACCCGACTATAGTACAATACAGGGCGCAAGGTTCCGTCAGTTTGTTTTTGTAGCAAAATCCCCGCGATCCCCGCCTTACACGCGTCGGTATGAATCTCAGTAGGCAGTGTAGGGTCATATAAAGCAAGAACTGGTTTTTGACATAAACTATTTTTCAATTCTTCAAAACTTTTAACCTGGTCTTCTCCCCAAACCCATAAACAATATTTTCTTGTCAAATCTGTCAAAGGGCGAGCTACCGCGGCGAAGTTATGAATAAACTTACGAAAATAACTGCACAAACCGATAAACTGGCGAACTTCATGCACGTTCTGCGGTGCAGGAAAATGTGAAACCGCTGTCAATTTGGCCGAACCGGGACGTATACCGTCAGCAGAAATTTCATGACCTAAATACGTAATGTCAGTTTGCAAAAACGAGCACTTTTTCATATTTCACTTTAAATTCTCCGACTCATTTTTTTGTAAAACTGTTTTTAACATATCTAATCCAGTTTCGACGCTACACGACGGTAGGAGCAAATCGTCTAAAAATGCTAAAATTTCAACTGAATTATTTTTGTCTCTTTCGGCGGTACTTATTGATTTCACTATCTTATTAATCAAACGCATAAAAACAGATGGCGCGTTAGCTAAGCCGAACGGAACGCGAGTGTATTCATAATGGCCCTGCTGTGTAACGAAAGCAGTTTTATGTGTATCTTCCGGGGAAATGGGAACTTGGTGATAACTTTGCGTCATATCGAGGCTAGTGAAGTATTTTTTACCGGATAATTTGGAAACTTGGTCGTCGATATTTGGCAAGGGATAGCGATCTTTGACAGTGATAGCGTTAAGTGCCCGGTAATCAACGCATAATCGACTATCGCCATTTTTCTTTTTGACTAGAATGACGGGCGATGCGTAATCGGACTCCGATTCTTTAATAATTCCTGCATCTAAAAGTTCGTGAATTTTCGTACTAACAATTTCTTGTTCATGGTGTGATAACCTATACGGCTGGCGATAAATAGGCTTATTAGTCGTAAGTTTGATGTTCATTTTTAATAAGTCTATGCAACCTAGATCTTTAGTGGTACTAGCGAAACAATCTTTGTAAAATATTAATAAATTTAATAAATAATTGTGCTGTTTTTCATTTAATTGACCTACGTTAAGTTCACGAACCTATCGTATCCACATTGGCTAGGCTAGTATTTAAGATGGCATGAGCAGGCAAAGATAGGCTATCAGGATTACTGACCTGGCTTGTAGATGGCACCTCCTCACAGCTTTCGGCCCTGGCTAGGACCTCGCCCGGCTGCCATACGACATCTTTGGTGCCAGTGTTGAAGACCTTTATGTAGCCGTCCTCGCCTCGCAGGATTGTGGCAGGCAAGGAGTAGGATTTGCCTTGGAGCTCGAAGTGACGCGGCTTAGTCACCACATTATTGTCCTTGTAGTTTCCTTGTATGTGTACTTTGATAAAAGAGGCACCAGGTGGAAGACACTCTTTGTTTGTAGTTACGACCTCGAAACGGTGACATTCTTCGGCTACATCAAACTCGCCGTTGAGCGTTAAAGTTTCTTTCTGCAAAATTGATGTTCCGTTCCTCACAACCAGTGACATACCATCACTATTTATTATAGGCTGGCCGATCAACATGTTGACGCCTTCCATTTCAAGATCAGTCAAATGGGCGTTGCAGTTGAGTAGTACGTTATCGACCTCTAGATCTAAAGTTACTTCGCCACGACTAGCGATCATCTCGCCAGAAAAACCTTTCAACGCAACGGTAGTCGATCTTATTTCAAGGTTAAGGAGTTTAGCTATTTGACTCGTTAAAACATTCACCTGACTTCCAGTGTCTATATAAGCTTTCAAATAAATGCCATTTACCTTTACTGTCTTTTTGTAGACGTCATTGTAGCCCTGTAGTAATTTAATTTCTTTGACGTTGTTGCTACCTTCTGTGGCAGTGGACTTGAAATTAGAGTTCGTGTTACTGCTTGGGCAACGGTTGGCGATGTGTCCTTGTTTTCCACATTTGAAGCAGCTGCGAAGGTCCGGCTGAGTACAATTGCGTAAAATGTGCCCTGTTTTCTTGCATCGCGGACAAGGGTCCACATCGGGATTAATCGGAGGTTTCTTATCTAGCAAGGGCTTTCCACTATCTTTTATTGAGCCACGAGTTTGAAAAGGAGTGCGGTAGTCGTCCAGGGCGCAAAGAAATCCCTCATAAAGTTCATCTGGTCGTTCACACTGAAAAGCTCGTGCATTAGGTTGTAGAGCTGGAGGTAGGCCCCGAATAATGCATGACACGCTGGCGCTGTCAGACAACTTACATCGGAAACACATCGCGATCTTGTCTTGGTAGTATTTGGTCATGGTCTCTGTGGGTAGTTTCTTTCTTTGTAACATTTCGTCTAATAGATTACTGTAGTCCCGGTGCTTAGGGAACGCGCGTCTCAACATCGATTTCCACTCTTCCCAGGTGTGGTCATAGTCCTCAAGCCGGTTATACCACTTCTTGGCTTGACCGCGGAGCTTGTCTTGCAGGTGGAAAGCTTTCGTTTTATCGTCCCATCCACTTATGTCGCCCAGTTGGTCGATTTTCTTTAACCAAGCATTGATCGTACACTCTTCACCATCCGGATCAAATTCTGGGATTAATGACGCCACGCGATGACTCTTTGATTTGATACTCGTGGCGGTTTCATCATTTAGCTCACAGATCGCTCGTTGAATTTCCCCCTGCAGTAGGCTTTTTAAAAGTTTCCTGGCGGGAGGTGAAGATGATCGCTCACGTTCATCGTCGCTGGAATTATTTGAAGAATCCGCCCATCCAGGGGGTCGCACCCCATGACCCACGTCGTCGGTATGCTGGCGCTTCATTTTTCGTGACCCACTTCTGAGTGAAACAGAAGGGTGAAAATAAAAACTGTAGACGATGGAACTTGTTGCTTTAATTATAGGTACTTAATCGGACATAGATTTTACTTAGTAAGTAGTCACAATTAGAAGAGAGTAAAACTCTGGGAAGTCTTCTCGGCCCCGCAAGGGGCCGGGGAGGCTTTTCGAGCTGTTGGGCTCTTTAAGCGGTGTTCATACGCGGCCCGCTAAGACGGGTCGGTCCCTGGGTTGGGGCGGGTTTACCCCTTGGTCTTATTGTTCTGGTTTCAGGTGGCTTCTTTCTTGAGTCTTCACGCCACTGACGGGATCCAGCTCACCGGGTTGAATCCGTTGGGAAAGCCTAGTGAGCGACCCACTCGTCAGTGGCGGCTTTGTCAGGTCCCGGCGACTTCGGCCCGTGTCACGCTTCCTTCTGTTAGAAGGTCACGTGGCAAAGGCCTGCGGTGTCCTAGGTTCTTCGTGGTGAAAGCTGCCAGATTCCGGATGAGCGGGAAATTGGAACTCTCGCCTCGGGAATACATATTTTTGGCCAGGCGTCCTATGAAGTCGTCCAGGCTCTCCATCCGCAAATCCCTGGAGATGGTGGTGTTGCGCACGTAACGTGGAGCTCCTACAATGGTCCTAAGGGTTCGCGACTGTTGGGCTCGTAGTCGCGACCGATTGCACTCTCCTACCAGCGCATACCACGCTGGGGCTGCATAGGTTAGGCGTGGTCTTATGTATGCCTTGTAGATGCCGAGCTTCACACGCAGTGGGAGGCGCGACTTCAACAGGGGACGCAACTGGGAGAAGGCTGCTCTTGCGCTGGTGACGATGTTTGCCACGTGTTGCTTCATTGTGAGGCGCCTGTCGATGGTGACTCCCAGGTATTTAACCGTAGGAGTCCACTCGATGGGCTGCCCCTGCAGTGAGAGCTTCGGTGGTAGAGTGAGTGCGGTGCTTACTTCCATTGCCTGAGTCTTAGAGACATTTGCCGTCAGTCTCCAGTCTGCCAGCCAGGCCGGGAGGGCTTCCAGGACGCGCTGCATTTTCGCGGCTGCGTGCTTCGCGTTCATCGATGTTGTGATGTAGGCGGCGTCATCCGCATAGAGCGCCAGCGTTGCGCCCTCCGGGATGGGTATGTCGTCTGTGTACCTGGCGTAGCACACCGGGGATAGACAGCTTCCTTGGGGTACTCCTGCCTGGATCCTGCGCTCTGTGGAGAGAGCGCTTTCCACTGCCACTTGGAAGCGCCTCTCTTCCAGAAAGGTGGCCACAATCCTAACTACTCGACGTGGAGTAGTGGATGTGGACAGCTTGTAGATTAGGCCGGAGTGCCAGACGCGGTCGAATGCCTTTTCCATGTCCAAGAGCACCGCAACCGTATGCTCCTTCTTGTTGAAGGCTACCGCCATTTGGTGCAGTACTCTTGTCAGTTGGTGGGTCGTAGAGTGTTCGGCCCTGAAGCCAAACTGCTCGTCACGTGGCTGAATATGGGGCACGAGGTGTTGCAACAGGAGCTTCTCGAAGACCTTAGAGATCGTTGGTAGCAGTGTGATCGGCCGGTAACTCTCCGGCTTTAGGATATTCTTCCCGGGCTTCGGCAGCATTATGACCCTGCCTAGTTTCCATGGCTGGGGGAAGTGGCCGGTACGCAGAATTCCATTGAAGAGCCTCGTCACTGTCGCGATCGCGCGTGGAGGTAGGTGGCGAAGGGCCTCGTTGGAGATCTGGTCCGGACCAGGGGCCTTTTTCCTTTTCGTAAGCCGGATCATGCGCAGAATCTGGCCCGGGGAGAAGGTGATGGGGTCCTCATCTGGTGTAATGGATTTCCGGAAGTATTCAGAGACGTGTTGTGTCACCTTCAAGATGTGGTCGGTGTCGGATGATGGGTTCGGTTGGAACTGTTTTTCGAGACAGGTCGCGAAAATTTCTGCTCTGTCCTCGGCTTTGTATCTGAGAGTCCCATCTTCGGCTAGCAGTGGCCTGATGGGGGGCGCTTTGCCTTGCATCTGGCGGCAGAGTCTGTGGATGCTCGTCCAATCTTCGCTGGCGTCCTCGATGGTGCGTTCCCAGGACTCGGCGGAGTCGGCGGCCAGTTCCCGAGAGATTTTCGCTGCCAGGGCGTTCAGCTGGGTTTTCATAGTCGGGCATCTGGTGTGTTGCCATCTTTTTCGCAGCTTTCTCTTGTCCTCTATCATGGCCAGGATCCGCGAAGGAATGATTTTGGTGCGGGAGTTCCCTCTTTGTATTCTTGAGGCTTCTAGGGCGGTGTTGGTCGTTGAGGCGAATTCCATTGCAAGCCGGTCGACGTCTTCTGAGTTGTTGACAGGGAAGCTTGGGCTATTTTTTGCCATTAGTTCAGCAAACGCCTCCCAGTTCTGCCTGTGTCGGGGAGGGGGTTGGGCGATAAACGGGGTCTGAACTAGTGAGATTTTCACTGGCTGGTGGTCGGAAATAAGGTGGTCGTCCAGGACTTCAACAGTGGGGGTGGTTCTGAGATCTCTGATCACTGTAATGTCAATGACGTCTGGTAGGTGATCGGGGTTATACGGATAGTGTGTGGGCATATCCGTTCCGATTATTTCGTACCCCTTGAGCTCTGCGTCTTCGAAGAGGCGTCGTCCTTCCGGGCAGATGCGGGTTGAGTTCCAGGCGGTGTGTTTGCAGTTGAGATCGCCACCGAGTATCGTTGGGTGTGGCGAGTCCAGCAAAGTGTGTACATCAGCCACGCTTATTCGAGTTTTTGGAGGCTTATAAACCGCAAACACACGGGTGGCTGCTCCTTGGATGCAGAACTCTATACCAAGTGCGTTGATAGATTGGAGGTTCGCTGGAGGTTGGATTGGCTGGTGGACGAGTTTCCTCTTTACCAGGATAGCTAGGCCACGGTAGGCATTTCCGGCGTTTGATATCTCGTCTTTCCGGTATGTTATGTAGCTGGGGATCTTTAGGACGTCTGCACTCCTAAGGTGGGTCTCCGAGATCAGGGCGACGTCTATTTGGTGTTCTGATAGAACCGTCCTAAGCAGCCTTTGTTTCTGCTTAGAGAGGCCGTCGGCGTTCCAGTGTATTATCTTAGCCATTGATGTCCTTTTGGATCTTGTACAGTCTGCATAGACCCCGTGTGATTGTTTCAGCTGGGTTCTGGTGGCGGTTGACTGCTCTGAAGATGTCCGTGAGAGTCGTAATCATTTCTTCAATGAGGTTTTTTAAGATGGGAGTTTGGGAGTCTTGGGCCTTCCTGGTGTCTGGGGCCTTCCAAGTGGGCTGTTTCTCCTTCTTCCCTTGGTTAGCGGCTTCCTTGTTTTGCTGCTGGGGGCCATCAATTGTTTTAGAGGCAGTCTTATTCTTCTTCTTCCTACTCTTCTTCTTTTTAGGTGCTGTTTGAGTGTTTGCTGCAGCCATCAGCGAACCCGCAGCGTTTTGTTCGCCGGTGGGTGCCGCAGTCACTTTCTTAGGCACCGAGGTAGTGGTGGAGGTCAGGGCAACTGTTCCAGCCTTTTTGTTTCGTTGCTCACGCTGTCGGGTAGGGCAAGAAACGCTATTTGCTGGATGTTCTCCTCCACAGTTTGCGCAGGTGGGGGGCTCCTCTCTGGGGCGTGGGCAGTCCTTCGCTAAGTGCTCTTCACCACATCTGACGCATGCCAGCTTTCTGTGGCAATTGTGAGAACTGTGGCGGAATTGCTGGCATCGGTGGCATTGGGCGGGTCCACGACGACCTCGCCATGCTTCTATTTTAATGCCGGGCATGTAGAGTAGCTCGGAGATCTCATATATTCCAGGTATTAGGTTGGGCGTACGCTGGAGTTGGGCGAAGAATATACATCCCGGACGGTCTTGCCGGGCGCGGATCTGGCGCACATACTCTGGTGTGAAGCCAAGAGCGCTCAATTCTTCGTGAATTTCTGCGGGGTTTGTATCCACTGGGAGGCCGCGAATGGCTATCTTCAGGCTTCTTTCTGCTGGGAGAGAGTAAGAGAACCAGGAGATGCCACTTTCTCGTTCCAAGTTTGTGAGGTACCGCTGTAACAAGCGGTACTCTTGGTCGTCCTTAGGGGTGAATCTTACTCCTCTTCCAAATGGGCGTGCGTTTGGAGCATGCCCTAGGGTTTCCCTTAATTTCCGGAAATGGGATGCCCATTCCGGGAGGTGTTCCACAACCAATGGAGGGTATCTGGGCTTTTTGGGGGCCGTGATGGAGGTGGCGGCTGGTGCGGCAGACTGAACTGTTGGCGTTCCCGACGTTTTTGTGAGCGGAGACGCTTGTGTCCTGTCTGTTTTTGCCCCCTGGAAAGGGGGGGTAGTAGTTGGTCCGAGTTTTGTTGCGGCAGCGGCTGCGTATGAGTACGTTGGCGAGGGCGTCGTGACCCTGGTTGAGTGCAGTCGGTGCGGAGGCGTTGTCGTGTCCATTCCTTGATCCAATGAGGATGTGGGTGTTGGTCGTGACATGAGGGGCATATTTTGCGGGGGAGTGGGCATCGTGTCCATTTCCAGGTCTAACAGCGGCATGGATAGTGGCGGCGTGCGGCGGGGCGCAGGTTTTGGCGCTTGTGTCGGTGGTGAGTGAAAGGGCAGGGGGCGCTTTACTGCGCTCTCCTGCACCTCTCTACGGTGTCCTCGCGGATCGCGGGGGGCGAGGGGGGCATCGCGGTTGAGTTGCGGAGTGCAAGGCTTCGGGGTGGTACATGGTTCGCTGAAGAATTCTTGTCCACCGCCAGGAGTGGCGGGGGTCGAGGAGCCTGAGGCGGATGCGGCGCTTAAGCGATGCTGGGCCTCTGTTGCTCCGAGGTTCAGCAGTTGCGTGAGCACCTCGCGGCTGGAGGTGGCAGTGCGTAGAAAGACTCTTGTCTTCCTCTTGCGGATGGGTTGCGGTGCTTGAGGGGGCGGCATTTAGCTGGCCGACTTCCCTTTCTGCATTTCTGGGGTGAGTAAACTTCTTCTCTACTCTGCTTCTATTGGGCCGGTCGCTTTGCGCCTACTTGGCCATTTAGCAGTTGCGGGAACGGGGTCCTGACCTCCCCGGTGGATGACCAGGGGAGGGTATTCGGAGAAATTTTTTTTTTCCGCTGTCTGCTAGGTGGCGAATGTCTGGAGGGTACGCGTGAAAAAGTCCAGGTGGGTAGTTGGAGAGGGTAGTCCTCATAAAAATTTAAAAGGACTTACCCACTCAGACAACAAACCGAGTGTGTGGGTAGGCCGAGCAAATGAGGGCAGATGACCACAGTGCGAACGGAACAATCCAAGAGAGTAAAAATGAGCTGCAGTCGCTTTAAATAGAGACCCTCCCGCCACTCGTTCGTCATGGCATCGGTGAACGAGGTGGGGCGCGTTTGGCGGCAAAGCTCGGCATTGGCTGGCTACTGGCATTGGCTGGCTGTGGCGGCGTTGGCGGATGGCTACGATAGATGGCGTTACACTACGTTGTGTCTTACAGAGTTTCTGAACTTTTCTATAACAGGAAGCTCCCTCCACCTTCCAGTGGATAAAGAATTTCTAAAAAAACATTAAAATATACATATTTCTAAGCTCAGTTACCATACTTGGCCTATGACATTTAAGTGTGCCTTTCCATTCTTCTAGTGTCAAATTTGACCAGCTGTGCACTAGTATATTTTTAATAATTAAGTAAAGTAAAGCAATAAGTCCAGTCTCCTCAACCTTTGGTTTTATAATAAAGCTAAAATTGCAGAAAAGTTCCTTACCACACATGTGTATAAAGAACTACTACTTACCATGTCATACTATTGATCGATGGGTCCTGGGTCCGAATCCCAGTCGGTGCACATATTTGTGTAAAAAGCAGATATTTTGGTCATAGGTATATCCTATATCCTTGGGTCATAGGTGTTTGTGTCTGTCTTTATGTGTATTACGAGGGACCCACGACACAAGGGAAAACCTTAATGTGGGCCTTTAAGCATGGCGTTTTATTTATATTTATTTATGAGTACATACTTACCAAACTATATTATCAAGTAAGTACTAGATTATAAAACAAATTAAACTAAAACCATAAATTGACAAACAAAACACATTTATTATTTTTCCAACACATTCAAAACGAAACTAGAAACGAATTAACAACAAATCTACTCCACAGCGTCGTGTTAATAAAATCTTATTTAAAAAATTACATTAAAAACAAATACATTTTAGATAGGTAGGTACAGAATAATTATTATGACAATATTATGACTCTTTTCTTAAGCGAACACCTTAATTAAAAGAGCAATTTGTTAAAACTGAGTTCCATAGTGATATAAAAATGTCATGATTGCCAAACCAACCTATGAATGTCTCAAAAGCTTGCAAGTCAATTCCACTAAAAAACTACAGCTGCAGTGCTGTATGACTTGTGTCAAATTGAACAAATTATGACAAATCGGTATTCTTCGTAATCCTTTTGCAAACTTACCGCAGTTACCTGTACGTTCGCTGCAACTTGATAGCAGTTTTCCTAACTCAACATATGAATTTGACAGTTTTGATATTAACTTGTTGGCATAAACTTATTGTATTACTTCATATGTTGGTACTGACAAAATTCTAATTAATAACACAATTATTTGTTTGTTATAGCAATGCAGCTTTATATTAACTTGCAGGAAATAACAACAGAAAACGTATACTGGCGCTACACTGCAGCGGCACGTCGCAAATGTACTTAGTTGCAGTTTTTAATGGAATTAGCAGGCACATCATTTACAGAAAACATTAAGGCGATTAGATCCCTCAATTTCCGAATATTGAGCATTTTGTAAAGCTTACTTCTCATTTATGACTGGCCAGGGAAAGTTGAAAAAAAAATATGTGAAACATCTGTTCAAGGACTACATGTGGAACGTCAGTTTTTTTTTTACGTCTTTGTATTGTATTTTAAAAAAAATACCACGAGACATCGATTTTTGACTTAAATTCCTTACTGCTCCTAAACGGCTATGATATATGGAAATATTCTTATACTAATTAATTAAGAATCCCTTTTTCTTGAAACACAACGTTTAAATTTTGTAAATCGAACAATATTTTCATTCAAAAGTTACGAAAAACGGAAATCCGAACGTTTAGTTGCAGAGGGTGGTCTGCGCGGGCGCGGGCGGCAGTCCGCCGCTGGCATTCCGACGGGATGGCTGTGTCACTCGTATCCAAACTTTTACGAGCGATAAAGCGTATTTTCTGTTTGCCTGTGTGCGTTGACACAGTATATTTATGTATTAGTGTGCTTAGAGAGTAGTGCAGTCAGACGATATTATTGTGTTACGGTATAGCTCGCGCGTGGACGCTAATTGTATGTCCCTACTATTATAAGGTTGTAATCTAGTCGTAATATTTGATTATTTTGCGCTTATAGACGTTTGACGAAATTTAATTGTATTAAGTACTTATGCGGATCTAAATCTATATGATTGAATATATATAATATGTATAGGGTGTTAAGTAATTCGATCTTATCCTCTCAGGTGGTGAATCAGCCCATGACACTGAACAATTTTCGAAAATTCGCTTGCCACACCCGGAATCGAACCAGCTAAAATCCAAAAAAAGCACCCTGTACTTTAATAGTATTGATCGATAGGGTCAATCGTAAGGATAAATCTCCCTAACAAACATAGTAAATTAAGTGAAAGGAAGACCATTAAATCTAAGCTTAAAAATTTGATGGGACGTGTTAAAGCACTTTTACTTAAGGGTCCCATCGTTAGGTTTTATGTAGTTTAATGGTTCTCTTTTCATCTAATTTACCATGTTTGTTAGAGACATTTGATCTTTACGATTGACCCTATCGATCGATACCATAAAAGTACAGGGTGTTATTTTTTTGAATTTAAGCCGGTTCGATTCCCGGGTGTGGCAAGCGAAATTTCGAAAATCCTTGAATGCTGTTTTGTTTCTTATAGAGCGGGACCTATTCGTAAAAAAGTCTTCAAATAACGATTTTCGTGGGACTTACCTCCGCCATACGAACTACTGGTATGTACTTATTCGGCATATTTTCCTGAACACAAAAAGTGCGGTAGTCACTTTCTAAGGGTATGGAGGGGGTAGCTATGACGTGACGTATTTTATTTACGCTATATTTAGATAACTACTGGACAGATTTACTTAAATAGGGTCTCAAATGAAAGATTATTTAATGAACATTGTTTTATTCTAAAGATTCATTAGTGTAAACCTAGTAACAAAATAAATATTTTCAAAAATCGACATTATGTAAAATTAAACTTTTTTTACTGTGTGAAAAGAACAGAAACCGTTAGGATTACGGTAATTTAGCTCATTATAAAAAAATAGCTACACTTATCAGCATTCTAATGAACCTAAAAACTTTTAAGTCGAGCTATAAACAACGGAACTGCAGTCGTCTAAGTGAGCGTGGGTAGCGCCGAACTGACTACGGTACTTAGATTTGGTACGAATAATCTTGAAAATAACGTGACAAAACGGGTAGAATCACAGCAAAATGAAAAAGTATTATGAACAGGCATAATTTTTATTAACAGGCTTTTTTTTTGTCAAAAAATTTTCTTCATTTTGTTACGAACTATTTTCAAAAATTCTCGTAACCAAAATAACGCTTATTATTTTTTATTCGTATCGAAATAAAACTCTTCATACTTGCACGTACTTGCGTTATATTTTAAAACAAAGGACTCAATGGTACTGGTCTGTACTGATGGGTATGAGAGTGTAAACGTACGCACTCGAGGCAGAGGCAGGTCGCTGGCGTGCGAGAGTGTACAGCCGCCATTATATTTTTTACATCGGCAACACTGAGATTCATTCGGAGGAATCCCCTGCACCGTGCTGCGACGTGAACTTTGGCACTTGTCGCTTCAATCATTTGAAATCATTTGGTCAGGCCTATGACACTGTTAGTACCAATAGCTGCGAAATTGCGCTGCTATCGCCTTTTAAAACTAAAAAAAATAGTTCATGTTTGATATGGGTTCCTATAAAAAAGTTCTTTAGCTTCATGAGGAGCCCTAAATGTTGCTAGTTTAAAAGCATTAAAAAAGCTTTTTTATTTGAATCTTTGGCCCATTTTAATAAATCATACATGAATCGAAACAGACTCTTGAGTAACTGTTGCTTTTATGTTGTTGCTACGTAACAGCTACTAGTTTGGTACCCTCTAAGTTTAATTTTTTGCCTGTTCTTGGAGGATGATTGCACATTAAACAGACATAGTTAAAAATTCTAATGCAATTGTTTTAAGCATCTTCATTTCAGATAACTAGATTATGTAATATGACATGCTATGGTTAAAGTTACATTACACGAATCAAATGTTTTGACCCTGATTGATTTGTTAAATACATAGTTTCATTAAATAATAAAATAAGATAATAGATACATATCCAATCGCAGGGAATATTTTGTTATGTTGTTTGTGGTATTATCTAGATATAACTAAATAAACCAGAACATTAATGAAAATAAATCTCTGACATGCTGCTAGGTAGTAATAAGTAACATTTTATTCATTTAAAAGCAGTAGGTACAGTTTTAAAGTACAGTGGGTAATAAATATGCCTATTGGGTTTCTTCATGGGACAGACTGTCAGCCGACTCACCCTGCACTAGGAATAAATCTGTATTGCAGTGGTAAGATATCTAGTCAGTTCACGAGAGGTAAGGTTATGGTACTTATAGTTGAGTTGTTTTACAAGTGAATAGGTACTTCGCTAAAGGCTTAACCAATTTCCAGAACTAGTAAATAAAAGTGAATAGATAGATTCTCAAATATAGACCCATATGTGTTGCCACAATTCCGTCAATATCATGTAGCGCAGAACACTTTACTTTATAATAAATGGTAATCAGCCATTTTGTGAAAAAAATGTGGATAAGAACTTTTTTGAGTTACACCCAGGTGACACTTTTAACACTCTCATGTTTTCAAAATGGTTCAATGATAATCAATGGAAAAGTAAAAGAATAAATAATTTTTTTCAATGACTATAATCATTGAAAAAATTTGATAGCTATCAACGTCTGACCCTTTCGGCGGGGGCTGTCAGACAACTTGAAAGACTCCTATAATTATTGAATTGTTATCTTTTTTGGTAACCCCAGTGTCATTACACGGTTACACATTACTCTCTCTGCTCTTTGTGGTGGAAAGTTTTGAATTTGAAAATTTAAATAATAGGTACAGTGTGTCCAATTAAGAATAATGCGTAACAGATTTTATGGACTTCCCTACTTTACTCAGTGGTTCGCCCAGAGCAATTCCGTATTCAGTGAAGAGACATGGGTAAGAAAAGCGAATTCTCTTGCCTTCTTTATCGAATTGGGTTTTGTCAAAATAAACGCTACGCTACACACTCAAAGGCCCACACTAAGGTTTTCTCTTGTATCGTGGGTCCCTTGGAATACACACAATGACAAACACCCATGACCCGAGAACAAACATCTGCTTTTTACACAAATGGTTTGATTTAAAGACACCAACTGGCTGTGTTTAAGAAGCTGTTTGTCATTAAAATCTTTGGTCACATTTGACCCAACTTAAAAATTTGCATAGACTTACTATTGATATGAATGCATTATATTCATAATTAATTAACTTCAAATTAATTGAAAAAGTTTTATGAGAAAAATATTTTATAGAAATGAGAAGCGACCAAAATTGGTGCCATTTGTTATCATTGTCAAACACAAACACTGACCAAGAATTTGTAAATTAAAAAAAAATCTCATTCCTATATTCTGTCCCTGCTACTTCAGCTTTCTCCGAAAGAGTTTTTTCAGTCATTAAGACTAAATGGAGAGACGACAGAAACAAAGCCATGTTACATTTAATTAAAAATTAACTCTTAATATGTTCAATTATAATTTTGACTGTATCGAGGCAGATAAAAGTTTTAAAAAGACGACAAGTTAATAAAATATGCAAAAAGTTCAAAAAAACATGTATTTAAGTAAAACAATAACGAATGCTGTTTTATTTTATCTAATACCTTTTTTTTACCTTCTCCCACCTTAATAAACTTTATTTCATGAAAAAAAGTTGGTAACCTTAGCGTGCACTTAACTCAGTGACAAGACGCCATCATGACAGTTTGAGGTTATCTTGACATACAGCATGACGTCACAAGATGGCGAATTAAAGGCGATAGCAGCGCCATTATTGGTACTAA
Source organism: Aproaerema taeniolella (assembly GCA_949987775.1). Taxonomy (NCBI): domain Eukaryota; kingdom Metazoa; phylum Arthropoda; class Insecta; order Lepidoptera; family Gelechiidae; genus Aproaerema; species Aproaerema taeniolella. Next base: position 2,316,618 of record OX465263.1, read on the forward strand.
CAGTGTCATAGGCCTGACCAAATGATTTCAAATGAATGAAGCGACAAGTGCCAAAATTCTCGGCGCAGCACGGTGCAGGGATGTAAAAAATATAATGGCGGCTGTCCACTCTCGCACGTCAGCGACCTACTTCTGCCCCGAGTGCGTACGTTTACACTCTCATGTCCATCAGTACAGACCAGTACCATTGAGTCATTTGTTTTGAAATATAACGCAAGTACGTGCAAGTATGAAGAGTTTTATTTCGATACGATACGAAGCGTTATTTTTGTTACGAGAATTTTTGAAAATGGTTCGTAACAAAATGAAGAAAATTTTTTGACAAAAAAAATGATGCCTGTTCATAATACTTTTTCATTTTGCTGTGATTCTACCCGTTTTCTCACGTTATTTTCAAGATTATTCGTACCAAAATCTAAGTACCGTAGTCAGTTCGGCGCTACCCACGTTCACTTAGACGACTGCAGTTCCGTTGTTTATAGCTCGACTTAAACGTTTTTAGGTTCATTAGAATGCTGATAAGTGTAGCTATTTTTTATAATGAGCTAAATTACCGTAATCCTAACGGTTTCTGTTCTTTTCACACAGTAAAAAAAGTTTAATTTTACATAATGTCGTTTTTTGAAAATATTTATTTTGTTACTAGGTTTACACTAATGAATCTTTAGAATAAAACAATGTTCATTAAATTATCTTTCATTTGAGACCCTATTTAAGTAAATCTGTCCAGTAGTTATCTAAATATAGCGTGAATAAAATACGTCACGTCATAGCTACCCCCTCCATACTCTTAGAAAGTGACTACCGCACTTTTTGTGTTCAGGAAAATATGCCGAATACGTACATACCAGTAGTTCGTATGGCGGAGGTAAGTCCCACGGAACTGAACTTTATTCTCCTTGGGTCCCGCTCTATTATTAAAAATAAAGGAATGTTTCCTTTGAGTAAAATTTTCTATCTATAGTATTTACAATACACAATACAATACAATATTCTTTATTGCACACATAGGATTACAGAATATGTTTATACAGCGAATTTGAAATAATGTATACAAATAGGCGGCCTTATTGCTTAACAGCAATTTCTTCCAGGCAACCTTATGGTATAGGAGTTATAGATTGAAATGCGGGAAAGGCGCAAATATTAATTAAATAATAATTATAAATAAGTTGACTATTTATGCACTAAAAATATATCACAAATATATATTTATTAAGATTTATATATATTTATTATATTTATTTAGAGTACTTTCCCTCCAGGAGACGTTAAAAATTTCACCCTGTATATATGCGACCGGTGAGAATGCCGGAATTGTCGAATAATAGCATTACGTCGATTGCGGCAATCAAAATAATTCAACTTAGATTAAGTATAATTACTTACATACACCGACATCTTTTGTTATTAGAAGTACCTAGTTAGATTCATCAATACAAACTCAAGTGATAGGCAGTAATGTATGGAGTGCGCTTCTGTACATTCTACGCCTGTGTATTCTTTGACCGGTGTTTTCTTGCGGGGTGCGGGTTGTGGCGCGCGGGGCAGAGGGCTCAAACGTCAAGGTCATTGACGACTCTAATCGCCTTAAACAAATTAGGTATTATAAGTTTGGTACTATAGCTTTGTTGTTACTACTCTTTGTTCTGGTACATAAATGATTAAGTTCCTTAACTATCCAATTTGCAGTATATCAAACATAAAAATTTGAAAATCAGCCTACAAATGGTAGACAAATCTACCAGACAAATCTAAAAAAAAAAGAAACATACAGTTGAACTTAGAACATGTTCTTTTTTTGAAGTCGTTTATAAATATAATTAGAGATAAAACTGCTACACCTAAAACTGGCATGATACCTAGTAATTAAGGAAACTCTTTGCTCCAGAATACCTCTGGGGCGTTGTTTTATTAATCAATGGTGGCTTAATGGCGGTGGAGTAACAATGGTGACCTTTTTAAAAGTTCAGGTGGCAATATTGAGAACTATCGAAATTTCATACATTTGATCATCGCTACCTTGACTGGTGGCGCCACTGCCAACTGAATGGTAAGTTGTTAGGTTTGTACCACAGACCTGTTTGTACCATCGTTATTGAGACGCCAGTGATTAGCGTAATCACCATCCTAGAAATGGGGCCTAAATTATAATTTTTATGGCTCTCATTAAGTACATTTCTAAGGAACTTTTTATCTGGAACTCTTTTTTGACTCAAAGTATATTCAAACCAAAAGTAAAATGTTTTCAAACACCGCTTTGGCAGTTTACTTACACTCACATTTACATTTAATTATTTTAGTACATATAAACATTCTTTAAATAAAAACATTCTAAAAATAAGGGTGCTGAAAAGCTTAAGGTGCTGATTTTTAAATATAAAAATAACCAAGCTATAATGGAAGACATAGATATAATTTAGACGACTAGGAATCACAGAAAAAATATTTTTATAGGGGACCAACTTTTACATTTTTATTTTGTCAGGGGTTTTGTATCTATATATTAGTTTTTATAGAATAAAAAATGGTCCCAAAAACAATAAAATAACTATATTAATAAGGTGTGTTACATAAACATTGTGTTATTCACAAAAAATAAATTTATCTGTCTATTTCATTGTTTCAGTAATCATTTTATAATACCTTTACAAGGTGTTTCAAAAATATCTAGTAAGAAAAAAGGTTGAAATGTATGACAAGTCATTTGTAATTTGATGATGTGACGAGTAGTTTGTCTTTTGAAAATATGTAAAAGTCCCTACATTCTATTTAAATTTTAGCAAACTTTTATTAAAATGAATACAAATTCAGATTTTAAATGTATGTAGCTCTTTTTCAGATTTGTGATGTTAAAAATAATGTCACTTTCATTTTGAAAGATTTCAAATGTGATTTTTAATTTTGTTTTTCTTTTTGAAACACCTTGTGTAGGTTAGGTATATTAATTAATACGTTTAATAAATATTTTTATATAATTAAATTATACTCTTCCTTTATTTTACCTGAAACTGACCCACAGCAATCTCTCTCTTAAAGATTGGTGGCATTTCATTTAATTATACATTATTATTTTACAAAATACATTTTATACAAAACAATGTCAGATCAGGATCAAAATAATTAAAGAAGACCATATTTAGATATTATGTTAGTAAGTACTACAATATAAAACGAATTTTAACTTAGCAGTAGATGTTTTAGGTATTTTTGTACAAGTAAATTCACGATTCATGAGAGGTTAAATTCGTCCATAGCATTAACCACGGATTAACATGTGAATCAAGTCAAATATATTATTTATGTTTCGGCATTATACTAAGAAACTACAAGATAAACATAAGAAAGTAAGTACTTACCTATTGTTATTTACACACACAAAGTAACTTTTTTTTAAACTAGTGCAATGACGGAAAAGTGCTTAAAATATAGTCTGTACAATAGTATCTTTATTTACACAAAAATCCCGGCCTATCTGCAGCTTTACAATAAGACTAAATCTTAAAAGTCTATCACCAAAGTTTCGTGCTTAAAACTGATATTAAAACCTAATTTTATTCACTAATCAAGGGTTAAATAATATAATATCAGTCAAAGCTATGTTCTAGTGGATAACCTATCCAAAAATTTTTGACTGTTCAACTAAGTAATCTAATGTTAGTCACAAAAGTATAAGTAATAATATATTTGCATTGTTACACCACTTGGACGGTGGCAAATGCGCTAAACGTGACTTTCTTTGGTGGTTCCGCACTGCATGTCCTGACCACTGATCGCTTCCCATCTTTCAAAACTGGCTTTAGGTTTGCTACATCGCCATGTGATTGCGCTTTGAACCTTCCCAAAGTGTTGCTATGGCTCCCAAAGTCTCTCAACTTGTTCGTCAATCCAGTTATCCTTGTAGATAAGTTGGACTGGTTCGCCTTTTTCATTTCCATTGTCTTCTTTGGTTCGCTCAGTTTCTTCGGCAACTCTAAGTTCTGTAGCGAGGTGAACTTTCTGTGGTCTGTGCTGAGGGTTAGGTTTATGTTTCGTTTGATGTCTGGGTTAGGGCGAGGCAGTCTTGGCGGCCGTGGTAGGAAGTTGTTCGGTCGGAAGGTCAATGGAGTTAGTTTGCTCTCGCTGGGGAGTCGGTAGTACTGGACGGGCTCGATGCGGGGTTTCCTTAAAGTGAGGGCCATGGCTGCCTTGGTGGGGCGCGCGAGACTGTCGAAGGCGGTCGTCGAGAACTGGGAGCGGCTTGATCTCCAGTCCTCACGGTCAGACTCGTAGCCGGTAGTCACTGGAAAGAGGAGAGAGTGATATTTTAAAACCGATTTGAATTCATCAAAAACAGTAAGGTTCTGAATTACTTACGTAATATTAAATTTACATTTACGATTATTATTTTTGCATTTTTATTAATGTGATTGCATTTCTTTGTTGCAAGGCAAAAATGTCTTCATTCTGCGTTTCCAAATCAATGCAATTCATGGCCAGTCAGAAAAGTTGTTTGAGTTTTCAAAATTATTATCTTAGTAGTTAGCGTTTCAGACCTTCTATGAAATAAAGCTATTTTGACTTTGACTTGACCATATTATTATTTTTTCAACTACTAAAAGTATTTACGATATCAAACAAACATAAACATAAAAAAAACAAAGTAACAAGATAAAGCATAAATGGTTAATTCCACTCCACTCGTCAAAAATCTTTGTACAATTTTGTTCAAATTTAATCTGACGGATGACCCATTTCGATTTACTAGTACATTTGATGAAGTCGTCCAACTTCTTTGATTAAATGTAATAATTGGACAAAGATTTTTGATGTGTGGAATAGCACCCTAAGGTTGAGATGCTCTCCAGAAAAAGGAACGAATTAAATATAATTAAGCAATTTTGGCACACATTAATCGTAAATCTGGGCTATTCTGCCAAAACTAGACTAAAATTAGGCAGGTTTTTCGTGAAACATGCAATGATGCAAGTAGTTTCGATACATTAGCTACCGATCGATGTCAAATGAGTTTTAACACTTCAAGATAAGTTCATAATTTGCATAAACAAATAAATTTGCTTAAACTTGGGTCAGTGCAAATTTGCAAGTTATATGCGTATGCGATTACATCACGGTAGATCAATTCGGAATATAAATGAACTAAAAAATATTTGGATCGTGAATATATTTGGTTAACAATTTATATTCGGCCCTTATTTTGAATGTAATATTAAATCATAATTTTTAGCCGGCACCGACTTGTCGATTAACTCCAATCGCTGTAACCAAGTCAGAGATCATTTGGCGGTTTGAAAACTCTAACACCAGGGTTAGTCAAATTCGCTACGTACGCGACATACAAATACTTGATTATACGCCATAAGGAAAGGAAGCTCATATCAACTCTTTTGTGTGTAACCCCAATAGTTATGATCCTGGGTCATCCTTCCGTTAACAATAATATGAATTACCAATCCTAAATAAGTAACAGTTAATCAGTCATATTGTCTTCAAAGTTCACCTTGCGTTCCCCAATACTTTTCACGCGATAAGGTTCTATCATTTACCTATCATAAACCTATGTTTAGTGATCTAGCTACTTTAGCGCCCAAGTATGTTTTACCGGATATAATTCATTTAACAAGGACTAACTCAATATTTAAAACTGATGTAACATTGATAGTGATAATAAATCACTGCACGCAGCTCTTCCGCGATGCACTGCATATTAACGAATTCAAAATTACGGGCTATGTATGTTGACGACCTAGTGAGTGGTAAGCAAGGTTTTAGCAAGCACAGGATAATATCATGTTCGAACAAGGTAAGATGAGATATAAGATCGGTTTGGAGGTTTTTAACAAACTAAACAGTCTTAGTTTATGTTGTATTACCTGCTAACAGTATGTAATAGAATTTTCTGCAATCACATTTTGGTTCAGGTAATTTTTTATACTTAAAATGTCTTGGTTTAATATAGTTCGAAAGTTCTCATTCAAAATATTTCGTAAAAATTAATTAAATTTTTACAATAGTACGGCATTTGATTAAAACGTTAGCATAAATAGTTCCGTTTAATTTAAATATTACATTGTTCTTCATCGAAATGGCAAGGTGAAGATACAGTACACCTGTTACAAGCTTTTGATATTGTTTAACTGTCAATAATTTGTTTTAATTTCGTCATTAATGCAGGAGTGCCATAAGGCATTGTTCTAGGGCACATACTTTAACGTGTTGATGCATAAGTTCTTCTTTATCTCAAATTTAATTGGACAAGTCTTGCACAACTTGCTTTAGCTCGAGTGGCCTTTGAACTATGTCCAAGTCGACCTTCATTGGTATTAAGATATTCATTAGTAATTAGATTATTAAAAGGGTTTTGAGTTGCCGAATATTTTCTTTTTCTTTCTGAGAATGAGTAAAGAAGTTATTTATAACAACAAAAATAGATTTAGACTTCCAAATGAAAGAACAACAATTGAAATCACCAAAGTCTACCTTTTGAGCAGTCTAGAGAACGTCAAGGTCTATTCTCTGCATTTTATTAGCTTATTATTAACCCATAACCATCACTAATTAATGTAAAGAGCCATTTGTTTCGCAACGTTCGCGTCAACCTCAGCCAATTGAGCACCCACTTTACAAGTGTGGTTGACCGTACAAAAGCGTCTCTTCACGCTCGTAAAACTGATTGCACGTCAACGATGAGATTGCTAACTCTGCAGTTGCAACAGTGTCAAGCTATTTTGAGAATAGTTTGTAAACTTTTTAACGAGATAAGCATATAGCAAGCTTGTGGCTGGGTTGATAAAGAGACTGCATCAACATTTCTCGGCTGCAAAGAGATGGAAGCTTCCGAAAAAGATTTGAAATCTTTTCTGCGAGCTCTATGTCCCTGATGAGGGAAAGTAGGATTTCATCATCATCATCAAAGAAGGAACTAAGTTTAACCATACCGTGTGGTGCTGTATACGAATAACAAGATCCCATCTTCTTTCCGGGTTGCCCTGCCGGGTGGATCTCATCAACTTTGACTACAGGTCACGTCACCGCACTAATAATACTTCTTATCATGTCGACCTCGGCTAAATCTTATTTGACAAGTACTTAGCTTCATTAACATGGTAAAACATTTGGAAAAGCCTTTGTTCACTTTACCATTTGAAAATTTCAATTTTGTCTTATTGTAATTTAGGCTGCAATTAAAATACTTTGAATTCCTTTAAAACATCACTACAACCGAGCAAACACTCTGTAGAATAACTCCCTTTCCTAAATTGCCTGTTAAACTGATCACCGTCGTACTAGCTAAGTGCAAACCATTTTACAAAACGCACGTAAACGCGGTTGCATCAATACTTGCATCAGGCAACGCGTGTTGCAGTAGTAAGTTCATCTCTTTCGTAATATGTTTAAAAGTAAACTCGATTAACATTAAAGTATATACCACAGTCAATACTGCCTATTGATGGAGCTGTTTGCCAATATGCCTTTTGAAATCACATATTATTTACTCAAGTAATTTGGAAATCTTATTAGCTAGTTATTTCCTTACACCTGTGACGTGTCTAAATTTAATATTAAAATATATAGCTGTATTTTTATCATCACTACTGTTAATTATTTTAACCGTCTTGTTTTTTATTTTATTGTTAAAAAAACAATCTTTTTATAATGAAATACATGAGTGTGCAATATGCAATAACTAGTTAATCATTATTAATTGTTCTTCGGGTTTCTGAATTAAGAATTTCAGAAATATTTAAATGCATATTATTTGGGGCAAATAGACCACCGCTGGCAAGAAAGTGTGTCATATTTATTCCCAGTATGATCTGTAAGTTTTTTAAAAATATTTATGCACGTTGCGGCAGGTCTTAGGTTTTGAAAGATTATTGAATCTGAACCCGTACTAGAGTACATCTCTGCATAATTTACATAGGATCCTGTAGACCCACAAAGGTGAATGAAACAAAAAAACCTTTCTTATGGTGAAGTTGTAAGTAAGATAGAGAAGCTAAGCAATAATTATATGTGTACAGCTTTTCTGAACCTAACGTCAAATTCTGACGTTAACGGCAATTTTTAAAATTTCCACCAGCGACCCTTACTTATAGTTCAGTTTGTACTTCGTCAAATTGAATACTTGCCCATATCAGCAAACTTCGTGTTGATTTATAAACAAACAATTCTAAGGCCATGATACTCCACAACATATTTGAGTCTGAAACTCTTTCATTCGATGACAACACAAGAGTTCTCTTGACGATGACAGTGATAGGTCTAATCTGTCGAATATCGAAGTTTATTTTTAGTCGAATCATTCCAACAAATACTACATACTCAAAGAATCATTAAGAGAGGACAAGATTGACAATTGATTTGAAAGACTGACTGATGACAAAAAGAAAATTGTCAGTTGAAAAACCAAACCAATTGCCTAGATATGTCAATTTTGAAAACCCTCTAATAAATCACAAAATCCATGCAGTAAACGTCATGCAGCATTATCAAATGGTTTACCTAAAAAATACACATGGGTTTTTGTGATAGTTTTGCTTTTACAAAACGAAGAGAGTAATTGGTAGTAAGGTTACTACCATTATAGAGTGTGCATTTTCAAAATTTCCAAAAAAGTGTCACCTTTATTCCATGCTAGCTTTCCACCCGGGACTTCGTTCCCGTGGGAATTCGGGAAAATTATGTAGCCTATGTTCATCGGGGATAATGTAATCGGTCCAGTAGTTTCAGAGCCTATTCTATGCAAACAAACAATCAAATCTTTCCTCTTTATAATATTAGTATAGACGAATAAGATGAAGCGACATTTCATAAGAATTTCATTTAAAAACAATACTTTTGCGTTCTATATTATTACGGAAGACCCATAAACAGGTTATTTAATTACAGATACGGCAAATAATATGATCCTAATGACATTGGGTTAGACTGTAACAGGAAGCCTTATGTAAATTGACCGGCGCGGGAATCGAACATGCCCTTCACGGTCGAATTCTGTTGCAAATGGTTGCTGTTCATCTGATATTGCATGTAAATGTTACTAAGAATTTTCTAGATAATGCCCGTGACTACGTTTCCGTGAGAATTTCTCTAACATTTTCAATTTTTGATTCCTTATAACTCTAAAATTTAAAAAATTGTGTCACCCACGACATTTGATTGTTTATTTTAAACGGCTAGACCAATATTGATTAAATATAGCTAAGAACCATCTCGATTACGTCAGCTTTCAAAGAAAAAAACCGCATTGAAATCGGTCCATTCGTTTAGGAGCTACGATGCTACAGATAGACACACAGATACACACGTCAAACTTATACCCCTCTTTTTTTGTCAGGGGTTAAAACAAAATTGATCTCAAAATCGTCATTGTTTATGTGCACACTACGAAAGCCTTACAAGCAATAACTTATAAGCGAGATAAAAGTGACGTCAAGGCCAACTTGTATAGCTTAAAGTGCTGCCGTATGTATGTACAAAGTAATTTTTACTGGAGGATATACTGCTTCAGAACAAAGTGGCCTTAAAATGCAATATTGACGAGATGGTGTTGACTTATTTTTAACAACATTTAATTTTAATGTTCACTGAAATAAATATATTTTTAATTGAATTATTATTTTGGATATCACAACTCATAGCATAGAACATAACACACGAAAAACATGAAGATAAGAAATTACACGAAAGAAAAAACTTAACAAAATAGCAAATAACCTTTAGACCTCAATTTTTTTTTTCAGAAAACCAACAGCTTATAAACATAAGTAATTAGTTAATAATGTAACTTAAATGTACGCCAATTACTGATTTTCATAATGTGACTTGATACAGTAAAAGATAACAGAGGCTTGGCTGCCGAAAGCGAACAGAAAATGCAAATAAATTAGATGTTGACTAATTACAGAAGCGTTAAACAAATAATGGAGGGAGAAAGCTAGAGCTGTTATAGTTATTGGTGCTTAAGCGGTAAGTGTGTCAAGGTGTGTGTGTGTGTATATGTGTGTGTATGTGGTGTACCTTGCATAGCCCTACGATATGTTGATCTTAGGATTGGTAAATATTTTAATAAATATGCCGTGCGTCATGTATTGTAGGTTCCGAGACTAAGAGTGCTCAAGAGTGTTTTCTAAGAGAGTTTCTAATGATATAACTACTATCATGTTTGTCCTGTTTATCATCATTTCTGCAAACATGTCTGTTCAAAATGACATAGTGACATAAATGTCACGTAATACTGCTTGTGCCAATCCTAGATCTTGACAAATGTAGATTTACATGCATTAGATTAGCCTAAACTTGATATAATGTAAACATTACATATTGGTCCTACTTTAAAGTGTCCCCCTGACCGACAATATAAAACTTAAATTATCTTCTTCCCGTCCCCGGATCAAGTTAAATTTTATCATGATTCCGAATTTGGCAAATCATGTGATTAGCGTGGAGTAATTGCCATCTGACCTCCGTGACCTTGCTAACCGCTGAATCTTGATTGAGTTTGTTAGAACTTGGAAAAACAACAATAATAATTCCCCCGGACCGGAAAAGGCACCCAAAGCGACATACCACATGAAGAAGAATAAAACTTTTTTGGGAGTTTGATCCGTTCAACATTCCGTTTAAAATAACCTCAAGGCATCGGAACGGGTAACATTTGTAAAACTTTGGAAAAAATGAAATTTTTAGGGCCTAAACACAACCTAAGTTAAGCTTCTATTCATAATTGCAAGAAAGTGAAATAGATAAGCAAAAGCACTATTTAATCTGAGACTGGTTCATAACATTAAAAGACATTAAATGTCATCTAAAAGAGAATTAATTTCTTAGAAAATAATTTTGTACAAAAACAATCTTACATTAAACGTCTCGAATATTTTAATCATCAGTTTATTAAGCTTATTTCCGTGATTTGCGTCAGAATTTGGTAATAAAAATCCGGTCTTTTAAATCGCAGTAACTCTAATCTGATTTGTTATACACTGGATTTCGCAAGGTTTCTGCAAGGATGTCACTTGTTTATTTTATCTCGATTACGGCTATAAGCAATCTGTGTTAGTTGGCTGTTTACCTAAATTGTGAGCAATTGTTTGTTTAGTTTCTCTAAGGAAGACTGCACCTTTGCGAATAGTCGTAGAGGTAAAAGAACTAATGTTATACACTAATCTTTTGTGAATAACATTAAATTTTGATGAAGAATATTGACGTTGAGCTTGGTATAAAATTGTATTTACCTAGCTTTCAATGCTAGATAAGGGTGATGACAAATTCAACATGTAAGTAATAATTTGATGTGCTATCTGTATCTACACATACGATTCAGTCCAAAAAACTGAACAACTTTTCCAAAATTGGCTAATCTTTTATGAGAGCATGGCTTCTAGACAAAGTCACATTGTATTTAGCGATACCTAAAGAAAATTTAAAGTTAATTTATGGGATTGCAGACACAATGGAAAATTCACGTGATGAGTTCATAATGTCAATCATCATTCATTTCAGAATTATCAATCATAGAAATCGTTAACAGAACGTGACAATGTCTTGGTGTTCTACATTTTTTATGGGTTTCATGAAGAACTTAGTTGGCTTCATGGGTATGTTCCCTTTCTAATTAAAATTTATCCCAAAAATATGTATCGGAAATGAATGGGTTACTCTTACGAAACCAAAACCCGACTGGCGTGTAGTTAAAACACCAGATCCGGGATCTAAAAACCACATCGAGGTAGATTACTATTACTCATACGAAGCTGGGAGAGTTCGTGTGAAGAAATGGACAAACAAATGAACATCCGCGAGCTTTGGCAAACATGACGAATGTATTTATATTCATTTGGCTGGTCGGCCCTTGCTTACAAGTAAGTAGGTGTTAACTAGTGTTGTTCTACGTCCCGAATTATGCTTTAAATATTAAGAAGATTTACTACTGTCTCGTTTTATAAAACTGGGTGCGCAGAGCTGATCTAAGAGTATGGAGTACAAAAATCTACTCAGCATTGGATTGCTGGACTATGGCTCAGTAACGAAGTTTTGTATTACTCTACAACTAAGAGTCTTTAAATAATCCACTCCAGTCTAAACGTCTTTTTCTTACCTTCGATATTTTTTGTTCAAACTCATGGTAAAATTTGTTTTTAAAACTTGTTCAATGTTATTTATAAAGTTGTTTGATTGATTACATAAAGTATTCCTTGGGAAACATGCAAAGACAGAAACTAAATCAACATCTTCCGTTTTTTACATAAATATTTGCCCCAAAGCTATACATGGGCAAGACGAGAAGATGAAAGATGGACAAAAGTTGTACTTGAACGGCAACCTAGAAAAGCACGTAGAGCAGTGGGTAGACCAGCAGCACGATGGTCGGATGACATCGGCGGAGTCGCCGGCCGACCGACACTGGTTGAGAATGGCAAGGGACCAAAGAGACTAGGTGCAATATGGTAGAAGCATACGCCCAAGTAGATAGTTATTGAAATATCGATTTAAAGAAACGGTGTCATAAAAGATGTTTATAGCAGCATCTATTAGAGAGTAGGGACAGCGTTATGTTTTGATTAGTGCCTATGTTACGTAACGTGTAAGAGTAACTCATAACATTAACGAAAAAACCCCACTAATGTTCAACACTAGTGCAAGTAATTAAAACAAATCGTGTTTTATGTATCTAGTGCTTGCCTTAGGTATTTAGGTAGATCATTACTATGCAATGCTTGTTGTTGATCTTTGAAGTGCTTCCTTGCTTTTAGTTGCTTTTAATTTTAAAAAAAAAAACAGATGTTTGTTTGGTGGGGTTGAGGATGCGGAGTTCCTTCTTTTAAAATTATCACCATGGTCATTCCACCGCTATTGGGCTTTTTATGATTTGATCGGAATGTCACTAGTGTCACTAGGAACACAGGAGGCAATGGTAGTACAAAGTTGTGCCGTTCAATTCCTTCAAATAGTAAAAAGGCCCATTGAGACACCGTTGATTAGCGGAATTGTTGCCCTGATATGACAATTTATTCATATCAAGGCAACTATTCAGGCAACTATTAAATGACTGAGATTTGGTTACGAAAATTTATTTGATTGTCTCTGAAAATAACTTTATTTCATAGAACATTCAGAATCTAACTTAAAATAAGTCCAAGAAGTGGATTACATTAGCATTTTTTACTTTGTGCCTATTTGCAAGGAGACTACACCTTTCTCGGAGTAGAATGGGCAAGAAACACCGAGGATTGCTCTTTTTATCTTAGGAGAAACCGACTTTAGGTACGATACTTATAAGTAAAAACGAGAGTAGTCAACCACCCCATGACATTACTTTCATCTACTTGCATTTAAATACTAGAACGTACTAAAGAAACACGAGAATTACCAAACAAGAAACTTGTCGTAATTGTCAGCAATTGTTAGTTGGGATCCAATAGGCAATACAGCGTAGCCTCACGATGCAGTTGGCACGATTTAACAATGCACTTTGCTACCAACTATTACAGAATCAATGGTCAAAAGTAATAGCTTTGTTGCTGCGTCAGTCTGTATTGTTAGAAAAGAAATTGTTTTGTTGGTAGTTGGAAAACGTAGGATCTTGTTTTGTGTGTTTTGAAAGATTTTAGCTGCTAGGGATTTGTGCGTGTAAATTCTTTTGGTTTCTTTTCAGTGGTCCATGTGGTCCAGAGCATCAGTGTTTGTAGCGAACCACTTGATGCTAAGTTGATACACTTGATGCAAACACTGATGCTCTGCCTACCACGTTAGGGATAACAGGCTTGAGCATGTGAATGTGTAGATATGTAAAATTAAACATTCGTTTATTGAACTTTATTAAAAAATAAACATACAGTGTCATAATGGTTAAATCTAGTGTCTAAACTAGGCCTTGCCTGTGTTAATAGTTAACTCTGTTATTTAATTCTAGCTTTTCGCCCGCGGCTCCGGCTCCGCCCGTGTGGGCTGCAGGTTATATCATGCCCAACTGTGGGATAAAATGTAGCCTTTATCCTTTCCCAGGCTCTAATCTATCTCTGTACCAAATTTCATCAAAATCGGTTCAGTAGTTTAGGCGTGAAAGACGGACAGACAGACAGAGTTACTTTCGCATTTATTATAATAATAAGGATTCTTTTTTTTATAAGACTTCGTTTCCAAAGGGAACTTCAAAATCTAGCCTGATTTCTTTTAACATTTCAAATAGAACCTTATAAGTAGGTAATATTCTACTTTCATGTTGTTTATAAATTGTTTCATATTTCTGTGGGAATTCAGTGAGTGCTTTAAATGATTTTTGACCTTTACTTTATTAGGACCAAATAGCTGCATAATAGCTTTGATACACGTTACTGTTACTTTGACATGGAAAATTATCTTTTTGAACTCTCGCATCGTCTCTTTCTCCTCAGTACTTATTTATTATCACCACATAAGGGACCATCCATAAATTATGTCACACGTTAAGGGGAGGGGAGGGGGTCGACAAAGTGTGACATTGTGTGACAAGGGGGTGGGAGGGATCATAAGTTTCGTGACGTCACATTTCAAAATGTGTTATAAGTATCAAAATGTGTTAACTATTAATGACAAACTTTACCTACTCAGTCCCAAGCACTCTTTTTTACGTTTTTACTTTGTTTGAGACAATGAGTTTTGAGTTGCAAAAAAAAAACAAATACTAAGTACTGCTTTTATTGGAAAATTACAAAAAAATTTAAAATATGCAAAATATGTGACGTCACGATAGGGAGGGGGGAGTCTTACAAATGTGACCAGCTGTGACAAGGAGGGGGAGGGGGTCAAAAAATCATGAAATTCGTGTGACGTAATTTATGGACGGCCCCTAATGGTGGGTCCTGATTTCTTAATTTTGTCTTTCCACTTCAATTTATTCTTTTTTTTTCGTCAATTTTATCATTCTAGATTTCTGAACACCTAGTAACTGTCCACTTTGAGAGACCTTTGAAACTTTATTATGTGTTTCATCTCAGCTAGTGTGAATCCCTATCGTGGAAACATGTCGCAATAGGGTTGCCAGTTTGCCACCGTTCGATCGGTTCCGTGATCTTCGCCGCGTTTCCGTGATGCGCTCGCGCAACTGACGTCTGCCGCATTGTTTGTTTTATCGTAATCCTGGGTAAATACAGGCTGGCAGTGTCGCAAGTTCCTTGTTTATATCATGTCAAGTCTTCTGCCTGTAACTTCGTTGTCCTGTAAGTAGCCTATGCCAACCTTCAGTATATACATAGGTATAAACATGCCATCACGGTGCAAAAAACGACATCATACCAATTATTTTTAATTTCTGCAGGATATGCATCAACTGAATAAATTGAACACTTAATATATTTTATTATTATTTTTTATTGTTAGAGCGGGTGTTCTGCTTTATATTTTTTCATTATTTTCCTACCCAAAGATTGCCTGGAAGATATTATGATTATTACATTAGCAATAAGGCCAACTTTTTGTACATTTCTGTTTTCTGTCCTTGTCTGTTATTGTACTGTTTTTGTGTCATCTATGGTGTGCAATAAAGTATATGTCTGTGTCTATGTCTTTTACACAAACAGCACAGGAATTACAGTTACGTTTAAAGATAAAAGATGGTAAAAATTAATTTTTATAGAATTTTAAGGAGCTCTAAAGTTTGGTACATTTTGAGTGAAATGAAATGAAATTATTTATTTGCCTTAAACATGGTCGGAATGTGTTAAGAATAAAATATATCCATAAAAGTATCACATAACCTATTACGGCATGCAAAATTTTTGTCATCAAAGTGTAAAATACAAATGAAATTAACAATCTAAATTGAGAATATACAAATAAACAATTAATTCGTTAATCTCCAGAATAATAGGTATCATTGTCATTATTTAAGTACACACTTTAAAGATTTTCAAGCACATTTTAATTGGATCGTAACGAAGACACACTAATTTTTAAAGAATTATTCAAAAGTTTGCACTAAAAGTTTTAACCGAAGTAAAGCTATAAAAACAACCATTACGTCTTTAGTATTCTCCAAAAACAAAAATAACAGACAAAATAAGCGAACACAGAGAATACCTAAACAACCATCAAAAATGTCCTTAAACGAAACAAAAGCGAAAACGTGCGTCGAATGAATATTTAAACGACATTTACCAGTTAAACACCGTTTTCATGGCTTAAATTTAAATTTTTAAGGTTATTGACAAGTCATGGCCCAGTTGGTCATGAGCCAAACTTGTAACCGGCCGTTACGGGTTCAAATCCTGGTGCGGGTCTGTACTACTTTCTGTATCACTTTTTGTGTCTTTTCGGACTTATACAGGGCTTTAGGTATCTCTCTTTCAACCTCTCGGGTGATTAATCAGTCCATGAAACTGAACAACTTTCCTAATGAACATAGGTCAAAATACGAAAAAAAAATGTTGAGTTCCCATACAAACTTCATTTTGTATGGGTGATCAACATTTTTTTTTGCCCGAGAGGTCGAAAGAGAGATACCTAAAGCCCTAATTATATCGTGGGGATACCAGACGTTTAAGAAAATTCGTTTTCGAAAGGCGATCCACCAACCCGCATTGATCCAGAGTGGTGAGGTGAACTATGGCCTTAATCACCTTCGAGTTCCGAAGGGAAGCTATGTGCCCCTCGGCGGGGACTTATACGGGCTGAGAAAAAATAACAAGTTTGGAACAATCAGCGCTTTATAAGTAAACTTTTTTTTTAATCGGCTGACAGTTGGCGGAGTTTATCACGTAACAAACATATATAAAAAAAGTGGAATTCCACCTCTACCTTTTTTGAAGTCAGTTAATAAAAACAACAGTCCTGTGAACTTCGATGACCTTGACAATCACAAAGACATTAAAATCTTATAAACAAGACCATAACCACTAAAGATATCTTTCCCTATTAGTATTCTCCAAGAGTTCTTTTGCAGACGTGCAATTGTTTTGTCGAACAATGTGAATGACCGCACTCTTGCGCAAGCGATCGGCCTTGACTTCGATACATTTTAACTGTTGACCACAACATGACAACAGCTGACCAAGTGTGAAGGGATAAAAGCAACCTTATTTCTGTTTACTGGTGGTGCTATATTTGAGTGTCAGTATCACCTAAAAGGCTAAATGCAAAAATTCATTAAAATATTTTTACGAGTATATGAGCACAAAGTCCTTAATAGTACAAATAACAATGCCTTTTTCAACAATTGCCTTTATACTTTTATTAATGCATTGTCCAATTTATCTGGTAGGTAATACAAAAAAATCGATCTGGAAAAGGAAAAAATGATTAGGTATCATGTATTTGTCTTTCGGAATGTAATCATTTCTATTTCATTTTGCAATCATTTCATAATTTTCACTGTAATCCCGCTATCTTTTTTGCCAATATGCTAACACCATAGTGTCAAGATTTGGTTAAAGATGACCTAAAGGTGAGGAAAGGTTACAAAACGACGTTCTAGTTAAAGCAAATGTTTGTGTTGGGAAATCTTTGAATAGGTTTCGGAGATGGACTGACATTTTGACCCGGTAAGGTCACACGGCAGGTTAGATGTATTAGATCTAAAGCTATTCGTACACAGGGTGACTCGGATTTGATACGCACGGAGAACACAATCTCGTAAAAGCAACAAAAATCTTGTGCTATATATGGGACAACCAGATAAAATTGTAGTACATTATTTTTAGTAATTTTAATTATTTATACGTAGCCATTACTAGAATTTTAGTAGGTGCTAAGAAAGTTTTGGTTTAGGCAATCATTTCTGTGATAACAATACGTTCTGGTAGTCTTGTAGTCCCACTTGTTTCTCAGTGCGTATATCGCGGGCTTAACGCGATATACGCCTAAAAACTAGAGCAATGTAAAATAACACATCTGTCAAAATTCTCCGTATCGTGGCCAATTTTCCACTTTTCTTCCTTTAGCCTATCTGAATCTGTAGTATTTGTGGCGACCGTGACAGGGCCTGTAATAACGCACATTCTGCGAATTGCTTTTATACAATTTGAGGTCGTCGACTCGTCACACGAAATATTGGGTGATTTTAAATTTGTAGCGAAAATTTAATATGTGAATCAGTCCCCGAAATCGGGAACAACATTCCTTACGGCACATAGTTCAAAATGTTAAAAATTATTTTGGCTTTTCCATGCATTTTGCGTTGGTTCTTAGCTACATATGATCAAAACTGGTTCAACCATTTTTAAGAGTTCGATAAATATCTAGGGTTAAACCATTTTTTTAGTTTTAGAGTTAGAACATATCTCCTTCAATTATTAAATGTTTAAAATAACTGCTGTTTAAAATAACAGAAAGCTTTTTTTATTGCAATTGCGAGAACTTTAAATGTTTGTAATATAAAACTTACAACACAAACGATTAAAGAATCATCAGACTATACAAATAACGGATAACCATAGTGACCTAAAAACCTTAAATGTAAGAAACGAATTACTTTAGTGAAAACTGCACATCTTCATTAACTGTACGTAATCAAATAGGCAATTTAGGGTTCTTTATCATCCAAACATTTTTATGAATAACACGTTTCCGTATTACATCTCCACGCAAGTATGATGGTAGAAATTATGCAACTAGGAGCAATAGTAATGTATTTGTACACAACTGAACTCATGGAATAGTCACTCAAACTATTGATTTACAGTTGTAAATAGATATTCAGATACAGCGAGATTTAGGGCCAATTTTACGTTTGTGGCCAACTTTTAAATCTACTTAGATTGACTAGTTTTTGGGGTTCCGTATCCAAAGGGGAAAAACGGGACCCTATTACTAAGGCTCCGCTGTCCGTCCGTCCGTCCGTCCGTGTGTCACCAGGCTGTATCTCATGAACCGTGATAGTTAGACAGTTAAATTTTTCGTAGATGATGTATTTCTATGTGCCCTATAACAACAAATACTAAAAACTAGAATAAAATAAATATTTAAGGGGGCTCCCATATAAAAAACGTGATTTTTTTTTGCTCGTTTTTATAGATAAGACTGTCCGAGGCTGTATCTCATGAACCGTGATAGTTACTTAGACAGTTGAAATTTTCACAGATGATTTATTTCTATTGGTCCTATTACAACAAATACTAAAAACCAGAATAAAATAAATATTTAAGGGGGCTCCCATACAAAAAACGTGATTGCTCGTTTTTATAGATAAGTTTGTCCGAGGCTGTATATGAACCGTGATATTTAGACAGTTGACATTTTCACAGATAATGTATTTTGGTTGCTGCTATAACAAAAAATACTAAAAAGTAGAATAAATTAAATATTTAAGGGGGTTCCCATACAACAAACGTGATTTTTTTGCCGTTTTTATAGAGATAATGGTTTTTATAGAGTCCAACTCGCACTTGGCCGGTTTTATACATAATGGTACGGAACCTTTCGTGCACGAGTACGACTCGCACTTGCCCGTTTTATTAATCATCTCTTATTGAAGGTGGTGTGGTATCATGATAAGAACATTATCGATGATATCTGACTTTTATATGATTATAGTCAACATGGTTCTGTTTGGCAAATATGTGCGTCAGTGAACGTCCTGACACATCAGTATTAAAATATTAGGACCTCACACAGTAAACTTACCCCTTGAAATAAGACTTTGTCCAGATAAAATCCTGTTATGTAGGTAATCTTGAAATTACTTCTTGGTTAGATAAATTTACTCTCAGAGCCCAATTAAAATTGATCAGAAATACAGGATACATTAATGTTTCCCACATTCTATCTTTACGCCAGTTTTACACTTATTAGATCCCTTGATTTTTACAGCTTTCCTCATTACTTTTAACTAATAAACTATAAGTAATCTTAGAATTAATACTTCCCATTTGCTACTAACAGGAGTTCTATAAACAGCTTACCTTTATTGCTCGTTGACCAGAGGTTGCTTGTTGGACTGCTCCTTCTCGGCTTAGTTTCTCTGAACATCAAGATGTCTGGCACTTTATTTAGTTTATTGTCCTTTGGAATTACATCTGGTGTTCTTTCTACGTTCACTCTGACGAATTCACCTTTCAGGACTTTCATATCTTTTGGTACAGGAGGCGGTGGCGCCTTCGGTTTTTTATGAAATAGTCTTTTCTTATCGGGCTTAGCTGGGATATCTATATCTGTATATATGACACTATCTATCTCACCAATATCAGCCATTTCGCTCCTTATACCGATCAAACTCATCGGCTGATCGTATCGGGTATTCTTTTGCTGCACCAACATAAGACCATCATCAGTGTCGTAGTCCTTTTTATCGTAAATTTGAAATTCATCGATACTATTTTTCCTATTTTTCAAATTGTAATTTTTCTTTGAAAACACACTATCTGTATAACTGTTGCTGTTATTCGTTAATCGATTTCGCATTTTGAAGTATTTGTAAGTGAAATATATTCGCTTGAAGTCCTGTTCGTTTTCAAATTTCAACGCTATCGCTTCTTTGTTTAAATTTTTGGTTACGTAAAAGACTAGAGTGTTTTCACAGTTGGGATAATTTTCGATGTTGACGCAGTTTGTGATGTCATCGATTGGTATGTTTTCTGTTCGGTCTTTGTTCTTGTCGTCTTCATTTTTGTTTGTGAGTTGGAGTTGGTCCTTCTCATTGAATCCT
Organism: Aproaerema taeniolella; assembly: GCA_949987775.1. Classification (NCBI taxonomy): domain Eukaryota; kingdom Metazoa; phylum Arthropoda; class Insecta; order Lepidoptera; family Gelechiidae; genus Aproaerema; species Aproaerema taeniolella. Next base: position 2,337,238 of record OX465263.1, read on the forward strand.
ACTGTGATGTTGTAGTTTACATGAGCTGGTCTGATGGTCAATATGTCCAGCTGTTGATTCGCTGTGTGGAGCTTCTGTCTTGCGACTACGGCTGCGTACCCGCCGCAGCGAGTCGCCTTTTTCACCGTCATTTTCCTGTAACAAGAAAAACTCGGTTAACATTTATGAAAGAGTGATAAAATATTTGTTGCCTGTTATCGTTGATTTAGTTTTCTTTTAAGTTAGGTACCTCTTAACAAAATTAATCATTTGTGACATTATTTCACATATTCACATAAATACAAACATAAATCATATAAATCATATGTTGTGATTTATTTCACATATCATTAGGCGAAAATTTGTTTTTCATATTTCGATGTTCTTTGGAAAAGTTGTTCAGTTTCATGGGCAGATTCACAGCTTTAATTTTCGCTAATTAATTTAACATCACCCAATATTTAAAACATTTTGTAAGGTTTTCCCTTGTGTCGTAAGTCCCTCGGAACATACAAAAAGACAGACTAAAATACCATGACCCGAGCACAAACATCTGCTTGTTTTTCACACAAATATTTGCCCCGACTGGGAATCGAACCTAGGACCAGTCGACAAAAAACAGTGCTACTACCACTCAACCAAACGGTTTGAAAGCTAGTAATTAAGTAAAAGAAAGAAAAAAAACAAAGTGCCTGACATACTTAGGCCCACCAATTCAAAATGGTCAAATCAAATACCATTATTTTTTATCGTTTTCGCACATCCCAATTTGTCGATTATGAACCATTACCAATCGATGGAAGTGTCGATGGATGCATTATCGATCGATCCCTTCCCATCGATATCGCTAAAGCTAAGCAGTTTAAAAATGGATTTACTTTCACCTGCTTTCTCTACAAATCGAAGTGGACTTTGGGAAAGGTAGTGATGTATTAATTAGGTACATTAGCTTGCGTAGAAGTACGTCACTAACTTTTATTACCAACGTAGATATTATAAACCTTCGCGCGCACAGACCTACTATATCAAGATAGACGAAAAGAGCGCTTTAAACTGTATGAGAACCTAGCGTGTCGAATTTTTCGTCCTTAAGATGACGTCACGAGCGAGATTTAGTGATGGGAAATCAAGACCGCGCGGAAACGATTCAAAGGCACTTAATTAAGTAAAATAATAATGTAAATCCGGTTAAAATCGATTATCATTTACGGCATAGGTCTCAAGCGGACTGACTTAAGTTGGACAAAACTTTTTTTTTTTATATATATAAGATGGGTTAACTCTTGACCTCAATCTTGACCAAGGTCAAAGATGTGACTATGGATCGCACTTTTTACACGCAAGGTAGGTAAACTTTTACCGTCTATCTCGATATAGGTCTGTGTTCGCGCGATTCTTGCACACTCGTGTGTGCAGGATTTGTATCGCACGCGCCGTAAACAAGCGCGCGATGGGATGACAACAACTCTAAAAACCAAATTATAGTGTAACCCCTTAGACATGTTTTATGTCGGTGCATCGCTTTTTACTCTTAAACAGCTAAAAAGATTTGATAAAACATCTCTAACAACCACCGCTAGAAAACTTGCTCTTAAATTCTAAAACCCGCATCCAAATCGGTTCACTCGTATACAACACACATAGCGGTTAAACTTATAACACCTCTCTTGTGCCAGCGTCTGTACTATCCTTTTATTTTCTTTAAGTACCTAATTAATACGTTTTGTCTTTGCATGGGTATTAATTAATAAATTAAACACTTATATAAAAATATATACTATAATTTAAAATTAAACATAAAGTTATAGTCAATAATTCAAGAATGTTAACTATATAAAAACATATCTCAAAACATTGATAGGTAATAATTTGTCCTTTTAAGCATTAATAATGACTAATAGGAAATCGTTATATCGTATGTCAATAATCTCAACACAACTTGTCTCATCTGGCATTCTCCTTTCACATTCTGACGTAACTTGATAACTTCTCATGTTTGTAGATAGATATTGATTTATAGTGAGATAAGAAATTTGAATGTTATACAGAATTAAATTAGTTGATTGATTTGCTAATTGATGTAGACTCATTGATCTAATCATGCGAAACAATCAGCCAGCCGAACGTTTTTAAGTTCGAGTGGAATAGTGAGTATAGTGAATAGCTATTTTAATCCAAACTTCTACCTAACGTCGAACAAAATTTGAAAATAGTAGATTGTTACACAAGGGACGTAAGAAAGCTATTACAGAACAAGATGCAATTTGGTGCCCGTGCGAGCGCAGCTCGCAAAGGGTGCTAATGGACCGAGTGCACCCGAGATATTGAGACGTCCGAGCGAGCGAAGCGAGCAAGGGCGAATATACGAGTAGTTCGAGGGTGTAATAGCTTCTTGCAACCGAGGTAAGCATTCTACTTTACATCATCATGCGAGGCAAATAAAACATTTATATAGGTATTACAAAACGTAATATTATTTGAAACTCACTCTAGTTTTTTTTTAGTAGAGTTTTTGACGTTTTATAAGAAAAGAGATTGTTTCACCAAGGAGTTTTGCTAAGCTTGATTTGTAAAATACTATGAAAATCCATTACAGAACAAGCGTGATTTTGAAAATGGAACATGGAACGTTTTTTATAAACAATGCATGCCAGAGCCTCTTTCAGAGCCTCTTTGCACAGCCGAAAATCTTAGTTGCTGATGATGTAAAATACGTTTGCCTGCAGGTTATGACTTTGATTGGTAGATTACCTAAAAAATATTTTTCTGTATTACTCCGTCCTTTACCTTCCTGACGGAAAAAGAAAACGACTACTTTGTGAAAATGACACAATCATATTTCTGGTAAACATTCTAAACGTGGGTAAAATTTTGGTGAACCTTAGCATTAGGCTTGCTAAATCCATTTTTTTAGTAAGATAATTTACGCATATAATTTAATACTTTTAAAAATATATTCACAAATACATATTTTTTATGGAAAGAAAAATGTTTGATGCGTCTGGGACTTGAACCCACGATCCAAGGATTAGATCTCCTGATGCTGTAACCAACTGAGCTATCGTGCCTTCAAGTCAAACGGTGAAATTTCTCATTCCCTTACCAAGCACGTCGTGCGTGTAGCTTAGTGCCATCTGTGTCTGTGTGTTAATCCTGGAGTCGTGGGTTCAAGTCCTATTCGCACCGAAGATTTTTCTTTCCCTATAATTATTTGTGAATTGCAGATAATGATTGTTAGCCCCTAAATGTACAGTCTCTGGTATCCACAGTTATGTTTTATTTCAATCTCTAAAATACGCCTACCGATTAGCATCTTGCAAAGGCAAGAAAAAACTTGTAGCTTATTAAAAATACCCTATTGTCATGCCACCAAATAAAACATAGCAACATAATTCTCATCAATTATAAATTTATCTAAAGAGAAAGCAGTAATGACGAGCAAAGCGCGAGATAACATAAAAAATGTCGCGAAAACCGCAGAAGACAATAGATTTTGTCGCGAGCGTGCGACGCGGGAGACAAAAACTGTGCTTCCTAGAGAGATGCGTAATGAATATACTAGAATCACGGATGGTATATTACAAGTCATCAGCTTTAAGAAATGACTGTCCGGTGAACTCGGATCTAACACATTAAAAACTTCACAAAAATTCTGTACCTAGTCAAAAAGCAATGTGTAAATTGAAACCAAAAACAGGCGTGTTTCAGAGTCTAGTTTGTAAATCAGTTATTGAGAACTTCTATGGTGCCGATATCTTAATTTTTACTTAGCCCAAAAAAAGAACAACTTAGTTTAAATACTTATATATACTTTATATAGAACAACATTAGTTTAATACTTATTAATTTAAATATACATATATATTTTTATTTTGCAATATGTACACATGCCATTCTGGAGTAATTTATTAAAATGCATAGGCTTAGACAAACAGAAGATATGATTTCTTTAAAAATATTAACAACTCCCAACATATATTCATCGCTTATATTATACTCGTGAGAATTTTGACAAAAATAACTAAGAACGTTTTCTAAGTTCATTTGTCAAAATTAAATGCTTACATTAAATCAGGTACAACAGACAACTTATAATAATTAGTCTAATTTCTTTAGCTAGAGTTTAAGTTATTCATCAAAGTTTGAATAGCAGAATTTTTTTTCCATCGCTAATTCGCTAAACTCTTGTCGCACACACCGCCTCACATTACCTTCCTATTGTTTAGCGAGATCGTATTTACATAATATTTAGTGCACTTCCGACTACAACCAACTAGGTGAACTTTTGAAACCACCGCCGTAACTAAATTATCAGATTTCATTGTTAAATATAACACAACGACATGTCCGAAACATCTAATGAGTTGCATAAACCCATTATAACACGAATTAATCAACGGTGCCCGATTTTATATGAAATTATGTGAGAATCATATGCAATTTAAGCAAGTTTTGTAGTACGTTGCGAAAATGTAGCGTTTTTGGATTTTTTTGTGTTAGTGAAATAATAGGTTATGTACTAGTTGGCTGTGAGTTCCTCATAGCGATAATGTTTTTGAGATCATTTATGTTGTTATTTTTTTATATAATTATTCTCACACTGTTAATTATTAACTTTATGCAATGTTGCTTCAAAGATTTCATCATGCCTTTAGAATCCGAGGGCAAAGAGACAAATTAAAAAGAGCACCCTCAGAGTTTCTTGCCTGTTCTTCTCTGGGGAAGACTGCACTTTTGCGAATAGGCGTAGAGTCAGTAGGGTCAATAGAACGAATACGTATGTATGTATTTAAATCCTTTAATGTTTGTTTCTATGTATTTCATGTAATCTTGACTTGTTTTAAGTGGCATCCTGAATGTCCTATAAAATAAAGATTTTTTTCTATTCTATTCTATTCTATAATAATATTAACCAAAAAGGATAACACAAATTGTTTTAATGTTTTTTTCATATATGTACATTATATTCCAGACAATCTTACCGTATAGCGTTGGTAAGATTGTTTTTCTCATTTTTATCTATTACGGTAAGCAAAATTAATTGTAATGACTGTGTACGCGGAAACAATAGTACTAAGTCTATCTAGCTGCTAGAATCTAGACTTTCTGAGAACCGGTGACATTGTCCTAGGCCCTATTTTCTTAACACTGACTATTCACACGATTAAGTAGTTTTACGACCATTTTTAATCCTCTAATTTTTCTGCCTGCTTCCTTGTTTCGTCGTATAAAAGAAATAATTACTTTTATAATGATGTAACTGTGTGAAAAAAGCATGTGTAATGTCAAATGTGTGTATATTCATAGCATTGTTTTATGATACTGTATATCATTTATTATATTTTTAAAGCCATGGAATTTTGGCATTCATTTTATAGGAAGCTCTAGATAATTTTTTTTTGTAATTTCATAAAACTTTATGAAACTATCAATATAACATCACTTGAAATTTCTGTAAGCCTATTACTGATTTACCGAATCTTTAAGCTATCAAGTAATTTAAAATTTTAAACAATCATATGTTGAGGTATTAAAAGTATCATGTGCATGGATATTCATTAATACCTTGTTCTTATTTTTTTTAATATTTACAAGAATTTAAAATTAAACTTACTTACCTAAAGGTTTTATATGTGGACCTTGACACTCGCATATATGTATGCATATGAGTCAGTTTTCCGCACTATGCCATAATAGTGGGTATTGTCCTTTATCAGGTCACTCTGAAAGTGGAAGTCGGCTAGCTTCTTCCGGCATTGTATAAATAGTACTTATTGCACAGATCATAGAATATATATACAGTCTAGTCAAGAAAAACTTTATTTTCAGGATTTTACGTAAAATAAGTCAATGTAGTAATGGTGGTCTTTATTATAGGTATTACAGTGGTGGTTTTGTGGTAACAGATTGGTTTTAACAAAATCATATGATGTGTGGTAGGCCTTCGAAATACGAAGGGGATTTAGGTCATAATCCACCACGCTGTTCCAATGTGGGTTGATGGACTGCGGAATGTGTGGTTATGTGTTCCTACTAAGAAGTAATTAACCACTGTATTAATTTGAGAAGTTGTATGTTGATGCAAAGTTCTAGTTAACTAGCGATTCGCCCACAACGTCGTACTTTTGGCGTTCCAGTGAAAAAAGTGATTTTTATCATTCAAGAGTTAACCCATCTTATAATAAAAAAATAAAAAAAATTGTCTGAAACGAAAAAACTGTATACCTACCTAAGTCATGAAGTGTTGATCAGATTTATTCATACACTAGCTTTCCGCCCGCGGGTCCACCCGCGTGGAGTATCGTGCCCAACGGTGGGATAAAATGTAGCCTATGTCCTTTCCCAGGCTCTAATCTATCTCTGCACTAAATTTCATCAAAATCGCTGTAGTAGTTTAGGCGTGAAAGACGAACAGACAAACAGACAGAGTTACTCTCGCATTTATAATATTAGTATGGATATCAATATTTTCTGTGGCTGTTTCTAAAGGTCCACTCTATCATTTTAATACATTTGAATTTAATCCTTTACACTCAAGAAGATGTGTGCTTTTTACTTTTACTAATTTTTTAAAATTCATCCTCTAAGATGTTAAAAAAGGTGTATCAAAATCTAAAATTTGAGAAAACAAAAAACCTTTTTTTTCCTCCTTATTTACGTTCTACCAACGTTACTGACACCGTAAGAAAAATTTGGCTAGTGATTAAAAAGTCACCCTGTATAAAAGTAAGAACGTCTATACTAAGTAATCTGAACCACCGAGTCAGTGAAAAAGGTAAAAAACCATTAAATGTAAGTAACGCGTTTTCGTAAGGCGCCTGCCTTGACTTTGGCCTCGCCATGAGTGAAAAAGGAAAACCTCGGGTGAAGTATAACTACTCACTCAGTGTAAGGGTTATAAACCTGGATGTACTCGTTTTATGTATAGGAATAGTGGTCAGATACTGAAGGTCGCGGGTTCGATTCAAAAATAGAAGTGTGTGTGTTTATGTGTGTGGACATGGTAGTATAGATATCAACACTGTCTAAGGATATTGCACGATTTTTCATACAAAAGAGAAGCTATAAAAGCATATTCGAAACACAAGGAGGGATAAGTAATATAAGTATGCTTCTAAAGCTTTTCAAACAGAACTCTTTTGTATGAAAAATCGTGCATTATCCTAAGACTACAATTACAGCCGTGTGGTGGTCGGTTGAGAATAACACCACCTCATCCCTTTCCGTGGGTGTCGTAAGAGGCGACTAAGGAAACATAAATGAGACCTGCCTCCTAGTAATCCATCCCAGGCAACGACATTTAATTTTTTTCTGAATCTGAGGTGTCGTCCTATGGTCTCATGCGGTGTGGTAGGCTCTGTAAAGGGCCGTCTGGTTCGCGACCACCCTCCTACCGAAGTCCGACGCCAAACAGCTTGCTGTGTTCCGTCGGTGCGTGGGAGTACCAGTGCCTTTATAGGCATTTTCTGGGTTAACTCGCTCCATCGTCGACCTCATCTTTGACCTTTATGTTCAAGATTGAGGTCAAGAGCTAACCCATCTTATAATAACATTTAAAAAAGAGTTAATGTGTGTATACTCAATGGGAAAGGTAGGCGGCGATTATCCGCGAAGACTTTATTCCTAACAAAATAAATGTTATTACATCCTTGATCCATTCAAGCAACCGGACCAATATTTTTATTTGTCTACCCACAAAATAATTTAATTACAATTAGGTAATACAGTTTTCCTAATAATAACGTTGTATGTGTGTGACTGGTGCCTAAAAAAGGATTAATTTCGTAACCTGTAAAGGTTGTCAAGTAAAAAATTACATTAACAAAAACATGTTTTTCGCTTTGGTAGACTCAAATTATAAATATTAAGATTCTTGTATAGGATAACTGCCAGCCCGAAGTCGGCTCTACGTAAAGCAAGTAAAAACATTTTATAAGAAATTAGAACTTCATACTATAATAAATGGACATGCGAATTCAAAAACACGATAAGAACACATGAGAAACAAAGTTTGTCTGTATATCTGTATTTCTCTTTTCTGTATACTATTATAAAGACGAAAGATTTGATTGTTTGTTTGCATTGAATAGGCTCCGAAACTACTGAACCGATTTGAAAAAATCTTTCACCATTAGAAAGCTACATTATCCCCGATGGACATAGGCTACATAATTTTCTCGAATTCCCAAGGGAATAAGTCCCCTTGGGGATTCGGGAAATTCCATTATATTTTAAACAACGCAATAGATTTTAATGCAGTTTTCACCAACGAATCTTCTTAAAACTATACGTAGTCGAAGATACATAGTTTGATACATAGTTTGGCTCAATTAAAGGGCACAATTTCCTTTACATCTATGGACAAAATGTCCGGCAACTTGTCCAATAATTACTGAATATAGTAATAGTATGTACTAAGCAATTACTTAGCATGTGGGATCTTAGAAAGGCCACTTTCTAGTAGAGATCGCCCCAGCCTGGGAGCGAGACGACAATACGTGTATTATGTTATGCAGACAAGGTTTTGTTATGTGTGAACTTATGAATGTTTAAACATTTATTCCTATAAAAATGCGATGAAAGTGTTAAGTAGTGGGTCGGCTTCTTCAATCAATCCCACGAGCGATTAGCTTGCTCTCGAGTGTTTTATCAACACCACCTTAGATTTTTTATTCTTCTTCTTATCGTGTAAGTATAGTCAAGTGTGTGGCGAACTTGGCTAACCCTGGTGTCAGAGTTATCAAACCGCACAATGGCTTCTGACTTGGTTTTAACGACTGGTCAATCAACAACAGCCCTCCGAAGCACGGAAACGCTCGTGATAAATTGCCACTTTGGTCACCCATCAGGTTATCTGCCTCTGTGTACGTTGCTTGACCTCACTGACCGGTTGAGATCAGCGAGCTCATTTATTTTCAATTAGATTTTCAACACTGTCACAAGTGATACTGCCCTAATCTTAAGAGAAAGATTATCTGATCTGTCAGGTGAATTTGACAAAGTCGTATTCTGTCAACGATAATTAAGATTAATAGTTCTGAAATGTAAGGGATCGATATGAACTGACCACGTGATCTTCTATTGTGTTTGTAAATCAAAATTTTACAACTTTTGATTTTTTTTTCGTAGGTATAGTCAATTTTATCGCTAAGAGAATGTGACATTGTCTAGAAGTCTTGTTACATTATACTGAAGCATTATTACTTCCGGTGATAGCCCAGTTGGTAATGAGCCAGACTTGTAATCGGAAGGTCGCAGGTTCAAATCATAGTGCGGGCCTGTACCACTACTGTCGTCTTTTCGGATTTATGTATGGATTTCTGATTATCACTTGCTTAACGGTGAAGGAAAAGATCGTGATGAAACCCGTCCGTCCAAGAAAATTCATTTTCGAAAGACGAGCGGTCCACCAACCCGCATTGGGCCAGCGTGGTTGGACTATGGCCTAAATCCCCTTCGTGTTTCGAAGGAAGGCTCGTGCCCCTCGGTGGGGACGGCTGGTATATGGGCTGGTAAAAAAAAATTGCTACTTCAGTAGCTATACATTACGACATCGTTATTTTGTTTATTATTATTGTAAGCTTCATTATTTTAATTTAGGTTTTAAATATTTTAATTTCACCTTATATTGTGTGTCCACCAAATAAACAATTTTTCTGTTTTTTTAATTGAACTAATAAAAGATCGATGAAAATTCTAGCTCAATAAAAAAAATACTTTCTCATTTTAGCACCATAACTTTACTCATAATAATAATAAAAGATCTTAAAGATATAGTAATAAGATGAATCATCAAAATGTTTAATTTTATAACCGAGATGTGCAAGCGCATGTGAATACATTGAAATAAAAGTGAAACCAGCGTAGCGTAAAGTTATTTAAAAATAGCATTTTCTCTAAATTAGAAATATAATTCGTTACTGTTTAAAAGAGTATACTATCTTTCGAACGAGTCATCATAGGCAGGTATATTGTATATATATATATATATATTTATGTTTATGTCGTATGTAATTATATTGTGTTTATTGTATTTAATATAGATATTTGAATGAGTTAGTGTAGTTATTTTTTGGTTATTTAGAGTTGTTTTATCAAATATGCACTTTTATCCCGCGTTTTTAAAACAATATTTCTTACTGCACCAGGCTGGCTGGAAGAGATCACTATTAGTGATAAGTAAGCCTTTGAAAACTTTTTTTCTTTTATTTTGTATCCCATGTCATCTAAGTGCAATAAAGAATATACGAAAGAATATTTACTGTTTTGCACTCCCACTGACCACATCGTTTTATCGCTGTTTCTGCACTAGTTCGGTAAAGAACTCCATAACAAGGCTCAGTCAATTTTCTTTGTTGTCAACACAAAACAAACATAACAAGTAAGAAAAAAAAACAAAGCAGTGTATTCAACGTTATTGAACGATACAAGTGACTGCAAAACGATTGTGAAGCAATACTTTACTTTTTATTTGCAATTTCCTGTCACGCCATGATTGATAACTTCCACGTGATTTCCTGAAGACGATCGATATTTTGCCTTAGGTTTAGAATCATCTTGAGTACATTTGCACATCTGTTTATCCGGATATCTAATGCATTGATGAGCTCTAACGAAGGATTTATGTAAGTAATAAGAATACTTTGTCGTCATCTGTAACTCAAATGTTTCCGAATGCATGATAAATCGTTAGTGTTAAAGGAAAAAATATATTTTCAATGGTGTTCAATAAAATAAGTTTTACCCATATAGTCGATCACTTATAAATAAATAAATAATAAACGCTACACACTAAAAGGCCCACAATGAGGTGATTTTATAACTAAGGTCTTTTTTTCTACTAAAAAAAAAAACATTTCGTGGAAGTTTTTTTGATCTGTGTTTATATTACGAGTATATAAACAACATGTGTGAAAAACCTTATTTTTACATTTAGCCTTACTATTTCTTTAAAGGTAAGACAATACAAATATTGAGCGAAACTTTCCATCATAAACCGAAATTCAAGTTTATTGTGCGAAATGTTTACAAACATGAAGAAAGCCGACATACTAGTAAAAGTAAGAACGACTCAATTCGGCAGCCAGAGGCGGCAGACGGTGGCGCAGTTGAAGGATTTACTAAGCAGTATTTAAACATGGAGCTCATTTTTCAACAAGCGATCGTACCCCAGTGGCTCTCAGTGAGGATAAGCAACGTACACAGAGGCAGGGAACCTCATGGGTGACCAAAGCGGCAAATGTGGCAATTTATCACGAGCGTTTCCGTACTTCAGAGGGTGCGTTAAGCTGTCGGTCCCGGCTGTTGTCGATTGACTACGTCGTTAAAACCAATTAAGAGGCCATTGTGCGGTTTGAAAAACTCTGACACCAGGGTTAGCCAAGTTCGTCACATACTTGACTACACGATAAGAAAAAGAAGAACATGGAGCAGTTGAGCAGTTTGAAAAAGTAAAAATCTAATCAAAGTCATTTATCATCCGAAGTGGTAGATACAAGATGGTACACATACAATTAGAGCTACAAACCTAATCTGGTTTCCAGCCTGCAATTTTCACATGTATTTACAATATAATATACTTTTTTTCACACAAAGACATACAATACAATTAACAGAACATAAAACATAGTGTACAAATCTTAGGGTAGGACAGCAGTAAGATAAGAAGCAGTTAAAGAAAGCAGCAGCAGTAAGGTTAGAAGTAGTAATGTAAGGTAGAAGCAGTAAGGTACGTAATTCTTACACATCTTTTAGATAACGTTTTAGAAACATTAAATTCAATACACTAAGCAAGCTCTGGGTTTCTTGTAGTAGGGAGGTGTAAAGAAATACATGACGTCACCAAGTCTAAAAAAATACCTTTAATTAAACATAAAATATAGATGTTTAGCTACTGCTATTGAATTGTGTGTATGGCGTGTGCATCTGCGCCCGCGCACACCAAATGATTAACGCCCAATAAACAGGCTGCCGGTTACACCTTGGCGTAACCACCCTGTAACATTTCTGTAACATTGTTATTTGTTTCCACCGACTATTTAGTGCCTTTTAGCCAAAAATAAGAAAATTACTTATTCTACTAATACACAGCAAAGTACAAGAATGACGCTCGGTTCACAGTTGGTGTAATTTTTCTTTAAAATTTAAAACTTAAAAGAACACAAATCATAATATACAAGGTAAGTAATGAAATAATACACCGTCGATGTGTCCCACCATAGAAAAGAGAAATGTGTCCCATGGATGGTTTACAAAATGAATGATTTGTCTTGATTTGATTTGATTTTAGCAGCAACGTGGAGGGAAAGGTGACAAAAAAGGTGGGAAAAGTATTCCAAAACCACAACTGCGCGCTCGATGAGGTTATCTATGTGACATTGATCTTCTTTAGAGGCTCGGAATAGCGTAGTTTATCCATGTATCCTTACTAATATCATAAACGCGAAAGTTTGTATGTATGGATGGATGGATGTTTGTTACTCTTTCACACTCAAATGGCTGGACCAATTTTGATAAAATTTGGTATGGAGGTAGCTGACACTTTGGATTAACACATAGCCTACATAATTTTCCCAAATTTCCACGGGAACGAAGTCCCGGGCAGAAAGCTAGTTCCTCATGTTCCTCATTGGACGGCCGGTTTGGTCGAGTGGTAGTGACGCTGCCTCTTGATCGGCGGGTCCTGGGTTCGATCCCCAGTCGGGGCAAACATTTGTGTAAAAAGCAGATGTTTGTTCTCGGGTCATGGGTGTATGTGTCTGTCTTTGTGTGTTCCAAGGGACCCACGACACATGGGAAAACCTTAGTGTGGGCCTTTGAGTGTGTAGCGTTTATTTTATTTTATATTTATTTATTTCATAAAACCAGGTTATTCAAAGCCATAAAAAACAATATCAACGAGTTCCTCAATTTGACATTGGCAGGTACGTCGCGCTGCACTGCAGGGGCAGTTGTTTAGTGGAATGGTCCCGTTCATAGATTATACATTTATATTGTCGTCCCGTTGACCGGTTATTTATATTAAATTGAAGTATAAAATAAAACTTAACACAACTAAAGTAGCAACATCAACAATAGCCTTGTTTATCTTGTATTCACAAAATTTCAATCACAAAAACACAGATTCGGTAACACGATTAATTTATTACATTTCGGTGTGACAGGCGGACAACAAGTTCAACCACTTTTACTTGTAAGAAAGTAGTGATAAATGCTCACACATAAACACCCATACATGGTCTTACTGCACTGTTAATAAGAGTCAAAATGGCGTGATTGTTATGTCGAATTCGTCGTGTGAACTATTGCTATTTCCGATTTTACACGTGTTTTACAAGTTTTTATTATCATTTCCTGATAGATTCCTTTTCTTGAAGATGTATTTTGTTTTTAGTTATTTGTTTAAAACGACCGGATTTGTGAATGGTTTAGAGACTCTTCTTATCCTTAGATTCCGGGGTCGTTTCCCGGTCAGGACAAACATTTTGTGTTCTCAATTCATGGGTCTTTTTAATGTTTTTATTAGATCTAAATAGACTCTGAAAAGACCCACTATAACATTTATAACACTGTTGATTTCAATGTACACACAGTAGCAGATCAGATTACACATGTCGACCTTGATGTCGTCCTTAACTCCCTCGTAGTAGCAGCGACTTTCGTAGTGCAAGTGGGTAACCTGTCGTGCTGCTGTCTGTACTTATTTTGTTTAAAAAAGGATTTTTCAATACAAAGTAGGTAACAAGCGCTTGTTACATCAACAGTTAGTGAAATTCGTTATCTTATGTATACATATTATAAAGAGGAAAGATTTGATTGTTTGTTTGTTTGTTTGCATTGAATAGGCTCCGAAACTCTTATACTGGACCGTTTTGAAAAATTATTTCACCATTAGAAAGCTACATTATCCCCAATGGACAAAGGCTACATAATTTTCCCGAATTCCCACGGGAACGAAGTCCCGAGCGGAATGCTAGTATGTATATAAAATAGGAGATCCTGATTCACTGACTCATTAACGCCCAGCCTAAACCTTTAGACGTAGAAAGCTGAAATTTGGCAAAAAAGTTGACTTTTATGACGTAAGCAAGCATTAAGAAAGAATTTTTCAAAATTCAACCCCTAAAGGGGTAAAATGGGGGTTCAAAGTTTGTATAGATAAACAATTTTTTTTTGACATTTTGACTCGAAACTTCGTCAAGATATACCTTGAAACAAATAAACGGAAAAGTGTTTCGCAATTTTTCTAAGATCATCCCCTTGGGCAGTGTTTTTCGATCTTTTTGAATTCGCGACCCCCTAAAGTCCCTAAGACTACCCATAAGGTAAACGAACGAATTACGTCAGAGATTTTAAAACGTACCTAATTAAATAGTTTGTCGCGGGGTGGGAGCGGAAGGCGGGAGGCATCATTATACAATACAGGCACGGCCAGGGCCGGCCCGCCCATACGGCGAACGGAGCGGTCGCTCCAGGCGCCAAATCCTAGAGGGCGCCTAAATGGTAAAGAAAAATAAAAGAAATTTCTCAATTGTCTATATTTAAAGCGAAGAGATGAACGAGACGGGCGCGAAGATATGAAAGAGATGAACGAAAGCTTCGCCATCCGGTGTTCGGGAGTATGATTTTAAAAGTTATCAATATTCTATTACTTCTAAAATCCTAGTCGACCGTAGACGGTATTGCGGTATAGGTATATATTATTAGAAGCAAACAGGATAGGCGCCATAATTGGATCTCGTTCAATTATAAAATTTACTTCGGGCCGGCTCTGGGTACGTCCTTCTCACTGAAATTGTCTTTGTTGTAGTGTAAGACTTACAATTATTTGTCTATTTCTTTTACCTGCGACCCCCCGAGTAAGGCTTCACGACCGGGGGGTCGCGACCCACAGTTTGAAAAACACTGCCCTAAGGGGTCAAGAATAGGGTGACTAGAGTTCTTTGCGCGGGAAAAAGGTTGATAATATGTTTTAAAAAAATTGCAGATGTACTTTAATTCTTTTTTTTTAAAGCGTTAATAATACAAATAGTCACACAACATTCATGGAAAATAAGCAAATAGAGCCATTAACGGGTTCAAGCGAAGGCGGAACCAGGTCTGTTCCCAGACATACCATACAACTCCACACATTAAACGTCCATACAAACGCAAAAGGTAACAGGACTGTCCATCTAATGTACATAAAAGTGAATAATGACGTCCCCGGAAATACAAACTACATCAAGCGATTGTGAATCTTACATTGTTATGATAAGGTTCAATTTACAGTTGGAGATGTGTACAGTCGAGTGGTAAAAAGCCTCGCGTGTGGTCCGCGGTCCCACAAGTGTTGATTTCAGATTACGTGTTTTTGTAGACGAGTGTACGCTTAGTAAGCAAAGTTGGTATCTGATTTCTTTATATATGTCACCGGAAAATTGCAAAAACCATAATATTACAATTATTTCATTAGTGAAATAATAGTCTCCCGCAATATTTTAATTTGCCTAGTAATATTATGAATTGACGAAACTTTAAGGGCCGCCTGCATGAAATTAGGCTAAGTTAGGTTAGGTTAAGCTTTTTTAGGTTCGGGTAGGTTATATTAGGTTGCATAAATATAATTAATAAGTCCGTCAATGTGAAAAAAATGGGGTAATTCATAAAGTACCGAGAGTTTATAATCTTACTAAATCAAATTACAATATTATGGGCTCTGCAATGTTACGGTGACATATACAGGGCTTTAGGTAAATCTCTTTCAACCCGTCGGGTGCTAAATCAGTCCATGAAACTGAACAACTTTCCCCAAGGAACATAGGTCAAAATACGAAAAAAAATTTTAGATCTCCCATATAATATGCGCTATATGCTGATGAAGTTTGTATGGGAACTCAAAATTATTTTCGTAGATTGCATTATTTGTTAAAAAAATATATTTAATTTAGAATGGGTTCGCTCTTGACCACAATATAGCTCAGGGCAAGTCGAGGATGTAGCGAGCTCACTCAGAAGAAGCCTATTCACTCATACTTTAAAGATATTCGGGTTGTATGAGCTCGGAAATACAGACGTTGACAGAGAGATCCACTACTTGGTAGTGCGCAATATGAAAGATGAAGAATAGTGCTAATGAAAGGGATTTCGACAAGATAAGTGTGGTACCCCGCAGTGAGTCTAGACGTCTTATGGAAAAAAGGGGCAGGCGGAATGAGCTCATGCAGCCCCTGAGCACACTCCCCGAAGTACCGAGTCTATATTAGAAAACATATATTAAATACTAGCATTCCGCCCGGGACTTCGTTCCCGTGAGAATTCGGGAAAATTGTAGGATGTAGCCTATGTCCATTGGGGATAATGTAGCTTTCTAATGGTGAAAGAATTTTTCAGAGTTTCGGAGCCTATTCAGTACAAACAAACAAACAATCAAATCTTTCCTCTTAATAATATGTATAGACTTCGATATCAATGTCGCATAAATGATCCGTATAATTATAAATCCGCATAATGCTAATTTTTATAAATGAATAATAGTCAAAAATCGTTTGAATGGTTTCCTCGGGGAAAATTATTAAGTTTTATGGGAGTAAACACCCACTTAAGGTTCCTTATGTAAAGTCATCCCATAGGACTTGACTTTTATAGTCAAGTTACAATAATCGGTATGGACTATATAAAGCCCCTTCCGAAGTACAGAAACGTTTGCTTTAAATTGGCATTTTGGTCACCCACCCACCAAGGAGTGTGTACGTTGTACGTTGCTTAACCTCACTGATCGAGTAAAAACAGTGAGCACCACCGAGCTACAAGCGTAGTAAAAGTAAGGAAGTGTTCGTTCAGCGTGTGCAAAGTATTCCCGCCATTTTGCACAAAATGGTTCCGTGTGAACATATACGATGTAATTTAAAAGGAGAAAATCGATTTTTGATACCTCTACCTCGTCTCTACATTGTGTAAGGAAATGTAGTAAGTACTTGACTTGGAAATATAACTTCGTATGAATATAAATGTCTCCGTTATTCTTCTTATCATGTAGGTATAGTCAAGTGTGTGTGGCGAACTCGGGCTAACCCTGATGTCAGAGTTTTCAAACCGAACAGTGGCCTCTGACTTGGTTTTAACGACTGTAGTCAATCGACAACAATCAGGACCGACAGCTTAACGTGCCCTCCGAAGCACGGAAACGCTCGTGATAAATTGCCACTTTGGTCACCCATCAGGTTCCCTGCCTCTGTGAACGTTGCCTGACCTCACTGACCGGTTGAGATCAGCAAGCGCCACTGGGCTACAATGTCACCGTAACATTGTCGAACCCGTAATATTGTAATTTGACTTAGTAAGATTATAAACAATTCACACTCAAAAGCCCACACAAAGGGCTCGGCAGCTTACACCGTAGAAACATTACGACCTCTAAAAACGTATCTAATTAACGTATTATATGGGCTTAAAAATTATTTCTGGCTCCATATTTTCACGTTAATTAATAAGGCGTTCCCACCTCTTTTTTAGATAGATAAACAGGTATTTTATGTATGGTGCGTGTATTTTATTTAAGTATATGAAAATGTAATTACAGAAAAAAATAACAAGATAACAAAAGCAAGTAAAAAAACAAGATAATCAACAATAACATGATTAATTACAAGATAAACAAGGCATAAACAAAACAAGATAATTATTTGAGAATATGAAAATGGGTTAGAGACTGATTAGTGTAATCGCCTAATGCTGAATTTAATTTAGAAATATTCCAGAAGAATTCTAAATTAAATAGAAACACTTGTAATCCTTCAGAAAAATACAACAAATAGATACATAGAACCAAGTTCGTAAGACAATGCCTCGGTCACTACAACCGAGTAAAAACTTTACGTTCAATTGCATTTTCAACAATAGCATGTCAATAAAAAAGATCTTTATTGTGTTCCGATGGGAAAACGCTGCAAATTACCTATTTCAAGTTGGTCAAGGCGATGATGCTTCATAATGTGTACTTTGAAGAACTTAAGAAAATTCAAATTCTGAATTATTTTAAACACGCGAGATGACATGTGTCGATAAATTTAAAATTATGCAAGCATGATGCAACAAAAATAAGCGGCAATTTTTTTTAAATAATTTGAATTGGAACGCAAAAATTAAAAAAGTATTAACCAGCACCACGAGTTGGCACAATAGCCTGATTTCTTTTGCCTATTCTCTGCGAAGATAAAGATTCGTTTTTGTATCGGTAGCGTACTATGCGTACTATACAATAAAGTGAAACCGAAAGTTTAGATTAGTTTTTGCTATAGTTTGCTTTCTTTAGGTGCTGTGATGCGATAGGCCTTTATGTTGTTGTACTAGAACATACCGGGGCTAATATTTGTTATTTACGTTTGTATTTTCGAGTCTTTATACAAGGTGTTTCAAAAATACCCAAAAAAAAGAAATTCCAAAATTTAATTTTCAAAGTGAAATAGTCGCAACTCTAGTAATCAGTTGCACGGTTTAACATCTTTAAAATGAAAGTTTCATTCAATTAATATGACATACTTGTCATATTTGTAATAGAGCTGCGCAATAAGCAAAATTTTAATTAATTTTGAATTATCTTTTTTTGGGTTTTTTTGAAACACGTTGTATTAAAATCGAAGTTTCAGCAACCTCAATCATGAAAAAACAAAACTTGAATTTGCAATAGTAAGAACTAAGAATCAACACACAAAACTAAGATATTTAAGTCACAAATTCAAACCTCTTATTAACATGTTTGTCTCTTTTTTTATGTAATTTTCTTGTAATTGTATTACGTCATTGAAAAGATTTCAACGCGTTCTACTTAAAAAATTATTTTTCCTTATACTGGGTAAAAACAAACCTCCTACACATTTATGTTTTTTTTATATATTTTCAATGGGAATAGTTCATTTTTTGCCTAAACGTAGACATTACTCCAACACCAGGCACGCGAGGGGTACGGGTACCGCTCGGGGGGTGCGCCCGAGTTGTTTCTACGTTTAGGAAAAAAAAATCCCCCCCTCCCAAAAAATAAAAAAGTTTTCAGTAAGTGATACTGCTTCAGGATTTTCAATAAAGCTAGGAGGTTCTTTTTTAACCTTTATAATGTACTTTTCTTACTATCGTTAAGCAATTTTTGTTTCATCGATATATGGTTTATGCTAAGTATTATACTTGCTTGATGAGCAATTTACACCTCTTTGTAATTCTCTTTACCTTGTACGTACTTACAGTCGTACTTATCGTACTTGTAGTCGGCCCCCTCGATACAGGCTCGGCCTAGTGTGGTAGCCACTGTGTAAAAACTGTGCAATCGCAATGATAAATAAAAAGCATTTCATTTCATTTCAAGCATGTAACTCGCCTAATAAAATGCCGAATAAAGCCAAGAGTACATCAAGCTTGATCATGTCCATTGAGATTAGGTATTATTTGTAAATATTAACGCTTTTACGACCGCTCCTATTACTTATTTACTTCAACTGACTTTCGACGGGAGTTGATGATGCGAAAATTGCAGGTTATGTTATAAGCTCATGATTACAAGTGTAGTGGAGAAAAGTATAGGTTTTGCGGGGGTTATTACAACGATATCTAAGTTTCTAGTTTTCTTGATGAGTTCATTGAGTGTACCTCTATTGCAATACGTAGAACATAGTATTTGTGGTTATTTTAAATAAAAGAAAATTAAGGATTTGCGAGTCCATCAACTGGGAAACTTTTTGCGCGATCGATAAAAAAATTAACAAAACGCTACACAAAAAAAACTTACTGTTTTTTTTTTGTTGAATTTAAAAAAGTGTCGCTAGCTGACTTAAAGTTACTTGAATAATACATACATACTTACACATGTAGTTCTTATACTTTTTTTTTTCACCAGCCCATATACGTCCCCACCGAGGGGCACAGGCCTCCCTTCGAAACATGAAGGGGAATTAGGCCATAGTCCACCACGCCGCGCTGGCCCTATGCTGGTTGGTAGACCGCTCGTCTTTCGAAAATGAATTTTCTTGGACGGGCGGGTTTCATCACGTTGTTTTCCTTCACCGTTGAGCAAGTGATAATTAGAAATCCGTACATAAATCTGAAAAGACGAATTTAGTGGTACAGCCCCGCACCAGGATTTGAACCCGCGACCTTCGGATTACAAGTCTGGCTCATCACCGCTATACTTATATTGGGTGTCTTTAAATCAGAAAAAAGGATGTCAATCTACCCACAAAACCGAACCACTTCCCTCAAGGAACATAGTCGAAATTAGCTGATTTTCTTTTCTTTGATGACGTTGAGATTTTTTCAAAGAATTTTACTTAAATTCCTTAGGGAAAAGTTTGTTTAGTTTCATGGGAAAAATTACCCCTAATGTTATGCTGACTAATTTAAAGTCACCTTATATGTTTGTAGAGCAATATTCATTAGGTATCTATTTTAAAAAGTATTTTAGGAAAAGAAAAATATAAGCTGAAACAAATATGTGAATATCCCTCTACGCGTTTAAAAAATACATAATCCTCTTAATATACAGGTTGAAAAAGAACCTCCTAGCTTTATTGAAAATCCTGAACCAGTATCACTTACTGAACACTTTTTTTTTCCCTAAACGTAGACACCACTCGGGCGCACCCCCCAAGCGCTACACGCACCCCTCGCGTGCCTGGTGTAGGAGTAATGTCTACGTTTAGGCAAAAAATTAACTATTCCGATGGAAAAAATATTTTTAAAAAATATTTTTTTTTTTCATAAATGTGTTCTTTGAGTGATACTGGTTCAGGATTTTGAATATAGCTAGGAGGTTTGTTTTCACCCAGTATAAAATAAAGTCGGGTTTTTTCGAACATTTAAGTATAACTTGAGAACGGCCGGACCGATTTTCATAGTTTTTGATTTGTTACTTATTTTACCGTCCCGAATAGCAAAATAACTATATATTAAGAAAATTGGAAAATTGACGAAAAAATTCCCACGGGAACGAAGCCTCGGACAAAAAGCTAGTTACTTGACAAAATTCCACTTAAGCTAGGATTCAATTTTCGACTGCAGTTTAACTAAATTATAACCAACACATAATAATTTAAATAGTCTTATAATACATGTCCCACTAACACTAACACGCGGTGCACCTGACCCCTCACGTTTCAATAGATTGTTGTCGCGTGACAGACGGACAGACAGGTTAAACTATTATTAGACAATGGTTTGAATGGCTTTTATTGTTTGTAAGACATAAATGGCAGCCATTTTGATGCGTGTTGGTTTAAAATTGACGACATTTAATTTACATTCGATAAAAATAAGTATAACTTCGTTTGTTTTTCTTTTTTTTTGTTGTTTAATATTATGTTTATCCTTTTTTTTTGCTTCTGTCTGTTGCCGAGGATTGCCTGAAAGAGTTTAGCGATAAAGCGTTGGACAAATTGTTAAGTTTCAATTTTACCTATTTCGGGACTTCGTTCCCGTGGGAATTTGGGAAAATGATGTAACCTGTGTTCATCGGGGATAATTTAGGATTCTAATGGTGAAAGAATTTTTCAAATCGGTCCAGTAGTTTTGGAGTTTTGGAGCCTATTCAATGCAAACAAACAAACAATCAAATATTTCCTCTTTATAATATTAGTATAAGTAGATTATTTTAGTATAGATAATTCTTCTACACTAATATATATACACATCAACACGGTCTAGGGATATTGCACGATTTTTCATACAAAAGAGGTCTGTTTGAGAAGCTATAAAAGCATACTCGAGATATATGGAGCGCTATAATTTACAGACGACCACATGCTAAACCTGAATTTTAAATTCTAATCAATAAATTTAGTTTTACTTGGAATTTGTGAAAACGTGACGAAAATGAAAAAAATAATTGCGTAAATTCGACTATTTTCATACAAAAAGCAGGCAAAAAGTGCATTTTTGTTTTCGTTTCCGTCACGCTTTCACAAATTTCAAGTAAAACAAAATTTATTGACTAGAATTGAATATTCAGGTTTAAGTGCTAAAATTCTGAAAATTATAGCGCTCCATGTATCTCGAGTATGCTTTTATAGCTTCTCAAACAGACCTCTTTTGTATGAAAAATCGTGCAATATCCATAGACCGCGTTAATGTGTGTATTATAAAGGGGAAAGATTGTTTGTTTGTTTGCATTGAATAGACTCGGAAACAAATGGACCCAATTCAATAATTATTTCACCATTAAAATGCTACATTATCCCTGTAACATAGACTACATAATTTCCCCACATCCCCACGGACACGAAGTCCCAGGCGGAAAGCTACTTAGTTATAAATTCATAAAGAAATATAATCTATTGAATAATATGCCCACCAAGGGCCAGCTCATCAAGGCCTTGGCAGCAGTCATGACAATAAACAATAACAAGTACTATCAGGGGACAATATGCACTAACTGCAGTGATTCATTTGCATTGTGATGCAGACGGCGCTGCAACTGCAAGGTCAGGGAGACTTATTAGTTCTGTGCATGAGATAGATGTCCATAATGATTGGGCTTTGAGGCATCATAATCATAAATGGATATTTTATATATTATACTATACATACAATACCTAACCTATACATACATACCTACTTACATTATATTGGATAAATTTTAAATAGTTAATGAAAATAAGCAGGTGAACCACGACCCATACCCGATAAAAGGGCATGAACGGAACTGAACAATATATTTATACAAAATCTTGGCTCTAACGTTTATGATGAAATTCAGAATTTAGGAATATTTTGGGTCAAAAAGTCGATTTACTATACTTTTATTACGCCAGCCCCTTGTGCATTTTCCTATTATTTACGTCACGTTTCCACAACTTTCACCAAAAAATGTGTTGATTAGAATTTAAAATTCAGGTTAAGCACTTGCTCATCCAGAAATGGTATTCGTTCATAGGTCTTGAAAAGCGGTTAAAGCTTCTCAAACTGATCTGTTTTGTATTAAATACTGTGCAATGTGTGTTGATGTGTGTTAACACGTAGGTAACTATATCGACTATAGATGGCTTCGGTGATCTTATTGCTTCAGATAATGGCTAATAGCGTGTCGGATTCGTCAGCGAGATATATGTATAACCATGATCGGTCTGACGGAGGTCAGATCGCAGCCCTGGATCATGGTCAAACGTACCCTGAGTGAGAAACGGGACTCAGAGCTAGGAAGAAGATAAATTAATATTTAATTTATCAGGTGTAAGTAAGTAAGCAAAGGTTTTGATATTGTACTTCTGATTTCAGCTTACCTGACCTACATAAGTAATATATTTTCTTATTAATAAGCGAAACACGAGACGAAATTAAACGACACTATCAAACAAGAAATCTTAATAACCTATTCTAAATGATTTGTAAGTGTTTACGTGCTCCCACACAATTGATTTAATTATTTAATTACTTTTTCTTACATCACGCCATGCAGATTCACTTGAAAGCATGAGAAATTATGTATTTAGTTCAGAAAGGTGGCACCGTATCACGCAATAAGTCAGCGCTACCAACATTCAATTAGAGAAACTAATTGCCATCAATTTACTGCACTGGGCGCGTAAAGTACCACGCAGTGTTACCAACTGCATAATTACAATGTTTGAATGCAAATTATGACTTACTTCGTTGATTGAGTGGTTGAATGTAGAGTAAATGTGGGGCAATACCTAACTGCATTGGATTTATATGCAACGCGCCTTTTGCCTTTAAGAGAAGTTGTCTACTATGTTCCAATTTTTATTTTTTAAATAATTTTCCCTATAAATGACCGATTTCTAAGTTCAAATCGTGGCTCTTTAATAACTCTCCTTCTCACTTAATATGTCGAGAAGCTGATGTTACAAAATATTGTATAACAACATTTTATAAAATATATTGTAAAATCAGATGTTACCTGCTTGCTTTAACATGCAAGATTGAATTGCTCCTGTATAACATAACGTATTTTGTCCGTCCAAAACATTTTGGAATGATTTCGACATGAAGATAATCTAAATTATATCATGATTTCTGAGACCGGCCGGCGGCGTCTAGTGAGATATTTAATAAATAGCTGCTCTAGTGTGTTTATTTGCAAGACATTATATCAGATTTATATAACACTTTTTTTCTTATATCGCCCAGAAAAGGAACCGGTTCACGTTTACTTTAAACTAAAAGTAGACTAGAATCCACTTTCCATTTCTTAACTTAAATAATGCCGCGTTTCTACGCATTTCTCTTTTAATTTGTATGAAAAATGTTTTGAACAATTTCGGTCTAATTAATTCATTATGTTGGCATCACTGTTCTCCAGAAGTGCGCGAAAGTATATTCTCTGTGTACGGAAGCTGCGTTCAAAATGTGAACTCAATAACTGGCTGGTTGGACACAGTGTCGCTTGAACCAAGATTCGAAATAAGAACGAGCTGTCCTCTTTTGTTTAGTGTAAAAGTGCGTTCTCACACTTTGACGTGTTTACGATGATTACATTAGATAATTCAGCTGAGATTTTGTCCCACACTTTCTTATGGATTAAAAAATATACACGCAATTAAAACAGTTTAGCATTGTTTATCTGCAAACTAGGGCTTATGATATAGAAAATTTGAAATTTAATACAATTAAGGGCCAAAAGTAGATTAGAAGTTCTCATTAAAAAAAAGTAGGCAATGTAAGTTTTGACTCTGTTCCCTAATATAACAACAATGACTGGATAGCCATATCCAGAACCATGATCCAAATTAAATATAGGACAAAGCACTAGGAAAAAGAAAAATCAAAATATCTAATGTTGTTATTTGCAAATTATGTATTCTGTAGTGTACAGTGGTGTTAGCTAAACAACATTTGGTTCATAATGCAGCAAAACCCCGGAGCGCTTATTACCTTGTTACCTGCATGTGCTCATTTTAGCACTCTGGTCATATTATTACCATTGACATTGTAGCATATAGGTTGGTCACTGTCCCCTGAAAGTTGCGAAGGTGAGAAGAGCTAGCGACTGGCACTTTCTATGTTTTATTTCCTCACCCAGCCCAGCGTAAAACTTGCATCATATATTATACTACAGCATAAATCAGGACGTGCGTTTAAAAACCAAAGATACGATTATATTCCGATTACAATCGAAAAAAAAATAATCGGCAAACGTGACGATAAAGCCATCGTGCAATTGACTCACGTCACAGACGAAAAATTGATAATTTCGTTATACTATTGTAATAACTAATGATATATGAGACTCATAATGCACGGGTAATATATCCTAATGATGGACTTAGTGAATATAACCGCATATTAGATTGCATATATTGGGTCAAAAGTTAAAAGACATATTATATGTGTCTATATATGTAGCTGTTGTTCGGTTCCAATGCTTTGCTATGCATTATGTTTATTGCAAAATCATACTAAAGCTCTGTACCAACCGATTCTATAGTTATTTTTCACTCAGTCCATATAAAATATTACCAACAAAATATAAATATTTTTATTAACTCGAAACAAAAGGTGAATTCATCTATGTTTAATAATAAACCTCATTAGTAAGTCGCTTTCTAGTACAAAATAAACAAATCTTCTTGTATGATTTACAGGAAAAAAAACATATATATATTTAAAATACCGTTTCCAAAGACAAACATTTCGCAATACTAGTGGTATCACGTTGCATCGTCCAATATACTGTCTAAGTATAATTTGATATGCGCGGAGGCATATTGCATTACGTATTGCAAACAAATATAAAACTCTCATTTATATGGGTTTCAAATTCTTTAAGATGATTTGTAAATTGTAGGATGTCATAATAACAGACATTTTTTTAAACTCTATTTACAACTTTCTATATCAATATTTATTAGCCGTGTGAGTCCCCGGCAGAGTAGAATAGGACCACCCTCTTTCTTACCGAGGTGTCGTACAAGGCGACTAAGGTAAATATGCAAGCAAGTTCATCTGCACACAGGGAAGGAAAACTCTGCAATTATATCAAAACCCTCGCCAACCCGTCTGCCAAGCGTGGTGAGTATGGCATTTACCCCTCATGTTATTGAGAGAGGCCCGTGCCCCAGCAGTGGGGACGTATATGGACTGATGATATCAATATAGCCATTTATTTTATTTTTGTGGTAAGGCTCTAAATATCGGGGGTTGCACATTTTATTTTATTTTAAAGTTATTATAGCTGCATACTTAATCATGGTACTTACGGAAATAGCATAATAATAAAAAACACCTTCATTGAATAATTATGATTATTTTCTTTTTAAAAATTGGCAACTTTATGAACCTAAATTTAAACTAACTTACTTGTAAATTTATATGAATATTAAACTCGACCACGAATCGGCAAACGTAGCGTAGGGCGCCCTGTTACTAGGTGGGGTGACGATATTCGTAAAGTAGCGGGCAGTGGTTGGAGGAGGAGAGCTGAAGACCGAGCTCAGTGGCGTGCCATAGGAGAGGCCTATGTCCAGCAGTGGACTGATACAGGCTGATGATGATTAAACTCGGAAGTAGCTTGTTTTGTAGAGCGAATAAAATCAAGTACCTGAAAGAGGAAGAAACATTATTTTATTAATTTATTACGTTACAACATTGATCTTAATTTTAATCCGAAACAACATTTTTTTAAGTTATTCACACTAGGTGTAGATACGGACGGCCGCAACTCAGGTTACCACACGCGTACACTCTATGCTTTTGTGATAAGAGCGGTTTCGCAATAAAAACGGGGTAACATGATGCGCTGGCCTCTGTACTTGTGAAAAAATAGACCATTACATTAAAAGTCAGTGCTCTGCTTCCATGCTGGACTGGAAGTGAAAGAATAACTTAGAATGTGCCAGCTACCTACTCTTCTCAGGTATACAGTAAAAGTCTGTAAGAGGGATGCGAGGGTTTTGCTGTATAATGGGCGAAACTTGTTCCATCTGATAACTCTCACAATTTGTGTCAAACGTGGCATCTAGTAGTTCTAGAACCACTGACGCTCTGCCTACCCCGTTAGGGATTATAGGCGTGAGCGTATGTATGTTGTAATGTATTTATTTAATTGAAAATGTAATCGGTTTTGTATATTATGTAAGTCCAGTCTGAATACCTATTTATGAGTTTCTTCTTCTAATACTAAGACCAAAAGTGATTTCAACAAAAGCTAGACTTAAGCAAAACGCAGTTTGTCGCACCGTGAACAAAGAGGTAACAAAATAAAAGCCTTACTGAAACAACAGTTTCATGAATTCGTGACTTTTTTGACCCGAGAAAACAGACGTCTCGTAGTTACAAAAATAATAAATTGCGTAACCATTTTACCAGAAACGGGGAAACAAACCCAGAAACTAGATTTAGCTACTAAATACGGAACCAAACCAATCGTCAAAGTAACTTAAATTCTCACATCCAAATCTCTCACATTAATCAAAATAATTACAAAGTTAGTCATGGTTTGGGATATTTTGGAAATACATATAACATAATAACCGCATATCAGGCTATAGTTACACCGTATGATGTAACCAGTAGTCGGTTATTACACTATAATTTATCAAATAAACCATAGGACACACCGAGCAACGAAATTCACTCACTAAAATCGTCTTAAAGCTGGAACAGCTCAAAATCCTACCAAGGTGTTGAATTTTTCAACCACATATTACAAAAATATATGTAGGTAGGTCAGTAATTATTGTATTGGAAATATCCTTATAACTCAATATTTTTGTCTGCAAAATTGGATACAATTAAATTTTCCTTAAGAATATAAAAAGACATTTAACATTGTCGCGCCCGGGGTCATATTACTCTAATTTATTATCAAAACCAGTTATGCTAGCATACGCACGTGACATTTTTGATCCACCCTCTCATCATACCGCATAGCAATCCGAACCGTCGCGTCGCTATGCGATAGAATGAGAGGAAGAATGATCTCGACATGACAAAATCATGTCACGCGACTATATTAGCTCTGCAGGAAAAAAATCTTTAAAGCCTAATATGTTTGGTCTGGAATACTATGGCCCGTATTACAGAAGGAGACTCAAAACTTGATCTATACTTAAGTATTGATTATGTCTTTCTCTCAGTATCAAAATGAGAAAGATGACTGCCACTTAAGTATAGATAAAAGTCTGAGTCGCGTTCTGTAATACGGACCTCAGTCATTTTTCAAACGTCCAAGCTACTGTTAGTCGCCTAGTGTATCGCTACCCTAAATATTTAAGGTTGAAACAAAAGGCGCAAGCGCATTCACAAAGCGAAAGTGTCCGTCAACATTGATCGATGTGCGTAATCAAAATAAATTGACTTATTTTTAGATAGGTACCTACTCGTCTGATGGGAAACATGTGTATTTCTTTATGTACTCTTTATGTGTATTTCACCCGTCACGACGTTCTTGTAAGAAGTTTGAAAACTATTTATTTAATACTTATTTAAAGCATTTTTTTAAACCCCGTCAAAAAAAGAGGAGTGTTTTTTGACTGTATCTGTGGATTTGTTTATTTGTGTATCTGTATGTCTGTGTATCTATCTGTGGCATCGGAGTTCCTGAAGGAATAGACCAATTTTGATGCGGTTTCTTTCGTTTGAAAACTTACGTAATCGAGATGGTTCTTAGCTATATTTCATCAAAATTTCTTCACCTGTTTAAGAGTTATAAGCAATAAATGTCAGAGTAATAAAAAAAACGGGTTGCACTCCAGGAGTGCCGGCAAAAGTGTATATTACTTCCTTGCGGTCTACTCTACCTCCGTCTTATGAATTTTCGATCAGGTCACGTGTCCTGATGCGAGTTTAACATTTTTACCCATCCCAAAAAGTGCACAACAAAGAAGTTTTCACTCTCCCTCCATCTTACAATTTTCGATTAGGTCACGTGTCCTGACGCGAGTTTAACATTTTTTACCCATCCCAAAAAGTGCACAACGCCGCTGAAGAAGTTTTCACTTCAAAAAATCTAATTTTAGTTAATTGTGGCTTAACCTACCAAGGTGTTGAATTTTGTCTTGGGCCAGCGTGGTGGCCTACGGCCTAAATCTCCTTCGTGTTTCGAAGGGAGGCCCGTGCCCCTCGGTGGGGACGTATATGGGCTGGTAAGAAGAAGAAGTGGCTTAACTTTGAGATAGTTTGACCCCCAGAATCTATGACCGTTATCTGATATAACAAAAGACACTGCCTCAGAACCCGTGTGGTGATCGGCTGAGAATAACACCACCCCATCTCTTTCCGTGGGTGTCGTAAGAGGCGACTAAGGAAACACAAATGAGACCTGCCTCCTAGTAATCCATCCCAGGCAACGATACTTCATTTTTTTCTGAATCTGAGGTGTCGTCCTATGGTCTTATGCGGTGTGGTAGGCTCTGTAAAGGGCCGTCTGGTTCGCGACCACCCTCCTACCGAAGTCCGACGCCAAACAGCTTGCTGTGTTCCGTCGGTGCGTGGGAGTACCAGTGCCTTTATAGGCATTTTCTGGGTTAACTCGCTCCATCGTCGACCTCATCTTTGACCTTTTGGTCGAGATTGAGGTTAAGAGTTAACCCATCTTATATTAAAAAAAAAAAAAACTATTTTCATTAGTTAGTCGCACACAAACCGATGCTCTTATAGTGACCGAAAATTTCGTGAGGAAACCTGCACACTCAGATTTCAAACGACTAATCCAACGTATCAGTAGTGGTTTTATTCCATCAGGTTCCCTAGACAGCAGAATCTACCAATTCCTGGATCATGGTCAAGCATAATCATAATTATAATCGTTTATTGCTTTATGTGGTGTACAATGGGTCTTACAATATAAACAGAGCGCACATAAACCCTGTAAGGGCACTGCAACTTATAATAACTAGGTGCTTATTAGGAACTTATGCCTATACTTTTACTATATAAACAACAACGAAAAAAAAACTAAACAATTTCAACTTTTAAACTTAAATTTAAAATACTTTTTGAGATCATAGAAACTATTTTCAATCAGAAAAACTTTCAGTCGATTACAAAAAGCTGGTAAGCCGTCCAAGTTTCTTATATTGGCTGGCAGTTTGTTATAAATTTTTATTGACATGCAGTAAACACCTGAACTAACCAAATCTAACTTTGTAAAGGGTGGAGCATACCCCGTATGAGAAAGAAGGCAAAGCGGTAGGTGATATAATAACCAGTACATAACAATAGTTTCTTATATTCTTGCAATCATTTCAAAATAAGCAGAGCATGGAAACGTGAAACAAGTTTTTAAATAAAATAGAACCATTCAACGAATTCCATTTCCTTGTCAGAGCAGTCATACACTTTCATACAAATCATGAAGCTCTAGGGGACGTATCAGAGCGAATGAGAAGGAGGCGGCGTAAAGAGGGGCGCTAAATTGAGTACAAGGTCGAAAGATTTGAGGTTCTCTCACCGAATTATGATAGGTGATAAAACTATTTACAAGATGACTCAAAAGTTTCAGTGTCACAACATAAAGCCGCATTTCTTGTGATATTTACGAGTAGGTACTTCAGGCTGAAATACCTATTTATGAGTTTTTAGCTTTATCTCTATAATTCGCTTCGTTTGGAGGGTCCACTTCAGATATACTGAAAGAAAATAAAATAGCCCATTAATTACTTCTCTGAGCATAAAGCTACACTTCCCTCGTTCTACAATTTAAAATACATAGTTTTACTATCGTTATTACGCTACTAAGTAATATCTTATTAGTAAAATAAGCTACCTTTTCTTTTATACAATTTTTTTTTTAACCCCGGGGCCACTTTTAGGGGGCGTAAGCTTTCCATATTTCCTTATTACATCCCTGAGCATGAAGCTACATTTCCTGTCATATTTACGAGTATTGTGTGCTGAGATCTCCATCAATCGACCGTCAAGTCGTGACGACACGATTCCATAGAAATATGACCGTTTGTATGGATTTCTATGTTTTCTATACATAATGGATCTTTAATAAATTGTTAGGATGAATGTTCCTATCAGCCAGTGACTTCTTCTTGTATTGAAAAGTCTTAGATGAGAATTGGCAAAACTTTATAGACAACTAGCTTTTTCCCGCGGCTTCGCTCGCGCAGAGAACTTTTTTTGTCACCCATTTCATTCTCTAAATCTTTGATTTTTGAAAAATCGCGAAACACGTGTCCGTTTATTTGCTTCAAGGTATATTTTCACGAAGTTTTAAGTCACAATGTCCAAAAAATTTTTTTTCTCCATACAAACTTCGAACCTCCATTTTTAGAGGGTGAGTTTCGAAAAACCCTTTCTTAGTGCTCCCCTAGACCTCATAAAAAACCTACGTGCCAACTTTGAAATCTCTAGACCCAGCGGATTGGGCTCTGCGTTGATATATCAGTCAGTCAGTTTCTTCTTCTATATATTTAGAATACAAGGAATGTGGAGAGTGTAATCATTGTAAAAGCGGACCCTTAGTGAAACTTAAGAACCTTTAGAATTAGTTAGTGAAACTGTAGAGTGTAATTAGTGAAACTTTAGAGTGTTATATATCCCCATGAAACTGAAAAACGTTCTCCCAAGAAAACGCGTATTTTTTTCGGTAAATCCTAAAGTGCATACGAAAGGTGTTTCGTGTGCCTGTTCATTTGTATATCTATGTATTTGTGGATTTATGTATCTATGTGTCTCTCTGTGTCATCGTCCTAAACGGATGGACTGATTTATATGAGGTTTTTTTTGGTTGAAAACTGAGTAACTGAGATGGTTCTTAGCTTTATTTAATCAAAATTTGTTCAGTCGTTTAATGTCAGAGTGATACAATTTTTTGATTACAGAGTTATCGAATCCATGTACGTGCGTTGTTGTAAGTTCCTCGAATATTGTTGATCATGAACAACGTATTAATTATTTCATAAAAGAGTAACAGCAATAACTCATCTCTTCACACGTAATCGAAGACTGCTGGATTTATCACCATAACACTAGATACAATCGTCCACGCAGCCATGTAACTACCATTGTATACTGCTAAATACTTTCTAAAACAAGAACCTCATCACTCATTCCATTCCCAAGATGTCTTCTTTAGCCAAACAAAAAGATAATTCCGATTCAAAATGAGATAACGTCGGATAAAGATGTAGGTAGATAATCATTGTGGTAGCTTTTCGCCTATGACGGCCTTCGCGTTGGATACTATCTTTTAGTTCATTCGTTCACGCCTTTAATCCTTAATAGGGTAGGCAAAACATGGTCTTAAACCTCATAAAGATACGTTTGATAAAAACATTTTGAGGGTCATTAAATAAAATATTATTTTAATAATTTTCTGAATGCGAAAGTTGGTGAGAATGGATGGACGTATAGATGGATGTTTGCTACTCCGCCACGAAAAACTACTGAACAGATTTTGATTAAAATTTGTAGTAGTTTGTAGCTTGGATATCAGAATTACACATAGGCCACAATATTTTCCCAAACTCTAACGGACAAACTCCAAGTCCGAAGTGGAAAGGTAGTAGGTATGAGATAAAGTTATAGCTGTCAACTAATCAGGCCTAGCAGGCAAATTAAAAACTTCCACACGCTTGGGTTTCACTTACCCCCTCATAAACTATCTTCTTTATTAAACCCTGATAAAAAAGAAGGGTGTTATAAGTTTGACGTGTATGTTTGTGTATCTGTGTGTCCGGCTGTGGCATCATAGTAACGGACCGATTTAGATGCGGTTTTTTTGTTTGAAAGATGTCGTAATTGAGACGATGGTTCTTAGATATATTTGATCGAAATTGGTTCAGCCGTTTCAAAATAATAAGTATTCGAATGTCAGTTATTTATCTTAGAAATCAAAGAGTGCTGCGCTATGATAATTATTAAAACTGTTTATGCTTATAGAGAATTAACATATCGCATTTGGATTGAATTAACTCTTCAGCTGATGACGTCACGTAAGCACATCAAACACGATTGCATAAAGTGGAAAGGTTAATTTTATGTACAGTAGTCTACAGTAGTCAAGAGGCCTTCCCATCGCACTTATTTCGTAAGTAATAAGAGCGAAAATATCTGAATTACACTCGAGTAATATGAGCAGATAGATAGGCTGTAATCTTGCTGTAATACGTATGCGATCTTCAATCGATAGGTGATTGTTTCCCATGTTATAACGTGCTTCATCCTAATGTGAAAGTGGTAGCCAATTACTTTAGAGATATGGAAACTGGTTGTTATTTAGTACTTAGTCAGTTCCTTACTGTTCCAACTTTTTCATAGGAAAATTGTATAGGTCTATTGATATTTTCTAACACGAAAGATAGACAAACACACTTTGTAAGTGATTTTAAATTTAAATTGAGATTTCTATTAGGTTTTTAGAACTTACTAAGGAAGAGATCGTTTAGTTGAAATATAAAAAAAAGAAAGATTTTGTTTCTCAATACATTTTTGCGATCATTTTCCGTTTGTATTTTTTTTTCTTACTTTCTTGGGGAAAATTTGCCAGATAATGGGCCTTTTTATGGACTAATCGAAAAAATAAAATTACATATCTATACCTAATTGCATAACCTTAAAAAAGGTTGATTTGTGGTTCGGTCGGGTGATCGGACCGATAGTCAATTGTTTCCATAAGACTTCTCAATGTGAAAGTTGTGGGCAATTATTGCATAATTCGTTATATGCTTAGACTAATGAGTGTGGAAAATATGATATGACTAGCATTCCGCTCGGGACTTTGTTCCCGTGGAACTTCGGTAAAATTATGTAACCTATGTTACTCAGGGATAATGTAGCATCCTAAAATGGTGAAATAATTTTTGAAATAGGTCCAGTAGTTTTTAAGTTTATTCGTAACATATAAAAATAAAAATCTTTCCTCTTTATAATATTACTAGCATCCCGCTCGGGACTTCGTTCCCATGGCAATGCAGGAAAGTTATGTAGCCAATGTTACTCAGAGATAATGTAGCATTCTAATGGTGAAAGAATTTTCAAATCGGTCCAGTAGTTTCGGAGCCTATTCGTTACATACAAAAATACAAACATACAAAAATACAAATCTTTCCTCTTTATAAATATTACTAGCTGATGCCCGCAACTTCGTTTGCGTGTTATTCTTTTCTTTTGAACCGATTACAAAAGTTTTTTCCCGCTAACTCCCGTTCCCGTGGGAATTTTGCAATATCCTGTTGCAACTAAGCTTTAAGTTTACTATGCATGCCAAATTTCAAGCGTCTAACTTAAGCGGTTTAGATTTTTTATACAAAAGGATTTTCCCGCTAATTCCCGTTCCCGTGGGAATTTCGGGAATTCCTTTCTTAGTGCACCTCTACGGTACCTAAGCTACGTCCCTTCCAAATTTCAAGTGCCTACGTTTAGCCGTTTAGGCTGTGCGCTGATATGTCAGTCAGTCAGTCAGTCAGTTTCTCCTTTTATATATTTAGATATTAGTGTAGATTATACGTTCTGATTTTATTTTCAGTATATTGGTTGACCTAAAATTAATAAATGTGAATTAGCTTACTTTGAACAACTTTCACAAAGGAACGTAGAGCGAAATATGAAAACATAATGTCGACTCTCCATTTTGCAACTTGTATGGAAAATAATTGTTTTAGTGAATTTCTTTTGTTTTCCTTGGAGGCAGATGTTTAGTTTCGCACCTAATGTTTTTATACTAACTAATTTAATACTAAGTTGTTTTTCATGCTGTCTCGATGTCGACCAACCGCCTCAGACTTGTGCGAAAGGGACAATTGCAGCTTTCCGGCGAAATGCCGAGTTTTATTTCCAAAATTATGAGTTTAGGCGTCAATGAATTCCTACCCCAAAAACTTAATGAAATCGTACATTTTTGATCTCTATCGATTTGTAAGCGTATAAACAAGATTCGTACGTTTTGTTTTTTCCAAAATTGTTCTTAGTTTTTCAACAGTCATCTCTTAAATGTTGAGAATGTCTTTGGCGAAAAATGCTGACTTTTAGTCTCAAATATCTTTTTGTCTACTAAAAATATTACAAAAATCAAAACGTACGGACCTAGTTTCTCGTGTTTTTGACACTATACCAAAATTTCACAGGGATCCGTTGACGTTTAGGGGATGGAATCCATTGACGCCGTTTGTATGGGGAAAAAACACTGAGACGATCCTCTTTTTGGTAGTACATAAAGTACTTCTACGGGAAAATGATCTGAAAAAGTCCCAATGCGTATTTTCTGAGGAACCCTGTCTTAGTGAGATCTTCCGTTACCGTGAGTTTGTGTAAAAAATTAACTTGATTAATGTTTAAAGTGGTTAATAAATATAATTATACAACACCGTAAGACCTTTCATCCACAATACTGTTACCGGCAAAGGGATTGTATAATTAATAACCTGTCTACCAAAACCAGATTCAGACCACCAAATGAATGGGGGGGCGGTAGCGTATGTGACTCTTAAAAATCATAGCGGTCCTTGTAAGGTCGGAAAGTAGGCTGGGTGGTAGGTAAGTGTTACAGGTTTATTTAATTACAGTCTTACGTTAAATTATACTCTATAGATCTCTGGCCTATTCGTTATACGGTGATTTATGAAACTTGATTTGAAACGGCTACTTTACAAATGACTTATACTGATGAAAAATTAAAATAATAACACAAAGAGGTGCTAGGCGGCTATTCCGCTATTCAATGAATAAAAATTAAAACGCTACACACTCTAAGGCCCACACTAAGGTTTTCCCTTGTGACGTGGGTCCCTCGCAACACACATAAAGAAAGACACAAAAACCCATGACCCGAGAACAAACATCTGCTTTTTACACAAATATTTGTCCCGACTGGACAAATATTTGGAAATGGAAATGGAATTCGATTTCCATTTTATAAATGGAAATCGAACCCAGGACCCGTCGGTCTAGAGAAGCAGCGCCAATACGACTCGACCAAACCCGCCGTCACAATGATACTTTTCAACTCAAAAAAAGTAGCGGGTAGAAAGCAAGTCAGTTTTCTCTAGATATAATGCGTGTTTAAGCTGCGAAACAGATTAAACGAGAACAGACAGACGAACGTACAAAGACAAGACAGTAAATCAGCTGATATAGAAACCTAATTAATTGTCGTATTAATATTGGTTAACTTTGAATTAGCTAGCGTAAGTTGTGGGTGGATGTGAATCAACCGAAGTCCGACACCAAACAGCTTGCTGTGTTCCGTCGGTGCGTGAGAGTACCAGTGCCTTAATTGGCATTTTCTGGGTTAACTCGCTCCATCGTCGACCTCATCTGTGACCTTGTTCAAGATTGGGATCTAACTCTTGAACCCATCTCATAATAAAAAAAAAAACCCACAAAACTAAGTAATTTTCTTAAGAGATATTGTCATTTTGTTTTCATTTTCAAGAATTTAATTTATTTTCCTTGGAGAACGTGGTTTAGTTTCTCGGGGGGAACCACCCCTTAAATTAACTTAGGGGAGGGAATACCCCTTATCTAAATAACTTTAAAATTTTAAAAATTGTGTAACCCCCGAAATTTAGGGCCTTAATGCAAAAATAAAACTGACATCACATTTAGACATAGTGTATAAGTGGTGTTTTGAAGTTTTGTGGTAATGCAGTCATTGCTTATAACTTTTAAACGGCTAAACCAATTTTGATTAAATATATAGGTAGGTAGGTATAGGTATATAGGTAGGTATAGGTATACTCAATACTCAATCATTTATTGCTTTCCATGGTTTTTATATAGGTGACAAACAAATAACATTTCTGAGAGCTCATGGACCCAGGCTGGGCACACAATTTTATTTGAAAGAGGAGGACTATATAGGTAGGTCCACCAACCCGCATTGGGCCAGCGTGGTGAACTATGGCCTAAATCGCCTTCGTGTTTCGAAGGGAGGCCCGTGCCCCTCGGTGGGGACGGGGGACGTACATAGGCTGGTAAAGAAAGAAAGATATAGGTAGCTGAGATCCATCTCGATTAGGTACGTAAGCTTTCAAACAAAAAACCGCATCGAAATCGGTCCATTCGTTTAGGAGCTACGATGCCACAGACAGATACTCAGATACACATCGCCGAGCTTATAATATGCCTCTTTTTTTTGTCGGTGACTAAAAAGGCAAATCGTACGTCAAACCATGGGAACTAAATGTAAGAAAAAACCGACTTCAATCCCAAAAAGACAATTTTTTCGAGAGTTTCCCTCAATTTCTTCAGGATTCCACCATCAGATCCTGGTTTCCTTACCATGGGACCACCCTTGGGATACTCCCTTTCCAACAAAAAAAGAATAATCAAAATCGGTTCATAAACGACGAAGTTATCCGCGGACATACATAAAAAAATATATACGGTCGAACTGAGAAATCTCCTCCTGTTTTGAAGTCGGTTAAAAACTTGGAAAAAACTTGTAAAAATCCACGCCCGGAAGACACTCTCCAAGGTAAACAGAAATCGCACACATATCCACTTAAGGTATGATAGTTTCCTTAGAGAGAGTCACGAATGGAAAAGTTAGAAGTTTATATGAACGCAGTACTGGAGATTACACTCGTATCAGGTATGGCCCTTAATATCTGGATTTGGTCCCCATTCAACACTCAAGCAGATATCAATTATCTAAAATTTGAAGGCCAAAGCACAGATTTTTTCCCTTTCTTTGGGCAAGTGTTTTAATTTATCGATTGATAAATCTCATATTTATTTTATGTTCTGACTACAGTCGCTAAAACCAAGTCAGAACTTGACACTAGGGTTAGTCAAATTCGCCATACCTACACGATAAGAAGATTTAATTTGCCAATTTTCAGTATATTAGCTGGCTATAACCGAATGCTACATGAAAACTATTCACTGATTTTGGTTCCTGAACAGTTTGACATGACTTGCCGAATCCCATTTACTTACTGTTGCGTTTGTTGGAGTTTGGATGCGAGACCACTGTTCTGTATTTTTTGGCATCTCATTACATACATATATACATACGCTCACGCCTATAATCCTCATTGGGGTAGGCAGAGCATCATTGGTTTTAAAACTACTTGATGCCACGTTTGACATACATTCAGAGGGTTATAAGATAAATCGTATGTGACTAGAGGTTGTCAGCCTTTCGCCCACAATACAGCAAAACGCTCGCGTCCTACTTACTGACTTTTACAGTATGCCTGGGAAGAGTAGGTAGCTGGCCGATGCAATATATTTATTTGACTTCCAGTCCAGCATATAAGTTTTTTATTATCACTTTTCCAAAATTAACTTGATGAAAGTCAATGTGGGCAGATTCACACCCTTACCAGGGGGGTGTCACTCAGCAGTTTAGGCGTGTTCGCGCGGCGGGCATACTGAGTATGCCAGCGAGCGCGGGCTGCTACTCGCCGCGCGCGCGCTCACCTACTCGCCGCGCGCGCGCTCACCGTATTGGTTGCGTGCGTGTTGAACTAAATAATAAGTGTATCTACCTAACAACAATATTAAAACCAGACAGAAACACGTTTTGCCATCACAATAGTCTGTAGGTGTCTGTAGTTAGTAGGTATGTAGGCTAGGTATCAAATAACATAGTGGTTGTTCTTACTTACTACATTCCTAACTAAAGTTACTCTTGATTTTATAAGCAGTGTTATCTTTCTTAATTAATTTCAATAATAATTTTACCTCTAAATCGGCGGCGAGTGTTGACCCTGAGCTCTCGTCGCGAACGCGGCATCGAGTCGGCGGCGGTGCGCAATAGAATATGAAAGCTAGCGGCCGACTATAAGTTTCAATTTCTCTTGCAAGCTTGTGCCGCTCGTAATAGTAGGCAAATTTTTATGCCTAAAGTTGACTTTTGTTAGGGAGTGAGACTTCTGTACGTTAGTACTATTATTTATTCTGTGCCCTTACACCAAATAGTCGCTATTTCAAAATTGACCAATATTTTCTTGAATCCACCCCTGTACTTTTATAGTTAGTTAGCGGAAGTGCAGGGCCGGCAGTGTAGTCTCCCCGCTTTCATTTCTCCGAAGCGCGCGCCGCGGGCAAAAACTGCCGGGACGCATGCGCACGACGCAAACCACTCGAACTGAGTCCAAGGTGCTTCACGATACGATCGTCTGTAACATCGTTGCTAAGCCATTTTTGGAATCGATCACTGAGGTTAAGCAACCACTAGAAGCGGGGCAACTTGATGAATGACTGTGCTTCGTATGGCACGTTAAACCGATCCTGGCTCTTAGCAATTTTATTGACGGTTTATAACTTCTTGTTTGAACAGGCAATTGTAAACTGAAATCTGATTACTTATCTAGTCCAAAAATATGAAAAATATGATATAAGCTTTATAAGCTTTTTACAATAAGCTTTATTTATTTCTCTCAATCACAACATGAACATAAAATTTGCTAATAGTAGGTAGGTACAATATTTTATGAAGAGAGACTGGTGTCAGTACTAGGTTACCTGTATTATTAAACTGTAGCTAAGAATCATCTCGATTTCGTCACTCAATCCATCCGTTCAGGAGCTATGATGCCGCAGACAGACACACAGATATACAGATACACTGGCCAAATTGTAGGGGTTAAAAACGTTCTTCGAAACGCAAATCTACTTTGTCCCTCGAACAATCTTGACAATCACAGTAGGCTTCTTACACCCACGCATAGAATAGAACAACATTGGAAAGGATGAGGTAGATCGAAGGATGTCTGCATTCTTAGCATAGATTTAAAACTATATTAAAAACACTGACCACACAGCATCGCATCCTATGCGCACGCGCCGGAGGAAAGTGAAAGGGCGCAAGATTCACCTGAGTTACGGCGTCGGCGGCGGTGGCGGCTCGTTTCATGTACTGCTTTATGGCGTAGGTCGTGAGAAACAACTGATTGGTCGCTCTCCTAATAAGTACACGACAGGTTTCGGAAGTTATATGATAGAATATTGGTCAGCGAAATTTGACGATGTTTGGCAAAGTTTGATAATAA
This sequence comes from Aproaerema taeniolella, assembly GCA_949987775.1. NCBI lineage: Eukaryota > Metazoa > Arthropoda > Insecta > Lepidoptera > Gelechiidae > Aproaerema > Aproaerema taeniolella. The sequence goes on from OX465263.1 coordinate 2,377,086, forward strand.
AGTATATTACAACTGTTTATTGCGAAACCATAAAACCAATAAATATTTTTTTATATTGGGTCACTTTTATCAGCGAAAATGAAGGATGTGAATCTGCCCACTATATTTCCCCAAAGAGATTGGTCAAAATAAACAAAATTTACTATCTAAACAACGTCAACCTAAGTAAGAAGTTACATTTTTTGAAGTGAAAACTTCTTTAGCGGTGTTGTGCACTTTTTGGGATAGGCAAAAAATGTTAAACTCGCGTCAAGACACGTTACCTGATCGAAAATTTTATAAGACGGAGGGAGAGTGAAAACTTCTTCGTTGTGCACTTTTTGGGATGGGTAAAAAATGTTAAACTCGCGTCAGGACACGTGACCTGATCGAAAATTCGTAAGACGGAGGGAGAGTAGACCGAAAGGAAGTAATATATGTTCAAGTTTTCACGTCTGCCGGCACTCCCGGAATGCAACCCTTTATTTTTTTGTTGAAAATTTCTTATGGGATTCTTTGAGAATATTGTTCAGTTTCATGGGGAGAATCACCATCTTTTCGCTGACTAATTTAAAGTCATCCGATATGTTATGATTGTGATATGACCATTTGATGCTCAGCGTACCGTTATAAGGTCTATGCCATTAGGTATGGCATTGACTAGTTCTGCAATCTGCAACGCGGCAATTTTTAAGCCGAGCACCAGTGCAAGCTAAACAAGAGCTAAACAAATGAGAGCACCCCAAGCACAACCCGCGAGTCGCTACTCACATAGCGGCGGTGAAACTTCACTTTGACAGTAAGCAGAGAACATACCGGCCACCAGGATCCCTAATTCGATCCCCCAGGGGAACCCAGTGAACTAACTCATCGGTTCATCAGGATCAACACAGATTTCCATACAGTGACTGCAGTAGCTCATCCGCGAAGTCTTTGGCTCACCTTTGATCGGTCCAAAACCAAAGCTTGGTGGCGACTGGAAACCAATCTTATCATCATAGTTCAAATCAAAACCGACTGGAATACCATCTAACAGCGCATTATGAAACAAACGGTGCCGTTCGATAAGCAGTTAGATGTTAGTGGCAACTCCCTCGCGTGTGTAGACTTGTAGACCAAAGTTCAGACCAGACACTAGCACCATATAACATGGTACAAGGAGAAAACCAGCGGGATAAAACTTATATGATACCTATACTGAAATATTTCGGCAGTAGTGAGAGAATCACTCACTTCATTTCCTCAGTAACCCTAAGTGGATCTTAGCCTTCGACAAGACAAGTCAGAGACTAGTTGGTAGTTAAAAAATTTGGCCTTTCAAACCACAAAAACGTTAGTCCTAATTGATTGAAGGCAGAAGACTTTTTATTTATTTTATAGGTTTCTTTTTCTTATAAGTCTGGTCTGTCCTGCGTCTTCAGTATCTTGTCCAGCTTCTCGCTGGTGGGGTTCAACACTTTCAGCAACATCGGGAATAGGGACGCGTGTACCCTTGACACATCATATTTAGGTGCTTATGAACCATAGGCATATATGGGAGGGGGGGGGGTAAGGCCCACCCCAGAATATTGGGCTACCAATTCGAAATTCTATAATCGATGCCAAAATACTGATAACTTCACACAAAAATCATTTTAAAAAATCATAAATCTACATACTTACTTATTATTACATACTATAATACAGTATTAGTTACTTTTCAATGCGCAGCGTATTAAGCATTTAATTTAAATGTACTCTAAATACAAAATAACCCTAGATACGCCAATGTTATGAACCAAAGCTTGGGATAAATTTAAAGTCCAAAATATCTATAAGAATCTCAAGGCATACATACAGTTGAAATTGATTGGTTCGAAATAGGATGGTTTTCAAGAAAGAAAACCTGTGAGGCGTTTTATAGAATGCTCTCTTCAGTAACCCGGCTTAAACTGTAGAGTTTTGAGTCTGGTGACAGTGAATTGAGTTGAACCATGGTTTATAAACTAAAAATTGGTAAAACATTCCTTACTATACGTTTAAATCTGTGAACGGTATCACAAAAGCAGCGAGCAACTATGGCAACACCCACATCCAGTTTATTAACCCTTATGGCCCTACAATACGAGCGCGAAAAGGTGTTTTACTGGCTAATTTGATTCGCTGTTGTTTCTGATTTGTAGTGGCATGTTTTTGACGTTGAAAACTTGAAAGTTGGACGTTTGAGTGACCTTTATCAAGAATCGGAAATTATAGCTGAAAGTGTACAAGTCGTGATACTTATGGTTTTTTGCTATCATCGTAAGTATAAAATACCACCCATGAGAGGCAATCGCATTGTGGACGTCAGAACAGTGAGTACTACCTACTGTTAAAAAGAACGCACGAAATTCAATGACTTTTCAATTAGCGACTACTCACCATCATACTAAATTATAAAACAAAGTCCCCCGCCGCGTCTGTCTGTATCTGTCTGACTTTCTGACCGCGACAAACTCAAAAACTACTAAACGGATTTTGATACGGTTTTCACAATATATTGGACGGGGTGATTCAAGAGAAAGGTTTCTGTCGCCGCTATTGACAGTGCCGTTGATGTGGCTAAATACTGGGCCAAAAAATATGACTTAGGCCATAAAAATATGACTTAGGCCATAAAAATATGACTTAGGCCATACAAATATGACGTAGGCCATAAAAATATGACTTCTTCACACAAAAAAAGAAGGTTTTCGAATTCCCACAGGAACGAAGTCCTGGGCAGGAAGCTAGTACTTAGAAAAATAAAATCGCTTTCATTAGACCACGTTGTGAAAACAAAAATTCTAAGAATAAGCTTCTGACAATTTCAAAAAAGGCTCATGTCAATAATACTTCGCATGTCTACATTCAATGAGTGAACAAATGATAGAGAAATAAAGAGAAATAACTCATAGTTTGAGGCGCGAAACATCGCTTCGCCCTTGCCTCGTGTTTTGATATAAACTTCACAAACCCGATAAAAACTTTTCTATTGCATGCTTCATGATTGTTTGATCTGTTTTCGCGAAATTGTTTCTCTATGGTAGGAAGTTCAATTAAGTTGTATTTACCTTCGTAGCAATATCTAAAGCAATATCTAAAATTGAAATTAACCACCTACTCGCGAGATGACAAAAAAAATTGCAATAAAGAGTTTACATACATACATAGAGCGGTGATAGCCCAGTTGGTAATGAGCCAGACTTGTAATCCGAATGTCGCGGGTTCAAATCCTGGTGCAGGCCTGTACCACTAAATTCGTCTTTTCGGATTTATGTATGGATTTCTAATTATCACTTGCTCAGCGGTGAAGGAAAACATCGTGATGAAACCCGCCCGTCCAAGAAAATTAATTTTCGAAAAACGAGCGGTCCACCAACCCGCATTGGGCCGGCGTGGTGGACTATGGCCTAAATCCCCTTCGTGTTTCGAAGGGAGATCCGGTGCCCCTCGGTGGGGACGTATATGGGCTGGTAAGAAGATACATACATGACTTTCTTAAGCAAAAGTAGGGGACCCAGAGAGCAAAGGTGGCCAACAAAATCCACACGCCTGATGAAACGACATAAAACGTAAAATTAAGACGTTTGCACAAACAGTTCGAAACACTTACCGATGCTTATACATACGTGTGATTACAACTCATAACAAATCTGAGATCATAACAACCCCTTACATATCTTGTGTACTATAGCAAGAGGGGAAGCCGAGTAGATCAATCAGGGTCAAGAGTAATTCACTTTAAAATATTTATTTTTATGAAAGCACTATTCTGAATTGAAGCTAAGAGAAGAATGTGTCAAAATATCAGCATAGACCATGAAAAGGAAGCCAATTCCTTTTAATTACAAAATATCTATCAAAAGGCTTTTCAAGTAGACGGATAATGCGCTAAGTATACGACCTCGCTACAGTACTGTATACAATTTATGGTGTTGACTCACTGATTCATCAACGCCAGGCCCAAACTTTTAGACCTAGAAAGCTCAAATTGACAGACAGATAGACAAATCATTTATACACTGTTACATGCAGTTCACAATAGTTTACACAAAGTTTATTTGGCACAAAGGTTCCGTTTATAACGTAGGCAAGGCAGGATTTTTCAAAATTCCCTCGGGAACGAAGTCCCAGGCATCCTCTTCTTCAGAAATAAAAATCACCATATCTGATCCGATCACATTTTATTAGACGATTCCACGACCAGTTCAAAAATATATTATCTCACAACCGCATGGAATGGAAATTGCTATACTAACAAGAGCGCGGCTCTTAAGATTAAGAAGAAGTCCTTTACACTGTGTGTTTAGCTTCTAGATAGACAACAGATGATAAAATAGTCTGGGCTATTTCCCACAATGCGCTGTTTTACAATCGAAGCATAGATAACAGCTAGTCTACTAGCATAACAGCCACTAATATTCGGTGCCAAGGCGTGAACGTGGCACGAAAGACACCCTTATCGCCCATACAAAGTAGGGGAGTGTTCGTTTCATCGCCCATCGACATAAAACTCACTAACAGCTATTAACTTGCCTCTATTTTGACGAGTTCAGTGAAGTTCGTGTTAAGTGAAATGTATTTGAAAGATTTTTTGATGTTGTATAAGTAGTTCCAGAATAAAATTATTTAAATGAACTTTTATAAATGACAATTTGTCATTATTACATTTTCGTGCATCAATGAGCAAGTTGAACCATAGGTCCCGGCTATAGTTGATTGACTACAGCCGTTAAAACAAATGAGAAGCAACTTGGTGGTTTGAAAACTTTGACACCATAGCTTTGAGATGTCTAACTAGCAAAGTATGAAACTCATAACATTTGTATTTTTGTAATTCTTTCACCGTTAGAATGCTACATTATCCCTAAGTAACATAAGGCTACATAATTTTCCCGAATCCCCACGGGGACGAAGTCCAGGATAGAAAACTAGTATGGAATAAAATATTATTGAAAAATACATGACTATTTATTTATTTAAAAACACACTCCCTGTAAAAGTTTATATACATGTTTCTATGCATAGTTATGGTGATCAGTTCGAAAATAAGTATGCCGAGTTACAGTACCATTGTTATTTTATTGTACAAAATAAAAAACATTAGTAGAAAAATAAATAGGAGATGTTTTACCAGTTTCTATAGACTAAAAACAGTATTTATACGCTGTAAAATAAATTAATTCCTCGGCCATTCTGTACTATCATTAAACAATTCTCTAATTAGAATAAGATCTTGTTTCTGCCTAGGAAGTACTATAAAATAAATTCCTTTCTATTCAAAGTTCTAAGATAACGGGGCAATAACCTTTGTTTTTTGGGGTAACTTGATTAGTTTTAAGTTTACGATGTATTTCTTTTACTGCTTCTTAATAAACTTGCCTGTTGTTCGCAGTCAGTTCAGGTGCTGACTGAAAAACCACCTGGCTGAGGCAGCCCTATTTTAACTCTTAATTTTAAAAAAAGTAGGACTATAGACAAGCGGTGATAGCCCAGTTGGTAATGAGCCGGACTTGTAATTCGAAGGTTGCGGGTTCAAATCCTGGTGCGGGCCTGTACCATTAAATTCGTCGTTTCCGATTTATGTACAGATTTCTAATTATCACTTGCTCAACGGTGAAGGAAAACATCGTGATGAACCCGCCCGTCCAAGAAAATTCATTTTCGAAAGACGAGTGGTCCACCAACCCGCATTGGGCCAGCGTGGTGGACTATGGCCTAAATCCCCTTCGTGTTTCGAAGGGAGGCAGGACTTTAGACAGGATGGGCAAAGACCCCAAAAACGATGGCGTGACGATCTGGATGCCTATCTAAGTATATCAAGAACTCGGAGTTGACACAGGACCGCGATAAATGGAGTAAAGCAGGGGAGGCCTTTGCCCAGGAGTGGAATCTGATAGGCTAGGAAAAAACTTAAAATAACTTAAAAAATTAAATAAGTACCACATTTTTTTTATTCTATGCCCTTTAGCAAAGGTGCAGGCAGTCTTAATAAAATTTGCAGTTAACAACGTAGATTTATTTAATGAAGCTGAATAAATATCGAATTTTATTATACCACAGCTCTTGCAATGACATCTGTCTGGATAATTACCTGAAACAATAAAATAAAAAATAAAAATTTGTACGTTCATTGTAGATTTTTTCATGGATTAAGTTATTTTCTAAATATTTATTTCGTAAAGGATATGAGTTTGTTTTTGACCGCAATCTGGCTTAGGGTATCGAAAAGGCCTCAAACTTTAATAACACTAAAATTAAAAATTTTGAATCACCCCC